>OY759263.1:18598413-18635913 GCA_963662155.1 Lamellibrachia columna | reverse complement strand
AAGGCTGCCGATAGGGAGAAGGCTGCCGATAGGGAGAAGGCTGCCTATAGGGAGCAGTGGAAAAAGACAACAACCAAAGCAGTGCCGCAGCGCAACAACCAGTCGGCCTCACCTCTTTATAACGGACACTACGAAGACTTTGTTGACCGTTCCCGCTTTCTCCCTTACATGTCCGTGGTATTGGTGGGATGAGTGAATGAAAGTCATTTAATGCCCCCGGCAGCTGGAGGCTACTCAATAAACGTGTTAATTGTAAACAGTTTGTACGATGTCCGAAGTGGGTGGGCAATTACTTTGTAATTGCACCGGTCATTTGTCTTTTCCAATAAAATTCGGACTTCATGATCATAGCGTCACAACTCCAGTTTCATCTTGTTCCGATGTGGATACACCGATACTTACTGCGCCATATAAGCTGCGCCTGAAATAGCAATAAAATGTCCACTTTATAATGATCAAGGCGAGGACGATGATGGTATAAATAGCTGCGAACGACCGTCAGTAGCAGTGATGAACAAACATGGTAACGTGGGTCTAGCAGGTAAGATACTGAAATTCGTAATGAACTAAAACAAATTTTAATAATTAAAATTACTACTTATAAAGATATATATCCAGCCATTCACCCGCCATAACCAGCGGACGTCACAGTTGATCGTGACGTATCATAATTCCACAATGGTTTTACTTTCACGTTCGTCTTGTATTTTCTTGTGTAGAATACTGGCCAACACTCACATAAGAAGTCAAACGGTCAGGGTTGTGTGCGCGTGGAGTGACTGCTGCGTAGCCGTGTTTGATTGCAACTGGGTGGGTAGAGCTTACTTAAATTGTTGGGGATCTGCGACGATGGCTATTGTGTCTGATAGTGAGTTCCAACCTTTTATTGTCGTGTAGTTAAAGCGAATAACAACATCGATTGCTTGAAAACATGTTATATTACATCTTGTAGTATATTTCCAGTTCCACAACACCGAAAATGACGTCACTGATGATAAGGAAGTGCTACGAGACAGGGACTTTCCATTAATTCACCGTTGATAGCGATAGCGGTTGTTTAGAAACGAACGTCAGAATAAAGTAACACGTATTTTGTTTAAGTTCCCTACGGAGCCAACTTTGTTTTAAAAAAGCAACCCTCAAGCCGAAGAAACACAGCCGGCTGCAATCCGGACCGGAGAAGGTAGCAGCCCTGCGTTATCCGGGTGCTGAAATCTCTTTGAAAGATGTGCCCACATTATTCCCAGTAGTAGAAGCTATGTTGATGCTACCAATCCGTAGAATGTCGACGACCACGGTCCACTTAGGTTCTAAGCGAGTTGTCAGCGAGCTGTCAAGGCGGATACAGGTGATGTCGGCTCACGGTGAATTCAGCCCGGTGAACTCGGACAGTAATCTTTGAAGAGTTCGGCCAGCAACTCTGGTAACTTCGGCCTCAGAGCATAACGGGCATAGTGATCTCGTTTGGGCAAACGATTGTGTAGCGAGCACATGAAGTTTAACGTGTGTCTTAATGTAATAAAGCATACTATTTATTCTCTCATTTGTTAACTGTTTTAGTTCCACATTAACACGAAATTGTTACTTTGTAGCTGCTTTTATAGCATTCGCTTCCTTTCGTATAAAATACGACGCTATGTTTTTTTTTTCCATTTTAACCGCAGTCAACGAGACGATCATTGGAACTTATACAATTCGTTGTATCCTTAAAATGCATAGCATATAATACATAATATATTACACCAACAATTATAATATTATATGCAATTGAGTAATAAAAAATAAAGTAAATTACAATTATCATAATATCTTGTTTCTAAATTTCAGATTTTAATGTGTTTCCCCTCATCAGTGGAAGTTCTCCCCAGATTTTGTTTTAATTAAATAAAGCACAGAGCAATAACAGTGATGAGCAATTATTATATTGTGAATACAACGGAGCCACCTGCATATGGTCTTTGATCTATAGGGCCTACAGTTTTTTAGTCAGATCATTTTGAATGTGAAGCATGGTCTTTTATTCACACCTGCTCACTGCACGAAACAGACAAAGCATTGCACTTCAACAGTATCTAGTTAAACTTCCATTTGATGACAACTACAGGAATAACAAACCCTTAAAGTGAAGGCTAATTCATTACTAGTTAGAACCGAGTAGATTTTGCGTGTCACGTCAGTCACCGAAATCACCAAGCCGAAACAACGTGGCAGTTGGGCCGAATTCTTCGAGGGCCGAAATTACCACCACCCGTCAGCGCTACTCCTGCTATTGCGATGTTTACTTTCTGACCTAACCATGAAAATGACCACCTAGAGCTGCCAAACTTCTCATACATTTACCATACATATACACATGTCACGTGGTCAAACATTTCTTTTTCTTCCATGTAACGATAAAAAATACAAAAACAAAAGCCAGCTATATCTTCTACGCCTAACACCGCGAAGCTAGGCATAGGATATGACAATTTTTTTTAAATTTTGATCTTTATTTGGAAGTAATAGTAATGTTTGACCACGCCACATGTGTACGCGTATAGCAGATATATGAGGAGAAGTTTGGCAGTTCTATGTGGTCGTTTTCATGGTCGGTCAGAAAGTAAATGAAATCGAAGTCAAAGGCTACTGACGTTGCTAAGCTGCTTCGAAAGAGCTGAATTCGACGAGTCTCCAGTTATCACTTGCCGCTAGCGGTTCGAAATTGTTATAAAATTATTATACTTTCTATTCTGGAACATTGACATCGTCATCATTCGCTGTAGAAACGCTAGTGAAACTATTCTGAAGCACTGCATAGAAATCACTGACTGAATGTTAACCCATGTCATCATTAACGTCGCAAAACCACGTGATCGCTCATCTCATTATTAACTTCGAATTTTACGCGCGCTAATTTTACATATAAATACATTAATTTTTTTTTATTTTGGCATGTAGTACATACAATATTAATACAATACAATATTACTTTATGTACACACAGAAAAAGCATTTTAGCTATTGCTTTTGTGTTATTCTTTTGTGTTATTCCCTTTAAGGACGATCGAAACGTGCTATTTATATCGACGCAATTATTCAAGTCAGTTATTCAAGTCAGTTATTCAAGTCAGTTATTCAAGTCAGTAAGCCGTCGTTTTCCAAATGAATTTAATGTTATGAATCTTCACAGATGTTGTTGGGTGCTCGATCTAAATTTGAACTATTCTTCGTTTTGTTTTCTACTATTTCTCCGTCCAGTAATGTTCAGAAAACAAGTTTTACTATATTACAATGAACATGTGACGACGTAGGGTAGGATTATTATAACTGTCCATTTTTTAATCGAAGTTGTGTCAAGGCTGGCCGTGTGTGAGTTCGCCTTTGACAGGGGTTGTATGTCGAAATAGTAGTCATCATTATCATCATTATCATGATTATGATCGTTGTCACCTTTATCACTGCTGTCGCTGTCAGCGTTGTTGTGTGAGGGAGAGACAGAGAAACAGATAAGGAGATGGAAAACTGGTATAAGGAGTAGAAGCATATAAAGACTAGCACGCACGCACGCACGCACGCACGCACGCACGCACGCACGCACGCACGCACGCACGCACACAATATTTGGCTAGGTGGGAAACACATTATAAAAGCACGATTAAAACTCAATATACAATATGTATGTGGTTTAAGCAACATAGGATTTATTCAGTAAACATAATTGTTAGCATTCAGTTGCACTGTCCCGACTACTACATCTACATATATCTACGTGACACGCAACCAAAGTTCACGTGTACCCGGTAATCCATTATATCTTGTGATTGAACCCATTAGATAAAGGCACATTTGGTGAGCGTCTATTGCTAACCCAGTGGCCGCTTGTCCACAAGACTGGGACGATTGACTGACCACCAACACGCGACGGACGTAATGATGCTTCTAATGAGAAGTTCCGTTTGGAATCCCTTGACAGCACCTGACGACTGGCACAATGTCATAATAGTCGGTACAATACCAGTCTCTCCCCAGTGACGTAGTCTGCTTCCATCCATTGATTGATTTCTTAGTCATTAGCGTTATGTTTACTTCGCTTCGGATGAAAAACAGTTTTCCACCGTGCTGGAGAAAGATAAGTTTTCCTGTTATCGTTGAAATTATAAAGAAACATGAGCTACCTTTTGCTACATTACTGTAGTAAGGTAACTTAACGTAGCAAACTAATTAAAACTAAATTGTATGATGGCGCCGTGTAAACGGCAGTTAAAGGCCACAAGGCACTTAATTTGTGGCAGTTGCAGTAACTGGGTGGACTTCGTCAAGTCTGGGTGCGAGAAGTCCTGGGCTGAGGTCCAGGCAGATAGTTTTAGTTTTGAGTGTAGGGGATGTAGGAAGATGAAGGAACTAGAGGTGGAGTTGGAAGAGCTGAGGCTGCTCGTTGTGGCAATGGGGAATGTGGAAGGGAACAGGGGGGTTGTGCCAGTAGTTCCGGTGGGGGAACAGTAGATGATAAAGTGGGGATAGACACAAGAGATGCTAGGGAGAGCTCACCGCAGCCTGGGAGGAAGCTGAGAGGAGGGAAGGTGACAGGTAGTAGGGAGACAGGACGTAAGGAGACATGAAGGAAAGGAACGGGAGGGAAGACAACCGGAGTGAAGGAGATGGGAGCAGGGGAGACAGGAGGGAAGGAGAAGGGAGTGGGGGAGACGGGAGGGAAGACAACCGGAGTGAAGGAGAGGGGAACAGGGGAGACAGGAGGGAAGGATAAGGGAGTGGGGGAGACGGGAGGGAAAACAACCGGAGTAAAGAAGAGGGGAGTGGGAGAGACAAGAGCAAAGGAGTGGGAAGTGGGGGAGACAGGAGCGAAGGAGACAGGAGGGCAGGGGTCAGGACAGAATGTGATGGAGGGGATCGAAAGGAAGAGTTATTCTGCAGCAGTGATAGAGGGGGTGAGGAAGAGAGCGAGGATGTTTGTGGGGGATTCGATAGTTAGGAAGACCGACAGAGTCTTAAACAAGGGAGATGATGTGGTGGTCTGCTTGCCTGGAGCCAAAATAGAGGCGATAACTGAGAGGGTAAAAAACATCGTAGGCTCGGGTAAGGGTGGATCTGTTTTAGTACACGTAGGGACAAATAACGTAGAGAGGGAGGGTACAACTGCCATAGTTAGGAAATATAGGCAGTTGGTCAAAACACTAAAACAGACGCGGTTTGAGCAGGTAATACTGTCAGGGATTTTACCTGTAATGGGCAGGAGGGGTCACAAATATCGAAATTGTCGGGGGATGGCAATTAACATGTTAGTCCAGAAGTTATGTAGGGAAGAGGAAGTTGGATTTGTGGATTTATGGGGAAGTTTTGTTGGGAGGGCTGACATGTACATGAAGGATGGGCTTCATTTAAGTGGAAAGGGGGCGGCAGTATTCGCGGACAAACTTTCAGCAGCAGTAGATAGTGACTTGGGTACAATGACAAATATTTTTGGAAGTAAACATTGTTTAAACTAGAAGTGCAGGGGGTTACCTAGAGGTGTCTCAAGCAGAACAAGAGGCCACTATCACAGATAAACCAATATCAAATCATCCGAAAAACATCTCTGAAAAAGGTTATAGATGCGTATGTTTAAATGCAAGGAGCATAGTAAATAAGAAAAACTATTTTATATGTTAAAGAATCTATTCAGGCTTATGAAATAAAACTAGAAAGGGAAGCAGATTGCGATGAAGCTGTTTGGTGCAAAATTGTTTCAGGAAATTAAAAATTAACTGTTGGATTAGTTTACCGAAGTCCAAACATAAACGAAGAAGACAACACAAAAATAAAAAATGCTATAAAGGAAGTTAGTAAAGGGGAATGTATCATTATGGGAGATTTTAACCATGGACACATAGAATGGAATTCTCTAGAGAGCACAGGGATTGAGGACCAACAATTCCTATTTTTAATCCAGGATAGCTTTCTTACTCAGCACGTACTAGAACCAACCAGGGGAGAAAATGTATTAGATATAGTTTTGTCATCACAAAAAGAATTAGTGGACAATGTAAAAATATTTGAACCATTGGGTAACAGTGACCATAATCAAATACATTTTGACATCAATGTAAAATCAGAAAGTAAAAATAAGAAAACGTACAAGAGAAACTTCCACAAAGGTAACTACAAAGATATGAGAAAATATATAGCAAAGCTAGATTGGAATAACATGCTGATGAATAAGACCGCAATTGAATGTTGGAATATTCTAAAATATGAAATTGAGAGTATCATCGATAAATTTGTTCCCTTCCAAAAACAAGGAAAACGGTGTAGAAAGAAACACTTGTCAAAAGAGGCTATTAGAAAAATAATGCTAAAACAAACTATGTGGAGGGTTTATAGGCGTACCAGAAAGGAAGAAGACTATGCAAAATACAAAGAGGCACTTAATGCAGCTACAACTGAAATCAGACAATCTAAAAGAAGCTATGAGCAAAAACTAGCATGTAACATAAAAAATGACAGCAAGAGTTTTTATGCATATGTCAGGAGTAAACAAAACGTACAAGACAAGGTTGGACCTCTAGAAGACAGTGCTGGAAATATAATATCACAGGGGATTTTAATGGCGGAAGACCTAAATGGTTACTTCAGTTCAGTGTTTACCAAAGAAGATATTAGTTCATTACCAGTTGCTGATGCTAAATTTCAGGGGGCTAAATCTGACTATTTAGGTCCGTTAGTTGTAACTCCAGAATTGGTAGCTAAGAAAATAAAGGCAATGAAGGATAACAAATCACCGGGAGTGGATGGGATTCCTCCAAAATTACTAATGGAAACAGTAGAACAAATCAGTATACCACTTGCAAGAGTATTCAACTTGTCATTAAAAGAGGGAGTTGTTCCGTTTGAATGGAAAGAAGCAAACATCATACCATTATTTAAAAAGGGTTCGAGAAATAAGTCAGAGAATTACAGACCAGTGAGTTTAACATCAGTGATTTGTAAATTATTAGAACGGTTAATTAAAGACCATATGGTGGACTTCCTCGTTAAGCATAACTTATTAAATTCATCTCAACATGGATTCCTTAAAGCGAGGTCATGCTTAACAAATATGTTATGTTTTTTGGAAGAAATCACTAAGTGGATAGACGTGGGATCGCCAGTAGATATTATCTACTTAGATTTTCAGAAAGCTTTTGACAAAGTGCCACATCAAAGATTACTACTTAAATTAAAAGCCCATGGTATCGGGGATAGCATAACTGACTGGATAGAACAATGGCTGACTGACAGAAGACAACGAGTTGTAGTAGATGGAGAAGTTTCAAATTGGAAATCGGTTTTGAGTGGGGTACCTCAAGGATCAGTATTAGGACCTATATTATTCTTAATTTATATCAATGACTTGGACGACAGTATAACAAGTAACGTACTGAAATTTGCGGATGACACAAAACTGTTTAGAAAAGTTAATACTGATGGTGATAAACAACATTTACAAAACGATCTAGACAGATTAGTGAAATGGTCTGAGAAATGGCAGATGTTGTTCAATTTTGGGAAATGTAAATGCCTACATACAGGATATGGGAACTTTAATGTAAACTATAAAATGGGAGATACTGTTCTGGGTACTACTGTAAAAGAAAAGGACTTAGGAGTTACAATAAGCGCTGATATGAAAGTTTCAGAGCAGTGTGGTATTGCAGCTTCAAAGGTAATCAAATTCTTGGATTGATTAGAAGAAACATAACATACAAGGGAAAAAATTTAATTATACCTCTTTATAAAGCAATAGTTAGACCTCATTTAGAATACTGTATACAAGCATGGAGACCATATCGTAAGAAGGATATAGATACGCTTGAACGCATACAAAGGAGAGCAACTAAAATTATTCCAGAACTGAGAGACCTTAGTTATGAAGAACGCCTGAAAGAATGTGGTTTAACAACTCTAGAGACAAGGAGGTTAAGAGGAGATCAGATTGAAGTTTTTAAGATATTGAATGGGTATGAAAATATTGATAGAAATATGTTTTTCTCACTCAAGAAGGATAGCAGAACTAGAGGACATGAGGTAAAATTAGTAAAGGATCAATGTAGATTGGACATCAGGAAGCAATCGTTCTGACAGAGGACAATAAATGAATGGAACAAATTGTCTACAGATTGTGTAACTGCTAGCAGCGTGAATATGTTTAAAAACAAGGTTGACACATATCTCAGGAGGGCGGGTTATAAGTAGATGAACATTGTTGGACTCTCGATAAGCCAATGGCTTCCTTGTCCACTTGCCATCTGGGCCTTTGGCTTGGATGGCAAATCTTGTTAAATCTTGTTAAACTGGGTGAAAACCTAGCGACGCATCTGATTGGATGGTGCGACAACTGGGTCAGAGGTCAATCCACGTTTGTTTCCATTACCGAATCTTTATGCAGCTTAGCTTGAAACAAAGTAAGTACTAATATTATTGAAACATCAACACAACGCATAAGCCTTTCACTAAAACATAACCAAAACAACGTATTTCGGCATTATATTTTATTAATTGTGCTTTTTCCCAAGGGGAGACAACGACTTCAAAATGCGATCAAATGTTACAAACACAAAGCACTAATTTGATTCAACAACACACGACAATATTAGCTGCCAAAAATTAAACCAGCGCAAAACCATTGCAGAATGTATCATACATGCCTATTTTAATATGCGCATATGTGGAGACATACATTGTATGTCACGTGTGTATGTATGCGAATGTAAGTGTCTGACTGACTGCGTGCGTGCGTTCGTGCGTTCGTGCGTATGTGCTCATTTTTGTTCATCCGTAAGTAGCCAATTCACATTTCTGCTGGTTTGTGTAAACAACTTATATAATTGTAAATATGTCATATTGTAATAACCATCCTTTATATATTTCAATAAAGCTGATTTCGCTGGGTTTATGGCTATTTCTATTTCAAACTCGTAATAAAACATTAACGTCGATTGTTTCAACTCTGGTTGTGCCTGGTTAGGTAAACTACCCAATTCAACACGAATAATGACAATGCACTAACGTTACACGCTTGGAATGCGCATTTTATTCACACGTACTATATATATATATATAAGACAAAATTACGATATCAAATTAACTAGCTCTAGGACATATCACAATACAATATATCACACACATAATTCCAACACAACATATGACTCAGATTTGGAACATAGTGCCTGTTCCAACACAACATATGACGAAAATCGGAACATATAGCGCCATAAGATGCATGCAACTGGGATGTTATAGTGGACATTGTTTTTACATCACAGCTACTTTAGTTGTTTTTCCTTCAAGGTCTTGTCATTGACTGGAGACCAATCAAATAATACTACTAATAATAATGTATTAGAAATACCACAACACACTACACATTTATTACAGATAGTTGGGCGATAATATAATATTTCACCAGCCCGACGCTTCGTTAATCTAGCCATAACCCTTGGCAACCAATGTGTTCGGATAAACGATACACGACTGTAGAACAGGTTGCGAAGTGGGCAAGAAAACCACACTCCGAGACGAATATTGACGTGAATGGCAACGCGCGGCAACGCAACACCAGTAAGGCAGGCGACATCCCGCGCAGATCTGTTGAACAGGCGAGGAGTAGAATAGACGTTTGCTCGGGCAGTTTTTGCAGCTCGTCATTCAAGATCTGATTCTACGTCATCTGAATGACATCTGATAGGTTAAAATCCATTCTTACAACACAGAGACAACAACAATTAAGTAATTTATGAACACAGTCTTCGGCGTTTAGTGATTCGCGTTTCAAACTCAAACAATTTGATAATTAAGGGCCACAAATCTATATATCGGCCTAGCTTTATAAAACTAAGACAATAAGAGGCTGTACAATTACTTTGTATCTTAGAAAAGACCACCATTACCCAATTTCCTCTTAGGCCACCTATTGTCCATGTTTCAATAGTACTGTTTTAGCAGCATTCTTTCGACCAGTTTTACGAAGTGAAGTAAGTCTCACTGGGGAGATGTGACATGCAAGCTTACATAGCGACTGTTTTACAAGATTCAACATCGATCGGCGGTCGAGTGTCAGCCATCGTTCTCCAGGATAAAATGGCGCCACAGCATAAAAATCTATCATCTGTAATGAATGAATGAATGAATGAATGAATGAATGAATGAATGAATGAATGAATGAATGAATGAATGAATTAATTAATTAATTAATTAATTAATTAATTAATTAATGAATTAATTAATTAATTAATTAATGAAGGGGCGGATCTAGGTTTGTTGGCAGGGGGTCACAGTCAGTCGTAGTTATATATTGTTCTACTTACGAACTGGACATGGACACAGAGGGGGTCTAAGACCCCCTCCAAGGCCTAGGGGGTATTGAGACTCCTAAGACCCCCCGGATCCGCTGCCGGAATGAATGACGTTTTTTCAACACAAACAAACAAAGCAGAACATTACAACTGAGTTAGTAATTTCTTATTATAAAATGTAATCACATTTTGTGCGACAAAAATCTTGGTATCTACCCTTATTTAGAAAACCGTTTCAAAACTAGCCGTTTTCCTATTTTCGTTTAGCATTATTGCAATGGTAAAACGGAAATCAAACTGTTTTTCGTTTCGTTTTCGCAACCCAAAATTAAAAACAGAAAAACAGAAATCAAGCGGTTTTTCGTTTTTCGTTTTTCGTTTTGATAATCGCAAATTGGAAATTGGAAAACGGAAGTGCCTGGCTGGTGCGCATGCGCACTAGTAGGCCTGATAATGAGCGAAGCGGCGGGAAATTGCAGCCGGAAGGAAGCATTAAACGAGCGGCGAGAACACAACTTTTATATGACGCCCATAACATGACATCGTCGGCGCCACCTGTAGGTCAAGACTTACATGAATATATACCCAAACAATATCGTAATCGAGTGAAATGTTATGGCACATCGACAGAATGTTCGACGCGGGCAGCGCGTGTTCGATTCGCGTTTACAGCAACTTTTAGTTATACAGGCTTATGTTACCTTTGAACTGAATATAACATTATCATACACATAAATTGTGTACATTAATTTTACAAAATCATGCCAAAAACGAAAAACTGTTTGGTGATTTCCGTTTTCCAGTTTTCAATTTTGGGTTGCGAAAACGAAAAACAAAAACCATTTACGTTTTACTGTTGCAGTAATAGGAAAGGAAAATAGAAGATGTTTGAAATTTTATTCGACGATATCGCGAAACCGTACATTTAATCCCCAACGTAAAATATTTTATTGCCATTGACAAGGTTTTACAACCTCACAATAGCGGCTGAGTAAATCGACGGTAGCTGTTCGTTTGATTAAATGCAGTATGTTTCTGGTAGACCGGAGCACTCGATAAACCCGGTCGTGGAGTTCAATGGCGGTCAATTAATTACCAAGAACAAGAAACGGACTAAACGGACAAACAGTGAGATAAAACAGATCTAAAGGATTATCATTTAATGTCGCACTATGTAATCTGTTGGTTTTACAATGATTGCTTTAACATATTTGCAGCATTTATGATTCTGTTGTAAAGTAAAGATTGGTGTTTTCCGGCAGATTTATTTGACATCGTTTCGTGAAAATCTCGACCGCAGAACTCAACCATTCGTGTGTGCGAAATATTGGCATATAAAAGAAATTATCTTATATAACATTCCGATGTGACTGCAATTGCCATATGGTACATCCTATCTAAGGGGGATTATAGGAGACAGCTTTACTATCGCGACAGTATCGCGAGTTTCATGACTGTAGCGATAGTATTGAGATAGTATCACGGAATAGCAAATAGCCCGGAAAACAATCCCAAAACCAGAATTGACGTGTGGCGCCATCGCGTGGCCTTGGAGGTAGTTGATTAAAAATGCTGAATTCATGAATGACTTTGCTACAATCGACGATTGTTGATGTTTGGTCAATGAATAAACCCAAAATAGTTTAAAAACGTAATGATCTATATTTTAACATTGACGCAAGTGATGCTGCTGAATTGTTTTGCCGACTATTTTTCATGGAAAGTTTAATATACTATCGACGATAAATATCGACAGTTGAAATTACAATCGATAGTATTGCATCGTCTCATTGATGCGACGTGTTGTTGCACGTCTGGTCATATCTTCATGCGCAAGAGATCGTACAGTCATAGGCACGTTGTTGTTAATTGTTGTTGTTGTTAGCCATTAACCGGAAATATCAATTCAGGCACAGGATCTAAGTGTCGTTGGCCTAAGATATGGGCATATTCCTGTTCAAAAATAGTCTTGGGAAATTGCGAAAAGCATGTACCTACGACAACTACGTTTGTTTTATCGATGACGTCATTTGCACCAGTCCGCCAGCAGTGTCCCGACGACTGCGAGCAGCGCCACCAGGCGACCAGTGGGCGTGAGCGCGATGGAGCCGCCTCCCACCTTGCCGTCGCCCGTGTTACACAGGTCGGTCTTGCAGAACTTCTGGCACTCCGACGACGAACTCGTGATGAAGCACTGATCGATCCGGGAGGATGTCTCCACTTCGCACGTCCTCGTGAACTCCACCACTTGGCCGTTTCCTGCGCACAGGTAGTGACGATAATTATTACAATTATAATATTTATAATAGTTGGCTGCAATTAAGTTAAACATCGTAATACATGCACGCACGGCGTCCTCTTGTGTCGAGCTGCGAACAGGAAGTTAGAACGGAGTTAGTGCGTTTCTCTGCGTGAACGTAGCTTAAAGCTCGGCAAACACGCCCGACGCTATTCATGTAGGCTGTCGTAGCGAACATGCTTCGTCGCGGTGTATTAGGTCATACGCACTCTGGCGACTGCGATATATGCACGTTGCAATTTTCTAGCACTGCCAGATAATCTACGATCAGACCCGACGCAGCAAGAACGGACAAGAACCAGGTGTTAAAAGCACACGCACATTACGACTCGACGCAACTCGACGCAGCCCGACGCAAACCGACTCGCTACAACAACTATAGATCTAGTCGCGTCGCGTCGGGTCGTAAGCGTCAATGCCGCGAGTAAGTATTGGAGTGACAACATGATTTAGCAGGACTATATTTAACAAGACGGTCATCAAAAGCGCCACGATCCAAATGGCAAGTGGACACCACGATCGAAACGGCAAGTGGACACTACTATCCAAATGGCAAGTGAGCACCACGAAAACAAATGGCAAGTGGACACCACGATCCAAATGGCAAGTGGACACCACGATCCAAATGGTAAGTGGACGCCACGATCCAAATGGCAAGTGGACAAGGAAGCCATGTCAAGATTCCAACCATTTTTATATCTGCACTTTGCCCATTCTTATCAGATTCAGTTTAATAATATGTTCAGTTCATTTGTCGTCCTCTGTGAGAATGAATACTTTCTCGCATCCAATCAACACACGACCTTAAGGCCCGTTCACACACGAGCGATTAGTTGTTCGATTGATTGGTCGCCGAACGAATCGGACAACTAATCGCTCGTGTGAACGGGCCTTAATAGAGGCGGCGTACTTACTGAAGTAGCTCCGGATGCTGCAGAACGAATAATCGGGGCACTCCACGACCTGTATCCCCTCTGTGCTGCCCATCGGCATTAGACAGCTGAAGTTCCTCGACACCGGGGCGTACATGCAGAAGTAGCACTTGATTTGAGCGTCTGAAATTATACGAGATTTTACGAGATTTTACGAGATTCAACAAGATTGCCACCAGAAGCCACAAGCAAGCGGACAGGGAAGTCGTTGGCTTATATCCTGAGCATTGCTAATCCTGAGTATTTACTTACAGGTGTCAACCATGAGTGGTGGGAACCTGTAAAACTGGTAACGAAAATCCGTAGAATCGCAAACGAACCCGTGCGTGATTATAATACGTCCACTGGTTTGCAGCGCGTGCCCAAGATCCATGCAATCTGGGATATTTTGATTAGATCTCTCCAGACTTTGGCGCAGCTGACTGCGCACAGCGAAACTATTTGCGAGAGCGGCTGCACGGACGTGTTGTGATCAGATGATCGGTCACATTTCAGAACATTCGTAAGACTTGTGGGTAAACCGCAAAAAGGCACACGTGTGCTTACTGCAGATGCCAACTCTACAATATTTACTGGACGTATAATGTGCAGTACGCAGTTTTTTAATACACTCAGATTTTCACTCTCAAATCTTTATTACACGTATGATGTTTTATATCGAACAACCATGTACGTGTTTGCGTGAATTTTAAGCAAAGTTAAATAATGCTGCAATAGTCACGGTTGATCGGCGTTACTGGGACCACCCAACATCAACCAAGCGTGTCGCGCCACACAAGAAGTCTACGCGTTTCACTATTTTTGATCTAGTTATTTTTAAATCAATGGCTATAATGTACAAAGTCTATAACACACTAATACCTGTTAACATTCTGTCATATTTTCAAATGGTGCACACACCAATCATAATCACAATACAAGAAAAAGAAAATAGTTTCAAAAACAAGTACTGTGGAAAAACGTTGAAGTCAATACGCATGTGTGTGAAAGGCCCTATTTTGTGGAATCATTTAGACAATGACATGAAAAATAGCTGTGATCTGTTGACCTTCAAGAAATTATACGACACTTTTTTGGTTAACAAATATAACATTTACTCCTATGTAATCTACCTACTACATGGTTGAGAGTATAAATATATTTTTGTATTTACTTTATGTGATATGTTATCACATTTATATGTAGAATGTTTGACTTTACTTTGTGCTAAAAAAAATTATGTGTCTAAACATAATTCTGCCCTTTGTTTGACTTGAATTGATTACATTTGTGTATGTGCCGTGAAATGAGAAATGTTGATTTATAAGTCGTTCAGTCGTTCTTTTTGTCCAACATTTCATTGTATATTTAGTTATATGTACATTGTATTGCTTTGTACTATATGAACATATTTAATAAAAATAAGTTCAATTCAACTCAACGTTTACTTACTGGTTCCATGGAGAGTCCACCACAGAGTGATGCCGATAAGGACGTACAGGTCAAGAAGTCGTTGACCACTGCTGGTCCATCCACTGCGTGTCATGACTGGACTGCACAATAAACGACCACATTAAAAGACAGATTATCACTGATATTGCGTATACTGGTACACAGAGGTGTGTTTGGGGTACCGGGGGGGGGGGGGCAAATCGCGGAAAGGGGGTCCCAAGAGTGTGTGTGAAGGGTGTTTAGTCAGGGTGGTATTCAAATTCAGTGTAGCAAAAATTCTTATCCCAAAGCTTGGATCAAGGGGGCTTGGACCAACGGCACCCCTCCCCAAATACGCACGCCACTGCTGGTTCGTTACGTCCAAACTAACCAGCGAAACATCAGTAATGGAAAGAACATTCTGGAAATTGTGAAAGTGTAACTTTGGCATACCAGGGTTGCACGTCGTTAAAGGGAATAACAACAATAATTGATTGAGATCACATTATATTACATATTGTAGTATATTTCCATTTGCACAACACAGTACTGTTGGCAGCGACAGCCGTTGTTTATAAGCGAGCGTCAGAATGGTTTATTGTGCGGCATTCGATTGTAATGCAAACAGTAGTAAGAAAAAAGTAACATGTAGTTGGTTTAAGTTCCCTACAGAGCCAACTTTGTTAAAAAAAAGCAAACGTTAAGCCGACGAAGCTCAACCGGCTTTGCTCGCTTCGAGAAAACTTGTTTCGACTACGATCCGGACCAGAGAATGTGTAGCCCTGGGTTATACTGGTGGTAAAATCTCTGAAAGAGGATGATGTGCCCACATTATTCCCAGCAGTGGAAGCTATGTTGATGCCACCAAACCGCAGAACACAGGCAGCGATACGGGCGTCGACAACCACGGTCCACTTAGGATCGAAGCGAGCTGTCAACGCGGATACAGGTGATGTCGGCTCATGATGAATTCGGCCCGGTGAATTCGGCCCGGTGAATTCGGACAGCATTCTTTGGAGAGTTCGGCCCGCAACTCTGGTAACTTCGGTTTCAGAGCACAACGAGCATGGTGATTTCGGCCAAAACGATTGTGTAGCGAGCATATGAAGTTTAATGTGTGCCTTTCTGTGAATAAAACATCCCATTTATTCTCTCATTTGTTGATTGATTTATTTCCACATTAACACGAAATTGTTACTTTGTAACTGCTTTTATAGCTTTCTCTTCCTTTCGCATAAAATACGACGCAATATATTACACCAAAACCTATAATATTATATAGAGTTGAATAATTAAAATAAATAAAATTACAGTTATCATAATATCTTGTTTCTACATTTCAGATTTTCACGCGTTTCCCTTCATCAGGGGACATTCCCCCAGTTTTTGTTTTTAATTAAATCAAATACAGAGCAATGACAGCGATAAGCGATTATTGTATTGTGAATACAATGGAGCCACTTTTATATGATCTTTGATCTATACAGTGTTTTTTGTCAGATCATTTTGAATGTGAAGCATGGTTTTTTATTCACACCTGCTCACTGTACGAAACAGACAAAGCAGTGTACTTCATTATTATCTAGCTAAACCTAGCATCCATTTGATGACAAGTACAGGAATAATAAACCCTTAAAGTGAAAGCTAATTCATTATTAGCTAGAAATAAGTAGATCTTGCGTGTCACACCAGTCACCGAAATCACCAAGCCGAAACAATATGACAGTGTGGCCGAATTCTCCGAGGGCCGAAATCACCAACACCTGTCAGCGCTACTCCTGCTATTGCAATGTTTACTTTCTGTTTACTTTCTGACCTAACCATGACAACGACCCCCTGGATCTGCCAAACTTCTCCTCATGTATTTACCATACATATACACATGTCACATAGTGAAACATTACTCTTACTTCCATGTAACGATAACAAAATTACAAAAACAAACGATAGCTATATCTTTTACGCCTAGGCCCTAGCTCCGCGAAGCTAGGCATAGGAAATTTTCATAGTATGGCAGATATGTGAGAAGTTTGGCAGCTCTATGTGGTCGTTTTCATGTTTCCGTCAGAAAGTAAATAAGTTCGAAGCCAAAGGCTACTGGCGTCACTAAACTGCTCCGAAAGAGCCGCATTCAAAGATTATTCTGCGATATCACTAGACGGTTCGAAATTGTTACATTATACGTTTTCTTCTGGAAAATAGACATCGCCATCACTCGCTATAGTAACACGAGTGAAACTATACTGAAGCACTGCATATAAATCACTGACTGAATGCAAACCCATATCAGCATTGACGTCACAAAACGACGTGATCGCTCATCTCATTAATTTCGAATTTTTCCGCACGCTTTGCGAGCTAGACGCATTAAGCATCTAATTTTCCCTATAAATAAATTTTTCTGAATTTGTTTGGCATGTAGTACATACAATATTAAACTTTGTGTACACATCTAAAGAGCATTTTAGCTAGTGCCATGTTGTTAGTCCCTTTAAATATATACGGGGGAAACTGGCGTGATTGCCGCATATAAATCAAGAATCAACCGACATGCCACTTAGTGAGTGAGTTGTAAATCTAAGTTCACCTAGATCAGGCTCGGGTTGAGAATACTGTCCTCGTATTTTGATGTGTCAAATTACAAATTACAGCAACCATGTAGCGCAGATTTGTCATAAGCAACTGGCATCAACGTATTTACATTGTGAGCAGGAGTTCTCTGTTAATCTAGACGATGCGTTGTTGTCATTCACGTTCGACCAGTTATAGGCGTCGAGCGCTTTCTGAGATTGATTAAGGGCGCTATTAAAACAAAGGTCAGTCGATACGAGCGTCGTGAGCCGAAATAAAGCGGTCGTGAAACAAATCGTTGCGACCATTTATTGCACAGTTCTAAGGACACAGTCGCGAGATATAGAAATATTCGTCGTTGTCACCGCACGTTTATGACTGTACGCACGTACGCATGACCGCATCTACACAAGCTGGCGCGCTCGCACGCAAGTCAAGAGTCGCTCGCTTGCCCGCTCGCACGCACGCAAGCACGCACGCACGCACGCACGCACGCACGCACACCATCATCCTCGCAGGTAAACGACAATCGCATAACAACAAGGATGTAACACTGCTGTTTTGTACAGGATGCGGCTGTAACAAAACTAGAGGACCAATTATTGGGGAGATATATCCATATTGTAATCATATAGAATACAAACGAAAGTGAATGTGCGTTGTCCAACATCACCCAGACATAGGAGTTGAGTTCTCAGACGACCTTAGATGGAACTTTTACATTTCACATCTACCTAACGAAACTAATCGAATGTTGAGTTTTATTCGAAGGAATCTGTACAGATGCTCGGAGCGAACCAAGCAATCCGTTTACTTCATCCTGGTTCGTCCGCATCTCTGTGCGAGCTCCGCGTGGGATCTTTACACACGGCAACATATCAAAGAGAAATAGAGAAAGTACAACGGAGAGCAGCGAAATTTACAAAGCAACCGGGAAAGCAGAATCACAGAGGCGATGAGAAATCTTAAGTCCCCGGAGCGCCAGAGAAAGATCAGTCATCTCGTAACGTTTTACAAATCATTGCATGGAGAGACAGCTCTTCCTTTACCATATCATCTTGTTCGGGCAAATAGCAATACGTGTGGCCGTAGTGACAGACTGATCAATCCAGGTGCCGGCCAGAACACATGTTTATGCAAAGAGTTTTTTAAACAAAACTCTAAATTACTGGAAATCAGAAACAGTTGTGTATGCAGTCACTGTGGACACTTCTAAAAAAAGTGGCCTAACAACCTTCTGTTTTTGGCCAATTACGTATAGATTAGTGCCCTGCGCGGGCCTAGAATTTGATCCCAAGCCCGGCCCGCAATTAGCAGTTAGAGTCCAGGCCCGGCCCAGGCCCGCAATAATTTTTCAAGCCCGGCCCGGCCCAGGCCCGCAAACTAGAATTTAGGCCCAGGCCCGGCCCAGGCCCAACCCAGACCGTGAATGTTTGGCCCAGGCCCGGCCCGGCCCGGCCCGGCCCGCAACTTTCAGGCCCAGGCCCGGCCCATACCCGCGGGCCAAAGATGGGTAAGCCCGCGGCCCGCAAGCCCGCGGCCCGCTAAGTTTAGAGAAGATAAACCTATAATCTTGTAACAAAGACGAAAAACAAATAAACTGTAAAACATACTTATTGTTTTATTAAATAAAAAAGGTCCATAGTGTGCTGGATGAGTTCTAAAAATTCAGCACCACCAACTTCTTCAAACTTACAAATATCCTGAAGAAAAATAAAGAAAAGCTTCTTAGTGTCATTACTATTAAATATGGTAACATTTGTTATAATGGCTTTAATGTATTGGTTTATTGTTAGGGTAGGATATTTGTTTATCAAACCCTGACTTAACCCATATGCAAGCCATAATCCCAATGTATATTGTTAATTGAATTAGCTCAACTAAGTTAACATAATTTAATATGATATTTCAATTAAATGTCACCCACTGGCACTGACACCCAGTGGCATTTCCAGCAGGCCTGCAGTCACTAGCCTGAGACAGACATGTTCAGACATGTGTGAATTAGTACAAGTGTGAATGAATTAGGACTGGGGAGAAAATTAATACCAATTACCAACTGGGTTGGGTACTGGGTAGTGGGCTAGTGGCCAAGTGTGCACTTGGCAGTGGGCAGGTCTTTCAGGTGGGCAATGTTTGGAGGGAAGACCTAGACAATAGAATGTCCACTGGTATGGTCAAAGGGTGATAAGTTGATTGTTAATCATGGCTTGATTGCCTCTGCAAATATTTCTAAAGTAAACATTTGGGGCTGGCTACTTCCAGCCAAGTGAACTTATGGGGTCATTAGATTCCATGCAAGGTCTCAATTTGCAACTATATAATACTAAAGAAATAATTTTAACCATTCATTAAACGGAATTACAATTTGTAATAAGTTTTTATTAAAAAAAATAAAGTAATAATTGGTGTTTTGTATGAATATTTTTATTATGTCCAGGCAGAGCCCAGGCCCGGCCCGGCCCGCTCACACTAGGCCCAGGCCCGGCCCAAGCCCGATGTGTTTAAATTGTTTTCAGCCCAGGCCCGGCCCGGGCCCGCAGTATGTAGGCCCAGGCCCGGCCCGGCCCGCGAAATTATGTAGAGGCCCGGCCCGGCCCGGCCCGCGGGCTGCGGGCCGGGCCGGGCTTGGACCAAAAGCCCGGCCCGCGCAGGGCAATAAGTATAGATACAGAGGCGTTGCGTGGACGCAGCGTATGTGGCATGATAACAACTACTGTGACATGGTTGTCTAAGTCTCTAATCATGGACTTATATTTACATATATGTAAATATATGTGTCCATGCTCTGACGCTACAATAATCACGTTATCGCGACTAGCCAAGCCTCGCGTAAACGCTGCTTTATTTACTGAACAATACATTGTTTTTTATGTCGCAATTATGTTTTCAGCCAGATAACATCACGAGTGTCGGAGTGATATTATGTTGCTGGTCACACTCGTATGACATCAACAGACAGTACGTTATTCCCATTATGTTACCGCAAATAAACATTTGAACATGCTTTTTTACTTTCTACGTTTGTTAACTTGCAACTGGGCCGGTTTCACGAAGTTTTCCTACCATACGAGGGAACTGAGGCGGACATTTGACCCACATTACGTACATCAGAACAATCACAGAAAACACGCAGAGCGTTCGAACAATCGCGTGTTTATGCCAGCGCGCGTACTGGATTGCGTTCGAAGTGATTCAAACGTCTGTTGGATTCTCAGAACGAGACAGCCGTGTGTTATCTGAGTGGATATATCACGGTAGAATGCTCTAGACTAATCAGTCTTATTACCTTGATATATCCATTAATATAATGCACGGCTGCCTCGTTCTGATAATCCTATGTTAAACATACGTTTGTGAACGTTGAGTGGACGAACAGCCGTTGTATCACGAACAGCCGTTGTATCACGAACAGCCGTTGTATCACGAACAGCCGTTGTATCACGAACAGCCGTTGTATCACGAACAGCCGTTGTATCACAACGTACATGTACATAGATGCAATTTGGTTGATCTGGTGAAAGTAATCAGCCATCATTAGAGATGACCACGACAGTGCACTAGTCAACGGAAGCCACAGGTGGGTGCGGTCACGCAATAAAACACAGCCGACTGGTCGAAACAATTTATCTACCAGGATTAATCGGTAATTGTGTGCGAATCGTTGTATATCGTGTCATACGTATTGTCAAATCCGTAGCACTTAATGCACTATTAGAGGACCGACCGACCGACCGACCGACCGACCGACCGACCGACCGACCGACCGACCGACCGACCGACCGACCGACCGACCGACCGACCGACCGACCGACCGACCGACCGACCGACCGACCGACCGACCGACCGACCGACCGACCGACCGACCGACCGACCGACCGACCGACCGACCGACCGACCGACCGACCGACCGACCGACCGACCGACCGACCGACCGACCGACCGACCGACCGACCGACCGACCGACCGACCGACCGACCGACCGACCGACCGACCGACCGACCGACCGACCGACCGACCGACCGACCGACCGACCGACCGACCGACCGACCGACCGACCGACCGACCGACCGACCGACCGACCGACCGACCGACCGACCGACCGACCGACCGACCGACCGACCGACCGACCGACCGACCGACCGACCGACCGACCGACCGACCGACCGACCGACCGACCGACCGACCGACCGACCGAACGAACGAACGAACGAACGAACGAACGACCGACCGACCGACCGACCGACCGACCGACCGACCGACCGACCGAACGACCGACCGAACGAACGAACGACCGAACGACCGACAGACCGACCGAACGAACTAACGAACGAACGAACGAACGAAGGCAGCCTGCGATCAGACAAACCCAAATGTAAGATAATAACAATTTTGAACAATAAAATCGCATTTGACATTCTGGTCGTCGAGTGGATTTATGTCCAATAAAGATGCTTTTAACACACGTGTCCAGGGGCTTGTCTGGGTGCATGCTTGTTGAAAGGTTATTGAAGAATGTGCCAACGAGAGTTTTGTTTCGTTGTGAGAGCGCCCCTTTAAATAATGTCAAGTCAGCACAGAAGAATTTCGGCAATAAATATAAAAACGTCACCAGAAAATGCCACTGGGGGAACATAAATGGTTTAACATTTATCACCCAAATACGTTTGTGTCCTGACTGTGCTGTTTACAAATAGATTGTGTTAAGTTTAGAGGTTTTCTCTAATTCGGTAAATCCCTATTAGTCCGGTGGTTTAGTGAAATTACCGTTACTGGGCGGACCAAAGCATAAAATGCTGCATGAAACACCCTTAAGGCCAATTAATTAAGTTTAGAAATGGAGCCTTCCTGAAATTGTTCAGCTTTTCATAAAAAACAAAATCCAAGATGACCGACACCTATGGTTAGAAATCAACTATCTCGGGTTCTATGTGTCAAAGAAAGGTTATTATATTTTCAAAATAGGATTTGTGAGGTCACATACGTTGATGTTGTATACTACAGAACTACCGGTACATTAATAACACCTCTTATCACCGTATTTATTCTAATAAAGACCAAATTTCTAACAATTTCCCATTCTCTTTCTTAATTAATTCTTAGTTTTTAAAATACTCACATGTCTACGAGCTGCATTTGCACTTGCAAAGCGGTGACCACTCCAGGTTAATTTTGCCGTATTTGCTGTTTAAACAGTCTCCTTTGCAGTAGCATTTGATGAGTTCTTCGCATGCTTTGGATACCTCCGGAAGTGTCACCCAAACTGGCTGCAATGATTCAGATACCTTGGCCGAGGCAAATTCCTGGGGAGAAGGAACCACTTGTTGGGTCTGTAAGCTGGTGGTCCATATTCCAGCTTGGTACACTGGTAGCTTGGTTTGGCCTGACACTTTTCTGCGCACACCCTTCCCTCTTTTTTCCTTGGTCAACTTTGTCAATCTGTCAAGCAGGTATTTGTCCCGCACCACATCTTAACTGACGAGTTCCTCCTTTCGTACGAGTGGCAGTGAATGTTCAACCCAACTGTTTTCCTCGGCTCTGGCCTTGTCTAGGCAGATCTGGACTGGCCTCACGTTACACCTCGGCACAGCAGTGGTGGTGGTTGTCAGAGCTACAGCAGGGGCAGAGGCATACTTGTCAGGGAGAGGGTGTCTTTTTGTTCCAGAAGTTGGTATCTTTACAGGCGCTCTGCTCTCACCAGTCTTGGTCTTGGTTGGAAACTGGAAAAGGCTGATTCCAGTCCCGTGGAAGGAGGTCAGGGAAGTGGTCGAGCTGTGGAGAGGTGGCTCTCGTTCCAGCGTTGCATTTTTCCAGAAGAATTGGGTGTTCTTTTCTTTGTGTTCAGAGAATGCATTGGCCAATGGTAAAGCAAGCCTGGGGTTCACGTCTGTCTCGATCGTTCAAGTTGGGGCCATTGAAAGTCATAGAGATGAGGGACTTGAGGTTTGAGGGCAATGAGTTTTCTTGACATCCTGGTAGGAAGCAGCCAGTGAATACGTTGCTTTGATGGCTAAATATATATTTTTTTCTGATTATCATAGCAGCTTTTGCTAGCATAACAGCATCTTCAGAGAAATCTCGTTTTTCAGAGCTTCTTTTAACCATGTTTTAATCCATGTTTATCATTCCTTCTTTGAAAACGATACCAATGTTTGTCCCATCAAACTATTCATGCGTCTCTGGGAAGCGTTCAAGCAACTGTTCCTTCAGCCTTGTCTTGTTGACAAGTTTCTTGATGCCCAGATCTTCGAGACTATTTACATAGATGGAATGCATGTCAGATAGTTTAAAGAGGAGAGTCTGAGAGTCCACAGCTTTCTCAATACAGCTTGTGAGCTCTACACAATTTTAGATTCATCCACCTTCTCATCTATGGATGCTGGTTTCTGGTTCGACTTCCTGGCGAGATTGAGGTAGCTTCCTATGGCATTTCAGGTGATACTTTGTTTCCTACGCAATTAAATCTCCTACAATTATATCAAGAAGCTCTGTGATCATATGTCGCAAACTGGCGTCAGTGTCAAATGTTGAAACTTGATGGAGATCACCTTCGTCATGTCCTTTCTCACAGAAGAAACATTTCTCAATGTCAAGTGCCTGGCGCTTGCTTTCAAATGACACACGATTTGTGCCAAGATACACAATGGGTTGCAAAACTGTCAGCACTATCATCATTCCCAAAATATACTTCAGCTGGAAGGACATCAATGTCCCGGAAGGACATTTGTCAGAAATGAAGTGTAGACAGCTGTATCGTCATCACTTGTTACAAGACTGTTACAAGACTTGTTACAAGACTGTTACAAGACTTGTTACAAGACTGTGTACTGGGCATCTCAGATGTGTCTTGCTGGCAAATGATGCAAAGATTCCAGTCTAGTTCCATGGTGTGGTAGTCAGGGAGCACAACTTCTGGCAAATTGTCAGAGGAACTGGGTCACCAGCAAAGATGATATATGTTGATACAATCTATAAACTTTGGTCATCAGCCTCATTTCCATAAAACGTCATGAACCCAACTCAACACCTATACTCTTTGTGTATATGTTATCAGAATATTTCATATACTAAAAAAGAGGGTGACCGTTTATAGCAAAGTTGGTATGTATTACTATAAATAAGATATTAGTTGTGTACAGCTATGAATGTCCTACTCAGATTCAGTGACTTCCAGAATCACATCCAATGACGTCACAACAACTACGACGACAAGTTGGCCTTCCTGTGACTCATAGAACCCGAAATAGGTGATATTTTACGAAGAAAATCAGAAACATTCAAATTAAATAACAATAAAATATAAACACAAAACGTTAGAACAAATCGATATACGGCGTTTCTCTCACTCAGTACCAGTTCTTCAATCATTGTATTGGCTCCCTGTCCGATGTCGCATTATTTTTTTAAAAAGATCTGCACAATTACCTAATCTGGACCACCATTACTAGCATATTAACATTAACTGCTCACTCCTGCAAGACAGCCTATACAACAATGTGTGTGTGTGTGTGTGTGTGTGTGTGTGTGTGTGTGTGCGTGCGTGCGTGCGTGCGTGCGTGCGTGCGTGCGTGCGTGCGTGCGTGCGTGCGTGCGTGCGTGCGTGCGTGCGTGCGTGCGTGCGTGCGTGCGTGCGTGCGCGTGCTTCGGCGTAATGATAGAAACTTATTGACGTAACTTACCTTTATTGAGTCTCTGGTTAGAGGTACAATATGACGATTGCAATAAGGACCGACACGCTTCTAACAGCGACGTTGCTTCTGCAATACACTGACGGACAGACGGACAGACGGTCGGTCAGCACGTTTACCCTGTCGTTACTGTACCCTCAGTCAATGTCCGTTGTCAGTGACCGCGAGCTAGTTCCAGCAAAACTGCAACATTCGTCAAAGACTCGTTCACCGCCAACAACGCACTTGGAGTATGTTCAACACAGCGCCAACAACACACTTGGCGTATGTTCAACACAGCGTCAACAACACACTTGGCGTATGTTCAACACCGCGCCAACAACACACTTGGAGTATGTTCAACACAGCGTCAACAACACAGCTACAGCGATGATAAAAGTTCCCCCGGAATAGGACCAAGTGAAGTCAACGCAGCGTTGTCACCTGTTCCGCAGAGAAGACTGAGATTCAGCAGGATACTCGCAGTGACTCGGAAACAACTCCTGCAGGAGCGGTTGCGGACAGTGTCTGTCGCCAATCCTTCCACTCCGAGGCGTGTCGTCGAATGCTGTCGTCGAAGCGGGGAACGCCAATATATGAACCGCGTGGATTACTCGAAACTGTGGCGCCCTCTAGCGGGAGTTCCCCCTAATGTCTGACGCACGGCCGTGTAAAAGCTGGTGAAAAGCCAGATAAAGTGGGCTGGACACGTGGAACGAATGGAGGGGACGGTTGACGAAGAGAGCGGACTTAGAGTGGAGGGTAGAAGACGACCGAGACGGAGATGGGATGACTGCCTGAAGAGAGAATTGACGGGAGTAGGAGGGGAGAGTGAGAGCGAGGGACAGGGGGAGTGGAGACGGGTGGTGGAGACAGTGAAACGGGATCAGTGATGAAGAAGAAGAGAATAAAAAAAATCGACGACTGGTATCGGTGCCGGCGTTGCTACGTGGCGAGCTAGGCTTCGTTCTACAACGCCCCAGTATATGGGCGAACGTCTCGCAGCCTTTCTACTTGACAGTTCCGACAAAACTTTGTGTCGCCCCTAATAACTGCACATTCAAAACTGACACCCACTAACCGCTTTACATGCGTAGTCTGTGACATACCATATGCGTACTGCCGTCAAAAAGCAGACGACATGTGCTCCAAGTAGGTAATTAAAATTAACGTTTTGTTAAAGGCGACTATGACTACCAGAGCAAAGTCACACGCATGATCGCAGAACTAGACTGGTCAGGCCTCGATGAGAGTAGGAAGAAACTACGTTTAAACCTAATGCATAACATCGTCCATGGTCAATCTGATGTTCCAGCCAAAACATTTTCGTTCCTATTGACAGACGCACACGCTCAAATTACCCATAGTACCACAACCACATAAGAACAAAGACAAGCGAATACAGAAATCCGGACCATAGCTATTTGGAACACTCTGAAGGCGTCACTGGTTGAGGCTAAGGACGCCTAACATTTGAAGGAATTGCTGGGTCGTGCCCGATGATCCTACAGTAGTAAACTCACCATCGGCATTATACCAAGTTGGGGTTTGCCGATTAAGAAACACAAACATAATTGACTATGGGTAAGTTTATTGTTTATTTGAAGCGAACCAACGAATGCCTCATATTAGGCTACGTCCATCAATCCCCAAACCTACATTTGAACAATTCGCGCGGGAAGTGAGTGAGAAGAAAATGGAAGAAACAGGCTCGCCACCTAGAGGATTGCGTCGACGTTAGCGAAACCTAGATGCGCCATCTGTTGGAAATAATAAAACAATTAGACGTGTTAACAACATTTAACGAGATTTAACAAGATGTAGCAATCTAAGGCAACAATCCAAGTCAAAGGCCCATATGGCAAGTGGACAAGGAATCCATTGGCTTATTGTTCATCTATGTGTAACCCTGTTTTAAACGTATTCATGCTGCTAACGTTTACACAATCTGAGATAATTTGTTCCATTCATAAATTGTCCTAGAATTCTTGAATTAAATTCTTTTTGATATATAATCTACACCCTTCCTTCACTCTCGTTACTTCGTGTCCTCTAATTCTTCTGATTTTCTTAAGCCTGCAATAAATAATCTTAATCCACGGCACTGGGTAGATTCATATACAAATTGTCTATTCACCGTTAATAGCTTAAATGAAAACCCCAGTAAGATGGTTAATTGCGCTGTAAAACTGGGCACCATCTGAAAAGAACCTTCGATGTCTCTAATTGAGTTCTGAGAGTGAATCGGTTGATTCCCAGTTGTATCCACAAGGTGGCGCCTCTGGGCATTCCAAACCATTCCAAAAAATGCACAATGAAAGCAATTTTGTCTTATTTTACAGACAGTTTGTTGCGCCATACAGACACATGGTTCATGCATCTATATACTGATTTACAAGATCGATCGAACATTTATTAATCATACAATCCACTGTATCATATCGCCGAATCCACTCCGAATGCAAACCTATGCAAACGCAAACTTGCATAAGAGCAGGTGTGCCCCCCCCCACCACCACATATACGTTTTTTTTCTTCAGAATAACTCGCGGCTGAATCTCATTTGAAGTCTGCCGCCGGTTTTAGTTTTTAAGAGTGTCTTCAGTTGTGCACAGCAGTGACACTGTGTTGTTGATAAGTAACACGGACGGTACAGTTGTGCACAGCAGTGACACTGTGTTGTTGATAAGTAACACGGACGGTACAGTTGTGCACAGCAGTGACACTGTGTTGTTGATAAGTAACACGGACGGTACAGTTGTGCACAGCAGTGACACTGTGTTGTTGATAAGTAACACGGACGGTACAGTTGTGCACAGCAGTGACACTGTGTTGTTGATAAGTAACACGGACGGTACAGTTGTGCACAGCAGTGACACTGTGTTGTTGATAAGTAACACGGACGGTACAGTTGTGCACAGCAGTGACACTGTGTTGTTGATAAGTAACACGGACGGTACAGTTGTGCACAGCAGTGACACTGTGTGGTTGATAAGTAACACGGACGGTACAGGTTTTTTGATGAAGAAAGTATACTCTTTGTTACCCAACCAGGCTGGCTACCATCTTTAAAGTAGACTAGATTTTTTTTATTTTATCTTAGTGCGTGATTTAACAGTGAAATATGGAATACCAGTGACACGGTGTCATTTGTAATGCCTTGCAAGCGTGTGTTGAAGTCGGTGTGTTCAGTGCTAATGTGCCTATGGGTAATTCTTTTTGAAAAAGCAATATTTAGCCAAATAAAATACCTTCACGGTAATTTGCCTACAATCTGCGATTTTATGCATACATAAGATATATTCTTCACAAAATGTGATAATCGGCAGCGATTTCGCTGCTGGTTCTTCTAATCAGGTCGCAATATGTTGTGACGTCAGCGGGTATATATCTCGCGAGCTGTCACGAAGCGTTTGAAGAAGATTACGTAACTTATTGCAGAACATAAGCATAGCGTTGCGACAAACTATAATTCCGGTCGATCGGTCTTTCGGTCGATCGGTCGCTCGGTCGCTCGGTCGCTCGGTCGCTCGGTCGCTCGGTCGCTCGCTCGCTCGGTCGTTCGTTCGTTCGTTCGTTCGTTCGTTCGTTCGTTCGTTCGTTCGTTCGTTCGTTCGTTCGTTCGTTCGTTCGTTCGTTCGTTCGTTCGTTCGTTCGTTCGTTCGTTCGTTCGTTCGTTCGTTCGTTCGTTCGTTCGTTCGTTCGTTCGTTCGTTCGTTCGTTCGTTCGTTCGTTCGTTCGTTCGTTCGTTCGTTCGTTCGTTCGTTCGTTCGTTCGTTCGTTCGTTCGTTCGTTCGACAACAAGGGACGCCTACGTCAAACCAAGTCGCTGCCACGGTCCACCGAAGCGTGACGAAGGCAGCCAGTCGAGCAGCGCTGTGTTGTCGAGGCCGGGTTGCAGCAACGAGAGTGAGTCAATACGGCGGCGGCACTTGATACATCAGCGACGACTGTGTACGTATTCAATAGAACAGTCCCATAAGAACTCGGGTAGGTGACATTGCTAAACGTTCCTTTATTCAAACTGAAGCCTTTCGCGATGTTTGCTTCCCTGTGCGCCTGACGAAGCACACACTTAACGCGTCGGTCAATGCGCGCTGTAAACCATTGATGTAGGCGGTTAAAGGGTTAACGTTTGATAGTTTGGTAACTGGTTAAATGTTGTTCAACGTGTCAACATATTGTTCAAGATTGGTGATGCCAAAAGCTGTAGTTCCACACTTCCAATAAATAAAATAGAGAATTAGCAGAAAGCATTGGTATTTAGAACAATTAGTCAGAGAATGCATTTAACTAATACGGTTTTTACATGTAAATAAGACGAATTTCTCACTTTCTAACTAACATTTCAAATTGTGGATAAAAATTTACATTGTGGGACGTGTGAACGAGGTATAACTAAACAATTAAAAGTTTAATTGGGAATGTTGACTGAATGTTGACTGAATGTTGAGACGCTATATCTCAGTTGGTCGTAGTAGTCGTGACGTAGATACCGCCCGACGACAGCGTGAAGGTGTTGAATCTACTGTCACAGCCAGGTGACAAATTGATACAACCAGCAACTGAGTAGCTGGTACAGACGGCGACAGGTGACAGCGCTCGCCGCTCCGACCGGGACACAGTGAGGCTGACTCCGTGGTGAGCAGCCCAGGGTAAGTACCCAGTTAATGGCTCAGTCAGTTATTTACAAGGCACGAGGCGACCCCGAGATGTATGGGATTCCTGCACACAAATCAATTCCCGTAACTACCCGCGGCTTTCAGATGTCTTCACCTTAGTTATTTCCAACAACTTATAAGCTCGTAAGTGCTATATAGAAAATAGGCCAAGTACAACATACGTTGTTCTTGTATTCATAAAGCATAATGCAACAGAAATACTCGACCAAATAATGTAGACGTTCTTATATAACGTATTATCCGTCGGTAAAGAAGCACAGTTGACCAGTCAAAGCTAACACTAACTCGATTGATCAGCAAAAAAACATCCAGCCTCACTGACGTCACTGCACGGAACTAATCACACACACGCACGCACGCACGCACGCACGCACGCACGCACGCACGCACGCACGCACGCACGCACGCACGCACGCACGCACGCACGCACGCACGCACGCACGCACGCACGCACGCACGCACGCACGCACGCACGCACGCACGCACGCACGCACGCACGCACGCACGCACGCACGCACGCACGCACGCACGCACGCACGCACGCACGCACGCACGCACGCACACACACACACACACACACACACACACACACACACACACACACACACACACACACACACACACACACCGCTTGCTCTCTCTCAGATAACACAGTTCACATCTAAGTATTCGTGTTACACAAAAGGGCAAAGCTTTTTATAACCATGCTTTATGCACTGTTGAATTTGCATGAGTTGAATGCGGATTTCCCACGGTATAATGTAAAGCGACATCACTAGGAGACGTTTTAACTGCTCGAGTGATTATAACTATATCAAGTGCTTCAATACCTAGTTAGTTCGACAGGGCAGTCCATAGTATTTCATTATACCAATAAAATATAATTTTATTAGTATTTATATTGATAGTATTGCAATTCAACGAATGTGTTCAAATTTTTTATTATAGTTGGCCTTTTAGGACATCTTTGCGTTATATACTTACGGGTTATGGTATCGTAAAGGCAAGTTTTGACACGTCTCGCACATTCCTTGCAACATGAACCCGTTGCAGCGAATCTACTGTTTGCACTTGGCAAATACGACGGATTAGTTCCCTTTGGACACATGCATTAACCCTGCAAAGCGATTGTCAGACAAAACGTATTCGCCAAATGATACGCGTTCCATGGCAATCCAAATGGAAGCTATTGCCACCACGGACAATTTATTTGCATAATCGATTCTCTCAAAGGTATTGTTGAGTAAAACATCTAATACAACATGGGATTTTTAAATAATATGGAAGAGCTTTGCGGAAATGTTGACGTGCTTGTGTTTTAATGTTGACGTGCTTGTGTTTTAATGTTGACGTGCTTGTGTTTTAATGTAATTTCCCCGAGTTAGTAAAGAAGACGTTACCTATTCAATCACATTTTAATAACTACACATTGATTGAGAACGCCGTATGATATAATTATTATTTAGGGTACAAACAAATACTTTTCATGCATTAAGCAGTCCTCATATTTAGTGGTACATTTACTAAGAACTTTGTTATCGCTTCATCAATGGAATGACATGGGTTTCACCATAAACATCACGTGATGTGCATCGTTGCAAATTGCTTGAACCATAACACAACTCAGTTGAGAATACAACAGAGTTGTATTTTATATCAATATTGTACACAACAGTATACTACGTAAAATGTATTTTAATTGTCCTGTAAAGTCACATTAATTATATAACTCATTTAACTGCCATATACAGTGAAACACAGACCGGAAACCGATTGTCGTCTGCTTGTTGTACGGGGCGTCTGGTCCTTTTTACCGTTTCCGGCAAATTCGATTGCACGGCCTAGAACAGGTGGCGGACAGATGCCAAGTCGGGAACTATAGGCCTATATAATCTTCCGCAACCGACTACTATTATATGTTATAAATTATGCACGATGATATGTACAAATGTCTGCTTTGCCGTTGAGACAGGACAGCCGAGGATTCTGTCTCGACGTCTGCTTCGACTTTGGGCGTTGCCGCTTTCTTAACGTAAATTTCATACTCACACACATTGGCGACATATACGATTACGCGGCGTTTTATGAAGATGGTATCGCGAGGTTAGGCATATCACATTTCGTATATAACAATTTATAGGCGGGTTCGGTTGCAGAATTATGGCTACGTCGAATGATCACAGACGTTATAATAAATAATCAGTAATATGACCAAAATGTGAGTATGCTCACAGTGAAGGCAATGGCTAGAATGCATTGCAATGAACTCGTAGCCGCAATAGTCATATTTATAGTTGAAAATATCAGATGTAATAGGATTTCAGTTAACACAAGTATGTTCGTTGTGACACTAGCTATTGATAATAATATTATGGCATATAGATAAGCACTGAATATTCATCATTACCTCCAGCAAGATGTATAACTCATCGTTTTGTACATGTCTTGCGTGTTTTATTAGTTGCTGTGTTAGAGGTATATATATAACTTTTTTTATTAAGTATTTCTCCGTAAATGCGATGAAGAGATAATTAACGGTTAATATTAGTATCGGTTTTGAGAACGAACAGCCAGTTGTAACACTTGAAACAATCTGGGCTGCTTTTGAATTACTTCTTTCTAATGGGTAGTGGTAATTTTAGCTTACATATATAGAAACACCACTGATAATTAGATAATATTAATAATATTGAGAGTATGATTAACCACGTTAGCGTTTTAATTATCAACACAAGTAAAGGTAAAGGTAAGTTCTGAATCCGTTTCTTGTGACTGTTCAAAGTACTTTACACTCCACCCGCTGGCAGACCTGTTCATTCCAACACCAACTCAACTTCTCTGGGAAGAATTCAGCCATGCTGCAAAATTACTGCGTGAAGACTAATCGTTCATCTACACCCGCCACTGTCTATAACCAGCTACAAATTCCACACCCGCCACTGTCTATAGCCAGCTACACATTACACACCCGACACTCTTTATAGCCAGCCACACATTACACACCCGCCACTGTCTATAGCCAGCTACACATTCTACACCCGCCATTGTCTATAGCCAGCTACACATTCTACACCCGCCACTGTCTATAGCCAGCTACACATTCTACACCCGCCACTGTCTATAGCCAGCTACACATTCCACACACGCCATTGCCTATAGCCAACTACACATTCCACACCCCCCACTGTCTATAGCCAGCTACACATTACACACCCGCCATTGTCTATAGCCATCTACGCATTCCACACCCGCCAGTCTCTATAGCCAGCCACACATTACACACCCGCCACTCTCTATAGCCAGCCACACATTACACACCCGCCACTCTCTATAGCCAGCCACACATTACACACCCGCCATTCTCTATAGCCAGCCACACATTACACACCCGCTACTCTCTATAGCCAGCTACACATTCTACGTCTATTGCCAGCTACACATCTATACATTTGCGTGAACTAAGGAAATTGTCCAAGTTTCGAAGCGGCAATAAGAGGATTCGAACCTCGGCATCTAAGACAGGGGTCCGATGCTCTAACCGCAGCGCCACTGCGACAATGTCTGTCTGTCAGGAATACTGCGTCTGTAGCGCGTAAACCCATTGCTCAAACAAGAACACGCCTAAACACATATATGCGTCATGGGCGATCATTTGTTCTCTGCTGTTTTAACATGTATCCATGACAACTACAACTGTGTCCATGACAACTACAACTGTGTCCATGACAACTACAACTGTGTCCAAGACAACTACAACTGTGTCCATGACAACTACAACTGTGTCCATGACAACTACAACTGTGTCCATGACAACTTCAACTGTGTCCAAGACAACTACAACTGTGTCCATGACAACTACAGCTGTGTCCATGACAACTACAACTGTGTCCATGACAACTTCAACTGTGTCCATGACAACTACAACTGTGTCCATGACAACTACAACTGTGTCCATGACAACTACAACTGTGTCCATGACAACTTCAACTGTGTCCAAGACAACTACAACTGTGTCCATGACAACTACAACTGTGTCCATGACAACTTCAACTGTGTCCATGACAACTACAACTGTGTCCATGACAACTACAACTGTGTCCATGACAACTACAGCTGTGTCCATGACAACTGCATCAACTACATCAGTTAGTCGCGGTAGCGTAGCGGTTAGAACGGCTCTCGATCGAGAGAACCCTGGTTCGAGTCTTCTTGCTGCCGTTTCGAAGCGTTTGGTAATTTCGTTCATCCCACATTGCCATAGCTCACTCAGCTCTGTGAATGAGTACCTGGTTACAGACAGAGGTGGATATCGGAACGAATATCTTCGCGCAGTAATTGCAGCGTGGCTGAATGCTTCTCAGAGAAGTCAAAATAGCGTTGGAATGAACAGGTCTGCCAGGGGGTGAAGTGTAAAGCGCTTTGAGCGGTCCCCCAAGGACGGGTTACCGCGCTATATAAAAAGTACATTTATCTTCGATATTTCAAAGGATCGATTATGCCCTGCTTATGCTTATTATTTATAGACGATTGATCTAAGCAATGTGCAATTTAGCTTTAGCTTTAGCAATGGGTAATCTAGATGACTGTATGTGTTAATATTGAATTGTTTTATACAGTTAGTTGAAGTGATCAACCACTAACATCTCGTTGTTCAGGAAACGCAGTTCCGTCTACGTGGTGCATCAAAAAATGTGCTTAACCTGAAGCACATGGCATAAATGTTTCAGCTTGCTGAGTTAGAAGTATGATTATGCGCGTGTGGCCAACTGAATACAGTAAATATACAACATGACGCATCAACAAAAGTGTCGCCAACAGCCGACGGATTTCCGGTTGAAAGACAATCAATGTCATTTGCAACCAATTCACGGTGGTTTGTAGCACGTTCTTTCTCAACAAATGTTGTTTATGGTTTCTTGCCCAACAAGCTCAATATGGGACCATTCATTAATAAGACAACGTCACAAGCTCAGTATGGGACCATTCATTAATAAGACAACGTCACAAGCTCAATATGGGACCATTCATTAATAAGACAACGTCACAAGCTCAATATGGGACCATTCATTAATAAGACAACGTCACAAGCTCAATATGGGACCATTCATTAATAAGACAACGTCACAAGCTCAATATGGGACCATTCATTAATAAGACAACGTCACAAGCTCAATATGGGACCATTCATTAATAAGACAACGTCACAAGCTCAATATGGGACCATTCATTAATAAGACAACGTCACAAGCTCAATATGGGACCATTCATTAATAAGACGTCACAAGCTCAATATGGGACCATTCATTAATAAAACAACGTCACAAGCTCAATATAGGACCATTCATTAATAAGACAACGGCACACGCACAAATGAACGCACAAATGAACGCACAAATGAACGCACAAATGAACGCATGTGTTCAATAAAAATAATTCATTATACAGTTTCCACAAACTCTTCCGCGTGCATCTCAACTTCAATACATCAGTGTCACCTTGCAATATATTCATGAATATTGTATTTCCAGTTGTCATTATTTTTCATGCGCCTCATTGGTATATCCTTAAGTGATTCTCGGGCGAGCGTCAGTGAAAATGATGTCAGGCAAACAGCAAAAATGCATTGCGTATTTTATTGTCGGCCCCCAATAACATGGGTGGCGCAAGACACGCGCTTCAGCGGAGTACGCGTGGGTAAGCAAGCGTGACTGCCTGAATGGACGTCATACTTATGACGTGATGATGACTTTGGCAAAAAAATCACTGAAAAAATCGCTTTTGACAAAGATAAGGAGAGTATTCATCGGGTCGCTTTTGCGCCAGTACAAAATACTCCTACGTGTTTCTCAAACGGTACGGCTTTTCTACGTTAACTATGATTGACGTAAATTAAGGTTAACGTAAAGTAGGCAGCTTTACCATTGTCAAGGGGCGTGGCCATAACTAATGATTGACGCCGGTACAAAAGTGGTCTATATTTTATTGGGACATTGGATATCCCGACCACGCCACGTGGCAACACCGCCTCTTCAACGTTAGTTGATCACTTAAGGAAAAAAATATTTTTCATAATGATATTGTCTTTGCTGAAATTATGTTTTTGTGTTAGTGTCTGATTAAAAAGCGCATCCATGTAGTTTTAGAAAAAACGTTTAGTGAAGAATGAGCCATTGGATAATTGTCTTGAATTTTACCGTATCAATAAAAAAATAACAGTTTGACCGATGATTTTGCCAAAACTAATAATACATGTATACAAACGAGCTAGCATTTCGTGGTGGATAATAGATGGATTAATTGTTTTTCACGAAATAAGTCTGAAACGAGGCGGGCGAAAAATTCGAATTGATGAGGCACCTTTAAATTCTCCTGTGTGACCCGGGACAGTGGACCCTAATTCAGGCTGCCACCGTATGACCCCGTTTCTTTGGTTGACGTATGGCGCCTTATTACTGCACCAGTGAGTTCGACAACAGTCTGGACGTGCTAAAGTCAGTGTGTAGTAATGATGGGTGCACATCACTGTCTGTTGACATGACTGAATCTAAGTCCACTTGGATATACACCCATACCTATCATTCATTCACCTCGTCTGTTTGTACAGCAAACAGTGCCGACGGCCGACAGTGTTTCGGCGACTTCACTAGAGGCCGTCTGCCGTCTATTGTCGCTGAATGAGTACCACCAGCGGGCGTCGTCTTTGAAACCAAGGCAGTTTTGTTGTATCGGGCGGTCTAGCTCACACGGACCATTGAGAAGGGTTTTTATCGAGTCTGACACCGAAACAAATCCGAGACATATTTTGTGTAATTTCAACTCGATCACTTCTTCTACTAAAATTCGTACAACGAATTGTATCAAGTGCATTGCATTGGACAAAGACGTGTAAACTGACCCGTGTGTAACAAGTACTCGTATAGCCAGGTGTGTTCTCAGGGGCACTGGTTCACAGGGACAGGTGCCCCATTTTTTATCCAAATATCTCGCTTCCACGAACACTCCTTTTATTTCTAATTGGATTCTAGCGTGTTGTGTTCCATGCAAACCTGCAAAACGAAGGATGCATTGTTCTACGAGACATACCTGTCTGACAACAGATAATGTGGAGATTGAAAAAGATAACCTTCAACCAACAAAAACGGGTTATGCATGAGGCAAAATTCCATAGTCAAGTTTTCTTCACAGAACACTACGACTTTAACTTACGTAATGCTTTATTTTGGTTGCATTACTCTATGAGTGAGTGAGTGTGTGTGTGTGTGTGTGTGTGTGTGTGTGTGTGTGTGTGTGTGTGTGTGTGTGTGTGTGTGTGTGTATGTGTGCGTGTGTGTGTGCGTGTGTGCGTGTGTGTATGTGTGTGTGTGTGTGTGCGCGCGTGCGCGCGTGTGTGCGTGTGTGTGTGCGCGTGTGCGCGTGTGGGTGTGCGTGTGTGCGTGTGTGCGTGTGCGTGTGTGCGTGTGTGCGTGTGTGCGTGTGTGCGTGTGTGCGTGTGTGCGTGTGTGCGTGTGTGCGTGTGTGCGTGTGTGCGTGTGTGCGTGTGTGCGTGTGTGCGTGTGTGCGTGTGTGGGTGTGTGCGTGTGTGCGTGTGTGCGTGTGTGCGTGTGTGCGTGTGTGTGTGTGTGTGTGCGTGTG
>OY759263.1:18580913-18595913 GCA_963662155.1 Lamellibrachia columna | reverse complement strand
ACCTTGTCCTCACCTGTGTTCATTACATTTTCCTCACCTGCGTTGATTTCTTTGTCCTCACCTGTGTTCATTACCTCGTCACCTGTGTTCATTACCTCGTCACCTGTGTTCACTACCTCGTCACCTGTGTTCACTACCTCGTCACCTGTGTTCATTACCTCGTCACATGTGTTCACAACCTCGTCACCTGTGTTCGTTACCTCGTCACATGTGTTCACAACCTCGTCACCTGTGTTCGTTACCTTGCCATTTGTTTCTTTGTCCGATATGCGAATTCCGATCAGCAAACATCAGACTATTTTATTTGCAAATTCTCTTTTAGAACTCTATTCTGCAACAAGCAGGGCGCTTTGTATTGGAACCTGGTTATTCTTCAAGGGAACATAAAACACTAGCCTTATGGGCTTCGATACACCAAAATATATAATTGCATTAATGAACTTTTTCTGCCAGAGTGTTCCAACGCACTTACTGCGTGTGTAATAAATACCTGATGCATCGCATTTTCTCTCGGCGAGACCAGTAGCAATTACTCTGCTTTTCGTGTAGGAATAAATTGCTAACCCTCTTCCTGCGATGCGTTTTCCGGCTGAAATACATGTCCGAGAGATTGATTGATTGGGTGATCCAATAACTGAACGAATAAGGGTGAACTGAGGGTTTCCATTAAGGTCACGCACTGATAAAGGGTGCGAAGTCATCAACATACAATGTCTTCAATAACACTGTTTGTGTTTCGTTAAATCATATACAGCCTGTATGAGCAAGAGAGTTGTGTCGGGTTTAGCTGACTCCCCGGGGGGGGTACTGCCATACTAAAGGGGTGGGGGTGCCACCAGAGCCCCATGGAGCACATGGAGAGAGAGAGAAAAAATCAAGAAATTTAGGGTCTCCAAGAGAGAATGATTGAACAATCTAATATCTATAAGTTGAAGGTAAGCCCGGGCGGAACGTTTTCATTTGGAAATTTCCTCTTCTATGAAAGAGAGAATTATCGGGTTTAATTGGGGCACTGAGAGAGAACATTTTAATTTTTCTACGGACAGAGAGAGAAAAATGGCAAAAAAACAGAGGCATTTGCGCGGCACATACATGTATACCTCAGCATAGGACGTACCCCCCCCCCTCCGGGACTGACTCATATACACGTGAAATGGGCGGGCTTCCTGCTGCGGACATGAGCGTTCTCTGCTCCGAAACACGACGCTACACATAAGGTTTTGTACCAGTCAAGTTGTTGAGTTGCCGAAGTTACGTCTGATTAATAAATGCGACATGTGACATACGCTAAGTGTGGTCAGGTGTTGAATGAATGCGTTTCTGTGCAATGCTGGTCAACGTTGTGGGGGTTGGGTTATAACAGAACATAAATAAAAGCAAGGGGTAGCTTTGAACATTTCGGTTCTTAGTACTAAATTATACATTAAAACGAAACTAAAGTCATGGTTATGGGGCTATACATCTAAAAGAGATAATAAAAACTAACCATGTGCAACTAAAATAAAGAATGTCACGCCAGTGGTTTATTCAGAATGTGTTCTAATATTGGGAGATTCCGGTCATTTCTCCGGTTGACTGAGGGCTGACATGTTGACCAGCGCGACCGATAAGTGCATGCGCAGCTCTATGAAAATCGGGTACCCTAGACTACGCGTGACGTATTAAGTGAGACCGGCATACACAGAACCAATGCAAAGTCTCAAACACAGTTTTGTCACAAAGAGGACTAGTTTAGTAAACATATGCCAACATGTGTTCCATAATTTTAGTTTTGACGTAAACAGCATGGCCATATCATATGGGCATGCATAGGAATAGGTGTGCCGAAATATATTTTCTTTTAGCGAGCGAATTTTGTTTGATTGCCATAATCGTTTTACTTGCGAAAGTGTAAACAACCTAATATGATAGTTAGAGGCGCAGCCATTTCTGCCATTTTTCGCCGAATTTCCACTGGGCCCGGTGATATCATCTAAAATAAATAGCATATTTGCACAAACGAGCGATCATGTCGTAGTGGATACTGTCGTAGTGGATACTGTCGTAGTGGATACTAGATAGTTTTAACTTTTCGCGAACTGGTTCTAAAAGAGAGGAGCGAAACATTGAATTGCGGAGGGAGTTTAAACGACGACGCTATGATTGTTCACGATATCCGGACATGCAATGCTCGTTTTAATAACATTAGTCGTGGCATGACTCACTGGGAAACTATGAAACTTTTCCCTGCGAGTTGCCAAAAATACAACAGCTGTAGCCGCAAGTAGTTCTTTTACGACAGGTTAATGTAGACAACAGTCATTGAATAAACTCGCTGCCGGCGGCGCGCACCGGCGTCGCTTGGGGTGTGTATCTAAAATTGGACTTAACATTTATTTCGTGTGAAAAATTATTGCTCGTAATGCAAATTGTCATCTCACGGAAAATGATTTATATGAACTAAGTTTCACACTAACAATTAACTTAGTTATGAATTTATTTCTAGAATCCTCGCAACCATGATTCTGTTCAAACGATGGAGGAAGGGAAGGAGAGTGGAAGAGAGAGGGAAGAGTGGAGAGGAGAATTGAGGATAGATAGAGAGCAGGAAATTGGAAGTGTGTGTGTGTGTGTGTGTGTGTGTGTGTGTGTGTGTGTGTGTGTGTGTGTGTGTGTGTGTGTGTGTGTGTGTGTGTGTGTGTGTGTGTGTGTGTGTGTGTGTGTGTGTGTGTGTGTGTGTGTGTGTTTGTGTTTGTGTATGCGTGTGTTTATATAAAACAAGTAAATGCGTGTATATATGTGAGCTTTTTGGGCGTGTGTACATGCATGTGCATGCATGTGTACAACCATGAATCCAGTCATGTTTTATGTATGCTACACATTGACGCCTCTTAGTCTTAGTGAAACAGAATATTGACATATGAAACACCCTAACGTAAAACGTAGCTGGTCAACTGCTGCGTGCTCAAAAACTGCTCGTACATATTTTGTGATGTGGTAAGTGGCCACCAACTTCGTGTCAGCAGTGATCTGTGTCGGTTAGACAAGTCGGTTGATGAACTAGCATAACGCCGCGGTCGTTGTTTATGTAAGACGGGAACACGGCCTACTTACAACTGCCGTCTTTATTCAGCGTGATTGCACCTCGTACACATGAACATGTTTAATTTTGGTAAGACGAGAAAGGTGCGAAAATAAATACACCATGTGAAGTTTGATTTATCGTCACTTTACTTACTTACTTACTTAAATCAAGGTATCCAAATTATAATGATTAATGTTACATTTCGATAATTAAATCTGTCCATCACATGACCTTGCTATTGGTACTGTACTGGTGTTAAACCTCTCAGTTATGATATCTTACTCTTACTGTCCACATCCACAGCTACTCCGATTATTATATCCAAATAGCAAAGTTTCTCGGCTTTGCACAGGAAAAAAGGCGAAAGTATATGACTCCTTGCACTGCCCAGTCAAGGTTCAAGAAGCGTTCGGAAGACGTTTGACGTAGACCACGTAATAATGGTTGAAATAAGCAAAGCGTTGCTAATAATTACACGTAACTATTGTTCTGAGTTACACAACTTACGTCAAACATCCACATGATAATTATAATTATTAACTTCTATGGCACCTATATCCTCAGCAACCTGAGCTCAGAGGCGCAACAGAACAGAATCATTAAGCATAATCGTGAACAGGGACGCCCAACAGTCATTAGCAGAACGAGGGACAACGGAATATTTATGTTGGAAATGCAATTTGGAATAAATATGTATTGAGTTTTTTTTCGAAAGGTAGCTATAGTTTCAGATCAAAGTGATGGTGAGTTCATTACAGACCGTAGGCGCAGCGACAGAGAAAGCAAGTTTGCCCAAGTTAAGTTTAGTTTTAGGAACAGTCGTGAAATGTGAAATGAATAATCTGAGCTGTCAAAGGATATATGAAAGATGCAGGAGACTAGCCAAGTAGGGCGGTTGTTGTGTATGTAGAGCATTGGTTCCTTCGACGTAATGCACCCCCCGGCGAATATTCAGATATTTTTTATGTACGCTGCACGCCTACAAAATGACAGCCCCATACAGGCGAAACTGACGGAGATACGAAGGAACGGACAGTCGTACACAGTGACAACTACTTTATTGTACAAACTCTCCGTCTACTTCCACGGCAGCTCGGGTGTGCGCGACACGACGACGCTCTGTTCACACACGAACTATCTACACTATCTACACTATCTACACTATCTACACTATAAAACAGTTTGTACCTGTGTTTGTGTGTCTGTCTCTTCCTTCATATCTCAGCCAATTTTGCATTTTTGCAAGTCTACGCGGAGCCAAGTGGATGGTTCGTACATTAGCATTTTTGCAAGTCTACGCGGAGCCAAGTGGATGGTTCGTACATTAGCATTTCGAAGTTCCACCGCGGGTGGATATTTTATGGAGGAACTTGTGTAGACGCTTGACGTATATTACGCAACTCCGAACAACAGTAGTCCGTAGTTATGTACACTTGTTCGCAAAGCAATGTTTCCTACGATTGTTCCGAGTTATGTGGTCTACGTCAAATGGCTACACATTTTCCTTCGTGCGATACGAACGCATCGTGAAACTGACCGTGGTACTGATGTTTTGGGCGCGAAGTTGTATCCGTCATTATCATTTCCCCGCCAAAACTTGACCGGGTCCAGCTTCTGCAGCGGCTGCCTTTTCGCCCGTGCAACGCCGGGTAATTCGGTTAGCGTGTGATAAAGCATCGGTCGATTACGTTGCAGATTCATCGAGTTGTATCTGTCGCACAATGATGTATTTTGTTTCATGTATATCGCTGATGAACGATGCGTTGTTATGGCGACAGGAGACAAAAAAAGCGCTGATGTATTGTTTCCATCGACCTAGTGAGATTGATGAGTGCAGTTGACGTGATTTGGGATTAGGTTACGTGTGCCTGCCTTTATTAATTTTTAGTTTTACGTATTTTTACCGATCGTCGGGCCACCGGACATACGTACATACATACATACATACATACATACATACATACATACATACATACATACATACATACATACATACATACATGCATACACACATACATACATACATACATACATACATACATACATACATACATACATACAGACAGAAGACAGACATATACTGACTGACAGACTGACAGACAGACCCACATATACAGATACAGACAGGAAGACAGACATGAAGACATACAGGTAGACTTACAGGTAGATTGACCGACGGACATCAACACAATCTGAAAAACATGGCGAAACTCACACATACCCTACTATGTATTGCAATTAACATTTCCCGTTTCCTGCGATGCAATGTTCCGAAGAACTTCATTATACAAACTATAAGTAACTGAATTACCAGCTGCTACTAATCACGTATTCTGTGACACATCTGGCGTTTGTCGATGCACACCGGAAGTCCGGTCTAGTCACGTGATGTGACTGCCGATTGTCAAGACAACACAGACACCAGCAGACACGGTGGTGGTCGGCGGGACAGTTGCGTGTGTGACATCGACTCTGGTGGACTTTAGCGACGAAGGTCAACGATCCACGTCCAGTGGGTCGAGTAGCTGTAGTGTAGCTCCAACAGAAAGCGAAGTACTGGAGACATTGAAGCGGAGTTGATCGTGCTTTTGTTCAGAGCTTCTGATGCGTGAAAGGTGTACACCCGTCTCTGCATCCGTTTCTTCTTTCTCTCTTCTGCCGGGAACAGAAGCCAGTTTCTTGGCTGCAGGTCAGACGTGTGGCGTAGGCGGTGGTCTGCGAAATAAAAAATTATATGTCTTACAATAGGGTGGTAATATTCTGATGTCGTCTATGGTATTACACTCGTGCGTTGTATTTTAGTTGTAGACATTTGTTGTATTTGGAGTAGGAAGATGACGTTTGCAATGAAGCAGGACATCGCACGTCAGCTGACCGAGTAGAACGTGCACCTGGTGTCCTCGGCGGTTTTAATTTAGTCTTTCCGTAAACAATTGCGGCATTGGTGTTGATGTTACCGAAATAATCGTGTAATGTTGTCGGCGGGCGTGTAGCAAAGACGTGTAGCAATGTTGTCGGCGGGCGTGTAGCAAAGACGTGTAGCAATGTTGTCGGCGGGCGTGAAGCAAAGACGTGTAGCAATGTTGTCGGCGGGCGTGTAGCAAAGACGTGTAGCAATGTTGTCGGCGGGCGTGTAGCAAAGACGTTTAGAAATGTTGACTAGATGAAAGTGTGCAAAGTCATTTCCTTTTCTCGGTGCAAACCAAGTGGATCGTGTGTTTGGTTTAGCTGGTAGAAATGGTGTCGCTTTACGTAGAATTTTTTTTATATCTTATTGTATTATTTTAATATCTTATTTAGTAAATATCAGTGTGTGGTATGTGAGTGTGTGAGTGAGTGCAGAGAGAGTGATTGAGAGATGCCGAGACAGTGAATGAGAGAGAGAGAGAGAGCGCGCACGTGCGTGCGTGCGCGCATGTGTGTGTGCACGTGCGCGCGCACGTATATGTTGAGAGAAATAATAACAGAGACGCATAAATTGGACGGGATTCGAGAAAAGCGAAACATAAGAGGAGAGCGAGAAAGAGAAAGAGAGAGAGAGAGGCAGAGAGATAGAGGGGCAGAGAGAGAGAGAGAGAGAGAGAGAGAGAGAGAGAGAGAGAGAGAGAGAGGGAGAGAGGGAGAGAGAGAGGGGGGGGGGGGCAGAGAGAGAGATATACGGGCAGAGAGAGAGGGGCAGAGAGAGAGAGAGAGGGGCATAGAGAGAGGGGCAGAGAGAGATAGGGGCAGAGAGAGAGGGTCAGAGAGAGAGAGATAGGGGCAGAGAGAGAGGGGCAGAGAGAGAGAGGGGCAGAGAGAGAGGGGCAGAGAGAGAGAGGGGCAGAGAGAGAGGGGCAGAGAGAGAGAGAGGGGGGGGGCAGAGAGAGAGAGAGAGAGAGGGGCAGAGAGAGAGAGGGACAGAGAGAAAGACGAGAAATAGAACGAAAGAAAGAAGGAAAACGCTGGACAGGGAAGCCACACAGTCATAAATCACGGCTAGAGAAAAGTATCTTCCGATATGTCGAGTTTCCCAAAGTGATGAAATTGTAAGCCTGATCTCAGACGACATTGGAGATGGCGTTTATGATAAATTGCTGCAGTTGCGATATCGTGTTTTCCATTATCGTGTAGTTGTGAATGATATCATAAGGTGTGTTGTCATACGTCATAACGATACATAGAACTTATGTTTGTGCTTCGTGTTTTATCTCTGCAGGACCTGAGCGGGAGTGTTGACAGAGCCTTGCGCGGGGACACTTAGCGCAGGTGGAATGGAAGATGTGGGAAACGGAAGAAAACAAGGGAAAGGGAGGAGAGGAAAGAAGAGGAAACGAAAAATGAAAGAATTGTTAGGTTGACGGACTTACTGATGGATACATTTACTGGATAGGTGACTACACGACTGTCTATTGATCACTGATTAACAATGTGGGGGCTTGGTACAACACACACACGCACGCACGCACAAACACAAACACAAACACACACACACACAGCATATGACTAACTGACTAATATGACTGTAACTAACTGACCGTCCGATGAACTGTCCGGTGATTTAACTGGTCAACTAACTGAATTACCCTTACTAACTAAGTAACTAGCTGAATGGACTGGCCAGCCTACTGACCGATCAGTTTCTGATCTACAACCTAGAAGAAACATCAAGGGGTTACATTAGACAATACAGTATCAATGTCCGGTTGGTCCAGGCGAGTCGTCCTAGGCAGGGCGTGCTAGGCAGGTCGTCCTAGGCGAGTCGTCCTAGGCAGGGCGTCTGCAGGCCAGGAATGCGTCTTTTCACTTCGTATCCTGGCCTGCAAGTGCACTGGCTATGACGTCATTATCAGTCCACGAGAGAGTGAAGCGATTAACGCGACTTAAGACTTCCATCGAACGCAACCAGTTCCAGAGGCAAGTGGTATTGGCTTATCGATAGTGTAAATAGCGTGAGATAATAACTAGGTAGGTAGGTAGTGGATGCACTAAGCAGGTGGCAGGCAGAGAGGCAGGTAGGTAAGCAAACATGTATACATACATACATACACATACAAACATACATACATACATACATACATACATACATACATACATACATACATACATACATACATACATACATACATACATACATACATACATACATACATGCATGCGTACATGCATACCTGCATACATTGCATGTATGCATGCATGCATACATTACATGCATACGTACATTACATGCACACATACATACAACGTAAGTACATATAAATATATATTGATAGTGAAACCCTCTTATAGTCGGGGAATAAAGAAACTGCGTGTTAAAACGTGTTAAAAGTTGATAGAATAATATTTTACTGGTAGGCTGCACTGCGATGTGTGCATTTGCCCGGCTACCCGGGTTATATGTGACCTACGAAAGGTGCTATTGTACAACCGAGTGTTAAATAAATAATCGTGAAACGTAAACTGTCTCGTTTATTGATCTACGACGCTTCTAATGCATATTTGTACATCTTCTGTCAACGCTATAGAACGCACTGCACACATTATGCACCTTGACACACTGCTATGAATCACGCAGACGACTCAGACTTTAAATTTATAGCTACGCATTATTATTATTATTATTTGTATAATAATCGTATAACTGTTAGCAGAGTAAGCAATATATTTGTCTAAATGCGTAAAGTAAACATTTACAAATGTGTGAATTTTTGTATTATATTTAAATTAGGGGATACGGATGTATGCGTGTGTGTGTATATGTGGAAGTATATATATATATATATATATATATATATATATATATATATATATATATATATATATATATATATATATATATATATATATATATATATATATATATATATATATATACATTCTGTGTATCTTAAGCATCACATTTTTTTATTGATTCCCAATGGAGACGAAATCCTTTAGAGGAAAACTGAATATCACAATATCCCAGTTGTCAGAATGTTCACGATTCTCACGGCATACTCTACTTGCATACTCTACTTGCATACTCTACTTGCAGCGTTATCGTAGTTTCACTGGGTTGCGGGAAGAACAGCCACGTTCAAACGTACTACACAAACCTGTCGTATCATGTCAGCCAGGCATCTAGAAACTTCCGCAGTTGAATAATTCGCACGTGGCGTTCGGAACACGCGCTTCGTGCACCCTTTAAAAAGGCTCGGCCGTATCACTGCCCACAGACGTCCGTGCAAACAGGGCTCGCATATTTGTAGAATATTTTCACACGTTCGACCGGAAACGCATTTGCATTATCCATGACACCGTTGACACATTGACCCAGCGACATTAATAAAGCCAGAACGACAGCACAGTTTTGAAATGTGTGCCTTAGTGTCCGTTGGCAGCATTATGTTGAGCAGCAAGATGAACTTCCGATATGTTTAAAATGGAAACTCTCAAGCAGCCCCTGTCGACACGTTTGCTTTGTCCTACATAATGGCGGATATCGTGCGAACGGAAGAACGAAATGTAAGCATCTGTCTCGCAAACCAGGAAGGTATGCACTATGCACTCGGATTCGCACAAAGAAAAACAGCCAGTGAATATGACAGTATAAATGTTTTCCCTTAAATCGAAAGAAATGTCGAGGCAGAGTAGCTGTCCGTTGGTGTTCCCAAACTGTAGCCCGCCATGTAGTCCCACGGGTTCCTTGCAAACACGCAACAGCATTCTAGAATGGCACACTACATGTGAAGCAAAAAAGCTGACATTATATGGGGCCTTGAGTTGAGAAAGTGTGGGAACCCCAGTCTAAGTGGCCGACTGATAGCATTACTCTAACTTGCTACACGGTCTCTCCGTTGGTTTCGCTGATTATTAACTAAGTGAGAGCCTGACTGTCTGTTCTAACTGACTGACTGACCAACGGGTTGAATGCCCGACAGGTTTACATCACTAACTGGCAGGTCACTGGCGAAATACAAGTCAGCGTAAGACAAGCAGCGATGAGATTACCATGACATCTTCCTTATGCGGTGTGTCTATACAACTGGAACTCAATGGGATGTCTACATACTCGCAGGATGAGTTTTCTGTAGAAAGAGAGTAAATAATAAACTTCGCTTGACGGACATAAGATGGCCACCAATCAGTCGGACATAAGATGGCCACCAGTCAGTCGGACATAAGATGGCCACCAGTCAGTCGGACATAAGATGGCCACCAGTCAGTCGGACATAAGATGGCCACCAGTCAGTCGGACTTTCCGATGTACTGTGGCGCCATCTTGCGATTAAGGATTGCTTTTCCCTATTTCTACAGCGTTGGCATTATGTGGTAACAGTTGACAAATAAGTGAATTATACGAAATGCTACTCGATTGATTCACTTTGACAGTTTACTAATGTGATATTAGCGTACACCAGTCGGGATGCGTTCCGCAGCTAGATGACAACAGTATACCAACTACTGAACACAACGCCACTTTCGTAATGTATACGTTTATTAGCAAAAAGAAACTCACACTACATTAAAGCTTTGCTTCCTTCACACTATTTTCAGAACAATGATTCTTCTAAACTGTTTCATACAACGGCCTAATCACGTGTACAGCTGAAAGGTGGAGTAAAACAATTGTTTTGTATCACGTACTCTTAATTGTGTACTTCTGCTATTACATTTGTCTCTGATGCACTAAATATATAGAAGTATTTGGTTAATTTGCGAACAATCTAACATACAGTATGAAATAGAACAATCTAACATACAGTATGAAATAGAACAATATAACATACAGTATGAAATAGAACAATCTAACATACAGTATGAAATAGAACAATCTAACATACAGTATGAAATAGAACAATCTAACATACAGTATGAAATAGAACAATCTAACATACAGTATGAAATAGAACAATCTAACATACAGTATGAAATAGAACAATCTAACATACAGTATGAAATAGAACAATCTAACATACAGTATGAAATGCTAACGCAACAGTCTGTAATCTGATATGTCATTTTATAAATATAAAGCATTTTATTGGACCGATACAAAAGATACAAGCTGACCACCTGGCTAGTAGAAGCATTACCAGTTAAATAGTTTTACGATTGGGAGACATTAAACCAGTAACGTCTCATCGTGTAGTGCCACCGAATTCCACTGATGATATGTAAGTATCCATCCATGGAAATGAAATGGATAAAACCTTAGACTCTGTAGTATGGATCGGTTATGGCTAATATGTGATAACGTGGATAACACATGATAACGTATTCTGCTAAAACGTGTGTTAACATACACGGGGCGTCGAATAACTCTACACTATTATGCCTATAAGCTAGCCTACATAATAAGCCACGTAAGACGCCAAATATCAATCGAGACGTGCAGTACAGCAACAGTGGCCGACTTAGGAGACCGGAAGTACTAGATTTGGAAGCTCTGAATCCAGCGTAGGAAGAGGCCGGAAGTCGTCGGTTCACGTTGTTTGAATGTCGAGTTGAGGCGAGTTATGCCGGAATAGTAACACCACCTAGGATCGACAGACAGTAAGAATGAATAATAACACCACCTAGGATCGACAGACAATAAGAATGAATAGTAACACCACCTAGGATCGACAGACAATAAGAATGAATAGTAACACCACCTAGGATCGACAGACAATAAGAATGAATAGTAACACCACCTAGGATCGACAGACAATAAGAATTACACTAGGCTATTAGGCATTGTGGGTTGCATTCATTACGGGATCGTCCCGTCGTTACATCTGTTCTGTAGGGTTATGATTTTAAACAGGGCTCAACTTATATAAACAAATATTAAGGTTGCTTATTGCCTAGCCATAATGACATATTTACAGTAATTCTAACACCGAATAAACAGTACAGCACTTTCAATCGGCGATATCACCACTGCTAAGACAACAGTAATTGTATTTTAAGAACACAATTAGTTTGGCCTTATCAGATATCCAGCAAAGCATCGCCAGTTATACATAAATCATTGTGTGACCCAGTGAGCGATAATGCATTTGATTACAGATATTTTACTACGGACCAAATAGCCTCGATTACCCAAGCTCCGGGATGTGACGCCACCGTCTGTAGCACACACCAGAGCCTGGAATCAGAGGGAAGGTTCCGCTGTGACGGAAATTATATGTGCACCGAGATTCTGGGTGCATACATAATTAGACTAATTATACTCTTATTCGGGCATTTGGATAACTCATCCAATAAAAGAGGAAACGTTCACCAGTTCTCGCAATGCAATTCGATTCAACTTTAAACGTTGATTATACCAACACAACTATCACACTGAAAAATTAAATCATGCAAAATAATGTTATAATAATGTGCCGGATTTCGATGATGACTCTGATTCGCTGCTGACACTTCACCGGAAAGCCTAAACAAAATGGAGTCTGTAACAGTCAAACGATGTTTCTGAGGCCAGACTATTCTCGGCGAGTTCACGACGGCGAGCGACAGATAACCGAGGCAATGAACCAAAGTAATCAATCTCACTTCAAACGCGGTTACACTAGTAAATAATTAATTGGGCAAATGCATTCTGTATTAGTAACACGAGTATCACTGCATATGTGTCAACATATGTGTCAACATATGTGTCAACATATATGTCAATATATGTGTCAACATATATGTCAACATATGTGTCAACATATGTGTCAACATATGTGTCAACATATGTGTCAACATGTGTGTCAACATATGTGTCAACATATGTGTCAACACATGTGTCAACATATGTGTCAACATATGTGTCAACATATGTGTCAACATATGTGTCAACATATGTGTCAACATTGCCGCTTTGTCCCTTTTAACATCATTGTTGCAGTTCCAGGCACATGTTATTCCTTTGGTCCCGAGTGAGTTAACATTTTCTCGCGCATGCGTTCACCGCAAACGAGAACGACAAATCAAAATGGCGAGTTCTAATAACAACGTGGGTCGTTAAAACGAGGCAAGTTGAATGGAGGGTTCGACTGGAGAAGGGTGTTTCCCGCTTTCTCAAGAGCTGATGTTGACACCTGTGAGCAGATGTTGACACGTGTGAGCAGATGTTGACAAATGTGAGCAGATGTTGACACATGTGAGCAGATGGTGACACATGTGAACAGATGTTGACACATTTCAACAGATGTTGACACATGTGAGCCGATGTTGACATCTGTGATCAGATGTTGACAGATGTGAGCAGATGTTGAATCATTTGAGCAGATGTTGACATATGTGATCATATGTTGACACCTGTAACCAGATGTTGACATCGGTGACGAGATGTTGACACCTGTGACGAGATGTTGACACATGTGAGCAGATGTTGACACATATGATCAGATGTTGAAAAATGTTAGCAGATATTAACACCTGTGACCAGATGTTGACACATGTGACCAGATGTTGACACCTGTGACCATATGTTGACACCTGTGACCATGAGTTAGTGGCTTGTGACAATGAGACGCTTTTCTAGAATCAGGTTTCACTTCCCCATTATAAAGATGCGACACGTACAGCAATCACGTACATTAGTCAAACGCGTATTATGTTTAATGTGTAAATTATTATACATTTTAGGTGCAAAAACCAGAGTTCACATTTTCTGACCTCGAATGTGCAAAGTTAAGACTGAGCGATATCGATATTATATAAACATTTGCACATTCGAGCGTCGAAAATTACACTCGAAATATAACTAATTCGAAAGATTACTATGTATTTTTGAGCACTGACATTGTCATTGTACGTAACTGCTGTTCATACTGCATCGTTATAATGGCGAGAATGAAGTAGGCTCGAATTCTAGAAAAATACCGTGACACTTACTCGCCAGTTTGGTCGGCCCGGGACAGATGGGCTCGCAGTTGACGCCGTCTCCCGTGTAGCCGTGTTGACACTCGCACTTGTACGAGCCGGCCGTGTTGATGCAGTCAGTGTTCTCTCCGCACGTGTTCGTTGTCGCATAGGCGCACTCGTCGATGTCTGAAGACAGCAGACAGAACACCACTTTATTACACTTTATTACATAAATAAATAATGCACCAATTACTATGTATTTATCATATGGATTCATAACAAACATTTTAACCCGTTTAATGCGATAATTCACGCATGCGTCTATTTATGACAGTGCGATACAAGTTTATGTTTCACTGGACATCTCTTGGTACAGGTAAGCGTATATTACCTTAGACAGCGCGTTATCAGTAACAATTACTCATGCAATAAATACATTTTATAAATATGTACATGCATCGTGAACTACAATTGAATTGTTTAATTTTAAGCATCAAATTAGACAGACAGCCGTTGCTGTTGCCAGGGCAGAAAAGAGAACAAGACAAAAGAAGTGAAGGTGTTAGATGATGTAGAGAGAGAGAGAGAGAGAGAGAGAGAAAGAGAGAGAGAGAGACAGACAGACAGACAGACAGAGAGACAGACAGAGAGAGACAGAGAGAGACAGAGAGACAGAGAGACAGACAGACAGACAGACAGACAGACAGACATACATACAGACATAGAGAGACAGAGAGACATCGAAAGAGAGAGAGAGAGAGAGAGAGAGAGAGCGAGAGAGAGAGAGACAGAGAGAGAAACAGAGAGAGAGACAGAGAGAGAGAGAGAGAGAGAGAGAGTGAGACAGACAGACAGACAGACAGAGAGAGACAGAGAGACATAGAAAAAGAGAGAGAGAGAGAGAGAGAGAAAGAGAGAGAGAGAGACAGACAGACAGACAGAGAGAGTGAGAGAGAGAGCGAGACAGAGAGAGAGAGAGAGAGCGAGACAGAGAGAGAGAGAGAGCGAGAGAGAAAGAGAGAGAGAGAGACAGACAGACAGACAGACAGACAGACAGACAGACAGAGAGAGACAGAGAGAGACAGAGAGATATAGAAAGAGAGAGAGAGAGAGAGAGAGAGAGAGAGAGCGAGAGAGAGAGA
>OY759263.1:18574893-18577393 GCA_963662155.1 Lamellibrachia columna | reverse complement strand
CAGCGCAGCCCGCGATCCCCCGCGCACACTCGTCGATGTCTGCGAAGAAACGTAGTCGTCTCAGGTGACAGCTCCTTAGGGGCTATCCATAAAGTACGTCACGCTGTTTTAATACTTTTTTGAGACCGCCAATCCCTTGTGACGCTTCGTTGTGTACCCCATAAAATTACGTTCATTTTGACAAAAAGACCCCCCCCCCTACTATGCGTACACCTATGTTTAGCCAAGTTTTCGCGCGCCGTTGCAGACTTTACTGATGCATGGTAAAGTCCGCATTCCTTTTCCTTTGGAATTCATTGAAATATGCCCCAAAACTAGCATAGCAATCCATGCTATCAGTCAGATATCGATAGCTAGATGAGCAAGAAAAACGTTTTGATAACGAATGTGACGATCGCAATGACACCCCCCCCCCCATATAACAGTTCGTAACGCTTACTTGGAACCCCCACTCCCCTAAATGTGACGTACTTTATGGATGGTCCCTTACTCTGATGAAGACCGATGAATGAGCTTCAGGACACATGTTTGGGAGGTCCCCACACTAGTGAAGGAGCTTGAATAGGAGCTCCTCATATTTGTGTGGGAGCTCCTCACACGTGCATTCTACTATCAATCACATCTGATTTGTTGACTTGGCAGCTGGGGCGAAGTTCAGTTCCACGTGTGTACAGGTGGATCAACCCTGGGTGGCAGCAGTAACCCCAACGGTTCCCGAGGATGGATTAGCCGAACGACTTACCGACGCAAGAACTAGTCGTGTCATCCCATTCATAGCCGAGTTCGCAGCGGCAGTAGTAGGAGCCGATGGTGTTGACGCAGACGGCGTCGGAAGGGCATGGGGACTGGGCCTCGGCCGTGCACTCGTTCACGTCTGCAATGTGACACATTAAAACATAATAACAAATGATATTAAAAGTATTTATATTTCGCCCGATCAATCAAGATTGTTCTCAGGCGCTTTACATACTTGCGATCATAACTTACAATTATATTAAAAACAACACACAAAATAAATATTCTAAAACATAGTCCGTGCAAAAAGTCATATCGTAAAAATATATACTAAATCAGTTAACATGTATGTAATAATAAACTGAAAAATGCATAAAAAAAATATTCTAAGAAATGTGTTTTAAGTGTTTTTTTAACTGCGGCAGTGTCTTCGCTGAGTCGGGCAACATAATCCGCTGATTGGTCGAGGCCACAGCAAAACGACGACCACCGTGCGTGACCGTCTGCTATATGACGACCACCGTGCGTGACCGTCTGCTATATGACGACAAACTACAGACATCCTGACATGTTACATTTCTTTCGATCCACTAGAAATTAGCAGTTTGCATCACTTTAAATTGGCGCAAAAATACACGCCAAATATCCCTCACTTTGAGAGTGCGCATGCGTCGGGGTGGTACGAGTCCGTTACATCGCTCCACACATTTCACACAACACAACATGTTCACCAACACAACAAATGACTACAATTGGTACAACAACTCAACATGATCCACTGACCACGCAGAACCAGACAAACCAAATGACAACAAACGCAACTAATCAAAACAACGCCCTTTACCGCAACACATGAACCAAAATTTCCAAGATGGCGGACTTCCACTGCCGGCGCCATCCGGGTGAGTTCTTTTCATTTTATCGCTAAGCATTTCATTAGTAAGCTTACTTTTCTTCAAGTCGCCACTGTTTGCATTTGGATCTAACTTTCAGAAAACCATGCTACAAAATGTATTCCAATTCAGATGTCCCTTTAGGAAATATTCGCCTCACCTAGTCCCGCATTCCACGCGGATTAACCTTGGGCTAACGCAAATAATCACCGTCACTCTCCTAATAGCAACGATCATTGGAACATGCCAACGCGTATCTCGATCAAATCTCAAAATTAAACCAAAATAGTATGCCCTAACTTTGAAACCCCGAATTAAATTCCCACCCAAAATCAAATTCAATTCAGACATTGTTACACATATGTACCTCAGCAGACTGATAGCACTGTCAGGCGACATCCACCCAAACCCTGGCCCATATGGGCGCCCAATTCCAAATATTACCACTTCTCCATCTAGAAATGAGCAATCCATTTCTACCAACACCCAGTCTGACAGCTCCACGCTTAGTAACCCAACACTCCACACATCACAAAATGCAGGCTTAATTTTCGCCCCAAACCCCCAAAACACTTCAACCGCCGAACGCCACAAGAAAACCCAAGGAAACACGCTTAAAGAAATTTTTATAAACACCAACAGCGTTAAGAGCATAGAAAAAGCAACCCAACTAAAGGCAACTATTCAATATAATAACCCAGACATCATATTTCTAGTTGAAACTAAATTAGATGCAAACTATGCTACATACTCTTTCCTACCACCCAACTATGAGGCCATCAGAAAGGACAGGAATGTTCATGGCGGTGGAGTCCTTATAGCCTTCCGTGACAACATTGTAGCGGAACCCCTCCAAAATTTAAACTCAAATT
>OY759263.1:18484893-18569893 GCA_963662155.1 Lamellibrachia columna | reverse complement strand
TTGTGTGTGTGTGTGTGTGTGTGTTTGTGTGTGTGTGTGTGTGTGTGTGTGTTTGTGTGTGTGTGTGTGTGTGTGTGTGTGTGTGTGTGTGTGTGTTTGTGTGTGTGTGTGTGTTTGTGTGTGTGTGTGTGTGTGTGTGTGTGTATGTATGTGTGTGTGTATGTGTGTGTGTGGGGTCTTGACAGCCGCCTCTAGTTGTACAACATAATTTTACAGAAGCACAAGTTAAAATAAGGCACCGTTGATTTCCTTTAATGGAAGATATAATTTGATAATTTTATTCACCAGTTTCAATCACCTTAAACATTGTATCTGGATGGATTTCGAGATTGTGAAGCCTTGTTGTTTTATGCGCTTTTGAACTCGGGTTTCCGAAGACTTAGACGCTACAGAAGTATCTTATTATAGTAGCATTATGTTTTATTAAACACTATCATAACGAACTTATTACAAGGAGCACGACTCGTCAAGTATCAAGTGACAGCTCTTACTATTGCATAAACGTCCATCTCCCTCGAAGTAGGGCGTCTTGCATTGACAAGTGAACGAGCCGACGGTGTTGCTACACGTGGCCCGGAAAACTTCGTCACAGTCGTCTGTCTCCTCTGCACACTCGTCAACGTCTGTGACAACGCCACGATACATTCACACTATGCTATACGCTACGTCGCGATACATTCACATTATATCACACAATGTGTGTGTGTGTGTGTGTGTGTGTGTGTGTGTGTGTGTGTGTGTGTGTGTGTGTGTGTGTGTGTGTGTGTGTGTGTGTGTGTGTGTGTGTGTGTGTGTTTGCGCGCGCGCGCGCGTGTGTGTGTGTATGTGTGTGTCTTAAGATATTTCGCACATCTCACCACTTCTCTCTATCGTATCATAGAAATGCTACAAAAACTCAACAGATGATTTACTCGAGTTATCATGGTCCTTAGGTTTGTCGACACTTCGTGTAGTAAAGGACAGAAAACATTTTCGACACTTTTATGCAACCAGATTGTTTTTGTGCTACCGCAAAATCAAATTATATCGTGTAAGCATTGATCACACCTTTGCACGTTCCCGAGGCGGCATCGTAGTAGTAGCCGAACTGACATACACACGTGACCGCACTGGTGTCGTCAGACGGCTGGCAGTACATCTCATCTCCCACACACTTGCCGCTGCAAACGTCTTCTGTTAAGAGAAAGTACACGGTATTCTTTTACCCGACATTTCATGCTGATTTTCCCCAGTTCTACACCTAATTCCGATTTCAGTAATTTTAACTGTTTCAGTAAAACTTAACAGGATTCAGCCAGCAAAGTTGTCTGATCTTTGACAGCGAGATGTTGCATGATGAAGTGGATTTGAAGACGCTTGGGTATTTTGGCGCGGGCATTCCCAAGACACCGTCTGGCGAATTAACATTTAGCGAAAACTGCCAATGTTGAGGGTAACTTCGCTTCCGACATGACTAGCTGGAAGTATTCGATTTCGACAAAACTTGTCGAAAAAGAGAAGCCGATACGGAAAGGCAGACACGTGAACCTCAACATACGTCATGTTTATCAACATACGTCATGTATATCAACATACGTCATGTATATCTACATACGTCATGTATATCTACATACGTCATGTGTATCTACGTACGTCATGTATATCTACATACGTCATGTATATCTACATACGTCATGTATATCTATATTCGAAATATTAGGCGTTACGGTTTGACAACGAATGTATTATCTTACACAAAACAACCTGTCAATTTGTGAACAATGGTTGTTTGCTAAGTTGTAATAAAACTTAATAATTGTGTGCTTAGTTACTCATTCATGACGCATTCGTTTTGTAAATGTATTCATTAGTTCCAATATTGCGTGCTCCGAATGGCAATGAACACTACTTATCTCTCGTAAGAAACATTAGTTGACATTAACTACTCTAATAAACACCAGGGATGCTCTGCTCAATGGCACTCTTTGTCGGATGTGTTGTATACATCACGTTTAGCAGACTAAACGGTTTCGACCATATTTAGAATACATTGATATATGTGTTATGCAATGCATTATGCAATAAAAAATATACAGAGCAGTGGATCAAACGCACGCCATAAAATCCTGGACAATGTTAGATCCACCCCAGACGTTTAATTGTCAAAACATGATTTAATTTACTAATTGCTTTACTTGTAAACGTACAGTGGTTGTTCAATTAATCTGATCCTGTAACGAGAAACTCCCGTTAAGAAAAATTCGTTATAATGTATTGGTTTTCGCGAGCTCTGACCTTTGACCGGGGGGTCTGGTAACGGGCACACAGCTGCGCAGTCGACCGTGACGCTGGCAATGGCTGCTATAAATCAGAAAAATCTAATTAATTCCAATAATTAATGTACGAAAATAGTTTCACCCACCTGTATTATAATTAGTATACCCCTATTGACAAAGAGCTACATCGACACTGAAGGTCACCAAACTATTTTGTTATCGACCAAGAAAGGGTTTAGACTATCATTATTCAATGATTTACCAAGCCTGTCGTCGGGAAGATATATACCAGTGCAATCTGACAACGACAATAGCGATAGAAATCTAACGGTGAATGCAGCGTAACTGAGAAACCAAAGTTTGTGGTAATAAAATGGCGCGACCTCATAAATAATACTAAAACATAAATTTATAAATATTCCATGTACATTTCTGTTTGGAGGCATAATGCATTGTCACGTAATATTGTAATCGGTTTTGAGTTTCAGAGCAGTGTGGTATTGCAGCTTCAAAGGGTAATCAAATTCTTGGATTGATTAGAAGAAACATAACATACAAGGGAAAAAAGTTAATTATACCTCTTTATAAAGCAATAGTTAGACCTCATTTAGAATACTGTATACAAGCATGGAGACCATATCGTCAGAAGGATATAGATACGCTTGAACGCATACAAAGGAGAGCAACTAAAATGATTCCAGAACTGAGAGACCTTAGTTATGAAGAACGCCTGAAAGAATGTGGTTTAACAACTCTAGAGACAAGGAGGTTAAGAGGAGATCAGATTGAAGTTTTTAAGATATTGAATGGGTATGAAAATATTGATAGAAATATTTTTTTCTCACTCAAGAAGGATAGCAGAACTAGGGACATGAGGTAAAATTAGTAAAGGGTCAATGTAGATTGGACATCAGGAAGCACTCGTTCTCACAGAGGGCAATAAATGAATGGAACAAATTGTCTACAGATTGTGTAACTGCTAGCAGCGTGAATATGTTTAAAAACAAGGTTGACACATATCTCAGGAGGGCGGGTTATAAGTAGATGAACATTGTTGGACTCTCGATAAGCCAATGGCTTCCTTGTCCACTTGCCATCTAGGCCTTTGGCTTGGATGGCAAATCTTGTTAAATCTTATTAAACCACAACACGCCGCTTCCGTGGAATGATCGGCGACAGACACTGGCCAGAAACGCCGCCAACAGTATTTACATCACACCCAGCTAGCGGCGAAAATATGAATACGTTTCTTACCAGTCAAGACGAAAATCACGACGAATGACATTACTTCGCTTTGTTACGACGCTGTCGGGCGGAAACTGTCGGAACGTTACCTGCACGTATAAACATGCATGTCTTAGTATGTACTCACGCGCACAAACACAAACGCACACGCACGTACGCACGCACGCACGCTCGCACGCACGCACCCGCACCGCACCGCAAACGCACGTACAGTAGCTGATACGGTTACTTCTGCTATAGTTGTGGCTGTTACTACATAGCAGATTCTGCTCCAGCTTGTTGTATTTCCGATGTTATTACCGAAACAACGCCAGTTGCTAACAAAACGCTATCGCCATTACGACCGATTATGTGGCATTGACGATACAATAGTTGTTACGTAATATCACCGAACTTCCTAAACAAAGAATACATGTTCCTGTTTGATACATGCCTGTTACTTACGATGCGAATTGCGTGATCCGAATCCTTCGCTCCGCGTGTATTGAATGAGACTTGGCCCTGCCCACTTCCAACCCATGTAAACTGTGTAACGCGCCACGTTGTCAATCAAAAACTGATTCCACTGAACAGGACAGTGTAGGTGATGTGTTTGGGAGTGGCTTCATAGTGTTCGGCGTCGGTGTAACATCGGCGCAAACAACACCTAATCTAACTCGTGAGTGAGTGAGCGAGCGAGCGAACGAACGAACGAGCGAGCGAGTGAGTGACTGAATGAGTGAGTGAGTGAGTGCGTGAGTGAGTGGGTGGGTGGGTGGATGGGTGGGTGAGTGAGTCAAGAGTGAGTGATTGAACGGGTGAGTGAGTGAATGCGTGAGTGAGTGCGTGAGTGCGCGAATGAGCGATTGAGCGAGTGAATGAGCGATTGAGCGATTGAATGAGTGAGCGAGCGAGTGAATGAGTGAGCGAGCGAGTGAATGAGTGAGCGAGCGAGTGAATGAGTGAGCGAGCGATTGAATGAGTGAGCGGGCGAGTGAATGAGTGAGCGGGCGATTGAATGAGTGAGCGGGCGAGTGAATGAGTGAGCGGGCGAGTGAATGAGTGAGCGAGCGAGTGAATGAGTGAGCGGGCGAGTGAATGAGTGAGCGGGCGATTGAATGAACGAGCGAGCGAGTGAATGAGCGAACGGGCGAGTGAATGAGTGAGCGGGCGAGTGAATGAGTGAGCGGGCGAGTGAATGAGTGAGCGGGCGAGTGATTGAGTGAGCGGGCGATTGAATGAGTGAGCGGGCGAGTGAATGAGTGAGCGGGCGATTGAATGAGTGAGCAGGCGAGTGAATGAGTGAGCGGGCGATTGAATGAGTGAGCGGGCGAGTGAATGAGTGAGCGGGCGAGTGAATGAGTGAGCGGGCGAGTGAATGAGTGAGCGGGCGATTGAATGAGTGAGCGGGCGATTGAATGAGTGAGCGGGCGAGTGAATGAGTGAGCGGGCGAGTGAATGAGTGAGCGGGCGAGTGAATGAGTGAGCGGGCGAGTGAATGAGTGAGCGGGCGAGTGAATGAGTGAGCGAGCGATTGAATGAGTGAGCGAGCGATTGAATGAGTGAGCGAGCGAGTGAATGAGTGAGTGAGCCAAGCAGCAGCTGCGTACTATTCCGATGCATGTTTAGCAAAGAGACTCTTATAATGTTAACTTACGTGTTGCACGGGCGTATTGTCCGGTCGGACAGGCACGTACTGTCCGGTCGGTCAGGCACGTACTGTCCAGTCGGTCAGGAACTCGAGTTGTTAACACCTATTAACCAACGCGCCTGCTGCGCTGGCGAAGCGAATGATTCACACAACACACTGAACCATACTAAGAAAACACCAAAATGGGGAAACTTTGATTCACTAGAATTTATTTCACTGATTCATAAAGGCGCCGAGCGCACAATATGGCGACACTCAGGACGTTTTAACCTGTGACCTTCGTGAGTGTAGCAAAATTTAGTGATGCCAACTAAACGCATTTATAAACTAATTTACAGGGTTAAGTACGCCACACGGACGCATGGCTATTTATTCTGACAATCTCACGCATACTTTATCACGATTTTCCATCAAAATTTCACACAGCACCGCAAATTCGCTACGCCAGCATAACCTACTCGTTCCTTTTTCGAATGTTGAATGTTTCGAATGTTTGTGTTCGTGCGTGCGTCCGTCCGTCCGTGTGTTTGGGTGTGTGCGTGTGTGTGAGCGTGCGCGCGTGCGAGTGCGTGCGTGCGTATATCAATGATAAAACACCATGTATTACACAATAAAATTATAAATATGTTGTGATTAAATTGCTTTATTTCTTGCTGCCCGCTTTCGCGTCGTTGTGCTGTGCGCCATCTGGGGAAAGTAAAAGGAACTATTTTGAATTACCCGTGGTAGACAACGGCACAGGCAGGTTGATCGTCTCACGCACTCATCATTAGTCCATTATTAGATTAGTCATGCAGTAATAATACTCTACTATATGCGAGATTGCTTAAATCACCTGTCAGTCAAACTAAAGGTTTATACGAGCGTGACAATCAAAGCAGTTCACTTAATATAACACGCAATACCTGGTCGGACACTTTGAAGTTGATCAGTACTGAGGAACTAAAGATGTTTACACACATTCATATCGCAAACTGGGCAACGGAGATAATTTTGATTGATGCGTGTGTGACACATCTAAGAGTTACAGAGGGTTGCAATTCGTCATCACCTGCACAAACTTCAAAGCACCAAAGAAATAATAAATAGAATACACAACGTAAAGGCTTTGTAAAATGACGTCACATAACGTCACGTGACGCGGACAGAACATTCTGTTTACACAGGGTTGGGCTGATAATGGACCATGCATAATTAGTAATAACGATTCAAAAAGTACGCCCATAATTGACGTTGCCAAATGAAATACTACCTAAATCAAGGCATAATTAGGCTCTTCTACGTCAACTAATTAATCATTCCGAAGGAACGGCGCAGAAACTTAATTAAACCTGGCCCGATATGCAACAGAGGAATGTAGAATCGTGATTCACTGCAAGCAACTAGCGTCATCCCACATTGTGTAGCATTGCACAATTCATCACGACAGAAAAACTAATCGCTTATCTTTAATGAAGATAGTAATAGTTATATTTATAGTGCGCCCAACGTCCATTGCTCATGGCGCCATATAGTCAGCGCAGTAAAAAGGTGGGCGGTTAATGTCTTCTAGAAAATATCTTTAGATGTTGACCGCCGAGTTGTAGCTGCGTGTTCTATACAAACCGGACAGAACAACACCTAAAGCTTGGAACACTTTCTGCGGTCGATGTTACGTCAGTTGCCGTGGCCGCCCCAGAACGTGTCTATTTCGACAACTAATCTGTACGATGCATTTACTGATATTTATTTATTTATGTTTTCAAAAAATCAAAAGCTTCAACGTCTGCCTTCTACCCAAAGCAAACTAAAAGGCATTTGTTTAACTCACTTTGAGTACAAAGCGAGTCTACGCGAGTGGGGCGCGGTCGTGACCGCAATCGAGAGAATCCTGGTTACAATCATCTTGCTGTTGTTTAGAAATATGGGACATTTTTTTCAACCCACGTTGCCTAAGTTCACTCAGCTGTATGAGTGAGTACCTGGCTATAGACGGCGGTGGGATTCTTGTGATGGAATTATATGAACAACTTTCGCCCGTATTCTACTATACGACCTACGCTGTATTTACCATACGCTGTTATATTATGTATATGTATATGTATATGTATATGTATATGTATATGTATATATATATATATATATATATATATATATATATATATATATATATATATACATATACATATATATATATATATAAACATATATATATATATATATATACATATATATATATATATATATATATACATATATATATATATATATATATATATATATACATATATATATATATATATATACATATATATATATATAAACATATATATATATATACATATATATATATACATATATATACATATATATATATACATATATATATATATATATATATATATATGTATATATATATATATATATATATATATATATATACATATATATATATATATATATATATATATATATATATGTATATGTATATGTATATGTATATTATATATATATATATATATATATATATATATATGTATATGTATATGTATATGTATATGTATATGTATATGTATATATATATATATATATATATATATATATATATTATGTTGCTGCCACACAAACCATAATGGTAGTGGTATCGAAACAACGCATTCAATCATTTTAAACAGTGTCAGTCTGGTGACACTCCATACGCAAAATCTTTTCCTAGACAATTGTTTGTGTGTTAAACAAATTAGTTTGTCAACGTAGGAAAGATGTGCTCTTCCTCTTGAGCTTGGGCTCCCTTTTAAATGCGAACTAAGATAGTGTACGTTTAAATGCAAACTAAGATAGTGTACGTTTAAATGCGAACTAAGATAGTGTACGTTTAAATGCGAACTAAGATAGTGTACGTTGTGTACGTTGTGTTCGGACTCATTTCATGAAATTTTGCAAAACTTATAAATAACCCAAACTTCCAGTTTATTTTGAGGTTTAATAATACCAAAATGCGTAAGCTATTGATTCGTACATTTTTCGTGTGTTGCTACCAGGCGAGACTAGGACTAAAAATCACAAATTGGCGACCATGGAGTCATAATACATACGGCTCTTGAATAATGAAACATGAGCATTAAAAAACTTCTTTCATTTCCTGCATCAAACGGTTTAATGGTTCGTTAAAATTACTGGGCCCGTGTTCTTGTAAAATTTACCTCACCTCACCTATCCTCTTCGTCACCTCACCTATCCTCTTCGGGCCCAGTAGCCCATAAGGCCGAAGTGCATCTCCTCCAGCTCGCTCTGTCAGCTGCTACACGTCTGGCCTCGTTCCACCAGTTCCACCCCAGTACGCGTCTTTTATTTTCAACAGTTGATCGCCACGTTGACGTTGGTCGACCGACCTTTCTTCTACCTTCGGGCGTTCAGTTTAACGCATGCTCACATTTGCTGTACTTGTCCATTCGTAGGATATGTCGTACCCATTTCGTAAAATTTACGAATTCGTAACTCAAGTTTTCCGTACATCTGGCGGCAAAAGCTATTTCGAAGGGAAGGTTCACTCACGGAATATCTGTGTAAATATTATCAAATGTGCTAAATACTGAATAGGCCTAATGAAGTATTACATAATCCACGTTGAGTCTCGGAGAAGACTGGCAGGCTTGCATTATAATTTTTAATTCGCCATGTTGTTTTGGTATTAGATATTATATGACTGACCGCCCTGGAAGTAGCTTTGCCTCTATATTTATAGAAAACTTTAATTCTTTTGTAAGTCTTTCGAGAATGCGGGCCCTGTAGCTCTAGCTGGACAAGCGTCACCACAATACACATGCTTAGAACCGCACAGTACCCATGTCAAAGAGCCAAGATGGAACACCAAATGTAGTAACTTTTTTGCAATAATCTTGTAAGCAAGGAATTCTTTCACCATGTATCCAATAATTACTTTCCTACTTAAGCCTGTTCACTCCCTGGCGGAGCAGAGGCAATTAAAGACTCGTTTTCACCGGACACGGTGTTTTGGTTTCCATACAAGTCCCGGTTTTGTGATATGTGCTTCTACTTCTCTGCGCCAGGTGTTTCTTGGCCTTTCCCTTTTCCCTTTGTCCTGAGGGTTCCATGTGAGCACCTGTCTCGTGATGTGTCGTGGCGGCTTCCTGACAGTATGGCCTATCCAGCTCCACATTTCTCCACTAATTTGATGTTCAATTGGCTTCGGGTTTGTTTTTTTTACTAATTGTTTCTGGCCACCATATCCTTAGAATTCTTCTTAGACACTAAGACTTATTTACAAAAATGTGGGTCTTCTGTAGCGTGGATTGTGTAGTGCGCCATGTCTCTGATCCACACGTCAGCACGTACAGCCTAACATTTGTCAGCACGTATAGCCTAACATTTGTCAGCACGTACAGCCTTAACATTTGTCAGCACGTACAGCCTTAACATGTGTCAGCACGTACAGCCTAATATTTGTCAGCACGTACAGCCTTAACATTTGTCAGCACGTACAGCCTTAACATTTGTCAGCACGTACAGCCTTAACATTTGTCAGAACGTACAGCCTAACATTTGAGTTAATGATGTGTAGCTTGATTGGTATTGATATTTCTCAAGACTGGTTCCCGATGATTCCTATCATAAACATATTTGGAGGGTAAAATAACAAGGTTGACATTTTCGTTTTCATAGAATCGTATATAAGGGTAACCAATAATAATAATAATAATAACAATAATAATAATAATAATACATGTTCTACCTTTTCCACTAATAGTTTAATGCCATCCAGACTGTTCAATAAATAGCAACACGGAGCGAATTTTTCAAAATCAGTTTATCACGAATACTATGAATACATCAACTAGTCAAGTAACACGGATATGATAATATTGGGATTTTCGATATATATATATATATATATATATATATATATATATATATATATATATATATATATATATATATATACGTAAAATGCATACCCACATTTCAGAAACAAATCACACGTCTAGACGTGCATGCACATACAGGCAATGGTATGTAATACTGCTGGAAGCACTCTTCAGTTCAATAGTTTCTTCAACGTGACAAGCGGGTGATGACGCACAAATCAACATGAACAAAACATTGTCGGAATAAACTATGGTTGGTGTTTACTTTATATTCTGTGTCACGTAGGAAGTGTTTGGGATATCTAGAACGATAATTTATTATTGTCAGTTACTTTACAATAAAAAATATATCACTCTTGACGCTTTAATAAAATGTTATACTGGTATGTGATGTGTAAATTGGCACACATGTAATATTCATCTCATATAAAATCAACAATGTGTGTGTGTGTGTGTGTGCGTGCGTACGTGCGTGCGTGCATGCGTGCGTGTGTGTGTGCGCGTGTATGTGTGCGCGCATGCCTGTATGCATGTATATATGTATGTACGCATGTATGTGTGTATGTATGTATGCACTATGTGTGTATGTACGTGTGTATGTTTGTAGGTGTGTATGCATTTATGTATGTTTGATCTATGGTTTTAATATTGCCCTATTGTAGGTTTATTCTCTGGGTCAGCTTTGACCCAGTGACCTCTAACACACAACTATGTGTCAATTACCTCCAACACACCACTATGTGTCAATTACCCTGACAAAGGATGGAAACAAGTACCATTCATTGTATAATATATCACAAGTATCGAATCATAAACGTACACTAAAGTTATAAAAAAGGAATAAGAATTAATAATACTTAGTAACTTACAAACAACGTCTACGTGCTTAGTCCAGAATAATTTCTAATAAGATGATTTCCAACGTCAAGACGAACCATTTTTATGTTCTGGTAATTTTTATAAATTATGTTACATTTGCACTGATGCATTAAATCTTTTTTTTTCGTTTAAAATTGATGAAAGCGTAACACTGCAATTAAGAGCAAGGAATTGCGTAATTGAAATTGACGATGCAATTTGGAATATTTGTCACGCTGTCTGCGTGGTTTTACATTATTAATATGAAAAAATCCAGCAGCACAGACTAAGCTATTTTGGTCACATCGTCAGCAAATTCTTTCCTACAGTTAGTGTTGACAGTTAGGGCAGTTAGTGTTGACAGTTAGGGCAGTTAGTATTGACAATGACCTAACCAAATAAAAGACAATATACATAAACCATGCGTTGTGTCCGAATAATCAATATCAAAGGGCAATGGGTTCTATGTGTGGCCAAAACTAACACAAGCTAGCTGCGATAGTTTGAAACAGTTTTCACGCCATAAGCCGAGCGATAGAACATTCTTAATTAACGTAATGATATATGTGCTGCAGTTCCATTGCTAAACTCGATAAATGAATATAGTATTATTATTATCATTGTGACATTCGCTGTTATCGATGTTGGAATCAATATGTCTGAATAAAGTGTTCTGAATTTGTCGTTCGTTCGAGTTCGTCTTCAGAATAGAAACTGCCCAGCAGGGTTTATCATTTTCACCTCGATTTTACAAGCCTACGTAACTGTAAAGCCGTGGCACTCTTAGTTAGCGTTCTTTCCACAAGTTGTACGGATTTTTACGTTAGAAGTTGTTCGTAATTGAATGCACATTATATGCATATATAAGTGATTAACTTCATATCGTCATCATCAGTATTAATAATAATGAATAGATTATACAATATTCTTCTTACCACAGCTTACGTTCGACGTTTCGACAACTTTCGATTGACTTGTCGGGAATTGAACTCTTCTTCGGGAATTGAATTGTTATGCTCGCCAGATGACATGGCAAACAATCTCTCTCCAGATGACATGGCAAACAATCTCTCGCCAGATGACATGGCAAACAATCTCTCGCCAGATGACATGGCAAACAATCTGTTCCACATGTGGCTGAGTCTGTACTCCCCTCCTCCCCGATACTCTCCTCACCGGTACTCCCCTCCATGGTACTCCCCTCCCCGGTAGTCTCCTCCCCGATACTCTCCTCACCGGTACTCCCCTCCAGGTACTCCCCTCCCCGGTACACTCCTCCCCGATACTCTCCTCACCGGTACTCCCCTCCAGGTACTGCCTTCCCAGGTATTTTCCTCCCCGATACTCTCCTTACCGGTACTCCCTCCATGGTACTCCGCTCCTCGGTATTCCCCTCCCCGGTACTCCCCTCCCGGTACTCCCTTCCCAGGTACTCCCCTCCTCTCGTCTCGATTCATAATCGTGTTGTTTTCCTGATTCAGATGAGGTCCTTTATCCAGCGAACACTTCTGATGCCTTCTCTGTCAATCACGCGGGCGCCCTCCTTTATCCAGCGAACACTTCTGATGCCTTCTCTGTCAATCGCGCGGGCGCCCTCCTTTATCCAGCGAACACTTCTGATGCCTTCTCTGTCAATCACGTGGGCGCCCTCCAATAACCCAACTGTTTCTTTTAGCGTGGACTCATAGTGCAGACTTAAGACTTAACTTAACTCCTGTTGCGATGGTCTCAACGTCCCACGTGTACTCCTCGAGTCTTGTGCCAAATGTTTTCCCTGTTTCACTAATGTAAGTGTGGGCATAGTTGTAACATGGGATCCAGGTTTTTATGTGTGTTTCCTTCCTTTCCCTTCCCTTTCCCTTCTGACTTTGTTGTTCTTCAAACGGACAACCAAAGGTTGTCGAAAAGTCGAACTTCACAGTTGAGGTAAAAAGAACATTGTGTAACCATTCAATTCTTAACTTGATGAACACCTTTGCAAGCAACTTCATATTTGAGGTAAGAAGAACATTGTGTAATCATTCAATTGCTAACGTGATGAACATGGTTGCAAGCATAATAAATGCAGTTATTAAATTAGCACCCAATTAACATATCACACATCTATGGTTAATAAACAGTAACGCATGGAAACCTTACATGCTGATATTGCATGATGCACAAACAGACTTGGTCACAAGCTACGGTGTTTTAACAGTAGAAAACTAAACAATAAGCAAACCTACAAACAATACGCGACAAAGATGCGTGTCTGCGGGTCACCACAATGACGTCATGGTGAAAAGTCGGAGAACATTTAAATCGGCTCACCCTCAATCCATACATCCATGTTTCATAGATTAAATTACATAACGACAAACATCCAGTTATGGTGTAAGTATGTAGAGGCATGGTCGAAACTTCACAACAGTTATGACATGAATGTTTCGTGTTTTCCTGTCCGTACATGACAACATGTCTAGATGCCTGAACCACGTATTGCTTTACCAATCAAATCTGCTCTCCGAATAAGCCGCGTTTGATACCATATTATTGGCATAAACTATATAATCTGACAACTACAATAACTATAAAGGGTTTCGATCGTGCAAAACAGTGTTCGCTTGGTTCTCTTGCTGGTGAAACTACGCTTAATTGTGAAGATACGACTTCAGTGATCATATGTCTGTATGTGTGCCCTGGGTTAAACTATATAACATAACACAAATACTGTCATTTAGTTCATTACGATAACACGTAGACTGTCGCTTATGTCAGCTTTTGTGAAATGCAAGCTAAATGTCCATTCTCATCAGTGTCCTCCTCTTTGCAACTGAGGCCTGTAGCGTGTAATCCCCGAAACCCCCCCCCCAGGGGGCCACTCATCATTTCACCACTGCCACAACGTGGTAAACTCCTGTTTTGTCACGAAATCACTCAGTTTTAATTGCATGCAGTTTTTGTTTTGAAAATGTGTCTAGAAACACAATGACATTCGTTTTTTAAACTATGTTGCGTTACTCAAGTGCACAGTCGCAACGTCGTAGCAAGACGTAAACAACAACGATGTTACCAGGGCAACCATTTGTTTATACCACTCCGCCAGCCGTTCATATTGAATTGTTGCCAAGTTGTGGCAGTCGTGATATACTGAGTGGCGCCACTGTTGTTGAGTATGTATTGATACCTCATAATAAATTGCAATTTCTTGCGAGTGTGGCTTCTAGCGCCATTGTTGGGAGTATGTCATGATACCTTACTGTAAATTGCAATGTTCGCCAGAGCTAGACGATGACACAGAGCAAAGTATGCTATGAATCGTGATGACGTGTGTCGGTGGTTACCGTACGTTACGGGACACATGACGACATTACGGGACACATGACGTTACGGGACACATGACGACATTGGTTACCGTACGATACGGGACACATGACGACATTGGTTACCGTACGCTACGGGACACATGACGACATTGGTTACCGTACGCTACGGGATACATGACGACATAGGTTACCGTACGTTACGGGACACATGACGACATTACGGGACACATGACGTTACGGGACACATGACGACATTGGTTACCGTACGATACGGGACACATGACGACATTGGTTACCGTACGCTACGGGACACATGACGACATTGGTTACCGTACGCTACGGGATACATGACGACATAGGTTACCGTACGTTACGGGACACATGACGACATTACGGGACACATGACGTTACGGGACACATGACGACATTGGTTACCGTACGATACGGGACACATGACGACATTGGTTACCGTACGCTACGGGACACATGACGACATTGGTTACCGTACGCTACGGGATACATGACGACATAGGTTACCGTACGTTACGGGACACATGACGACATTACGGGACACATGACGTTACGGGACACATGACGACATTGGTTACCGTACGATACGGGACACATGACGACATTGGTTACCGTACGATACGGGACACATGACGACATTGGTTACCGTACGTTACGGGACACATGACGACATTGGTTACCGTACGTTACGGGACACATGTTGACAGTGGTCTGTATTCGTGGAAGAGGTCACACACTGAAGACAGCAGACAACAGTCGACCTTCGGCTTGTCGTCCTGCTCCGAGTGTTTAGTCGGGTAGTGCGTTGGGTGAAAGAGGAACATCGAACCAGAGGAGAACTCGTGGGTAGTTCTCAGCGTTCCATCGTCGTGATAACAGCAGTACTGGAACACAGTGTAACATAGAACACATCAGGGTGGTCTTTAAATGGGATAAAAATTAAATGACACCCTATGTGCATGCTTACGACATCACACATATTAATCGAAGTTTACAGAAACAAACGAGAATAAAATGTATTTATTTAAAACTAACGTTTAATGTCTTGATTCTGTATAGCATCCATTCCTTCAGGTTTTTACTTGAAGTAGTGCAGTGTTAGGATTAGCAGGCTTACCCTAAGCCTGCATTACATCAACAATAAACTGCACACACACGCACGCACGCACGCACGCACGCAAGCACGCACGCACGCACGCACGCACGCACGCACGCACACACACACACACCCACACACACACATATCATAATTGGCCCATATATCAACACTATAGAGTGATACAGCTATCTACATATAGGAAAACAGACAAAATATGCAGGAAAACAAGATTGCAGGAGATTAAGCACAACCACAATTGAACGTACACGCTATATCTGAAGCACGTTATTATGAGTAGCGAATGGAACATGTAACGTCAAAAGAGTAGTATAACAGATGTAACATAACAGAGGTAGTTTGGAGTTATGGACAATTTAAGCAGATTAATATCAAGACGATGGGCATACATTAACATACATTAACATACATTAACATACATTAACATACATTAACATACATTAACATACATTAACATACAATGCAATGGACAAAGTCGTAACTATATTTTAGAGGCATTAATAATGCCCAATTTATGCCTTCAACATATACACACGCACGCACGCACGCACGCACGCACGCACGCACGCACGCACGCACGCACGCATGCACGCACGCACGCACGCACGCACACACACAAATACATGAGAACATTACTAATATATATTTAATCTAGTGGCTCTACCAGTACCTGTGCCATCGTGCCAGTGCCGGAAGAGATCTTCGAGAGAGCACACTTTCCATTCTCCTTCATAGTGAACCTATGAATATAAAACTAAACTTTAAAACGGTGTGTAGCTATAAATATACACATGCAGTCTTTAGTGAAACATATATGGAGACATTGTCACATATCGTTTTCCAGACAAAGAACGAATAGAACTTTTGAATATGGCATTTGTGAATTGGTAGCAACATATTGATGCACTACAGCATAGAAGGAAAACAAAAATCATTCATCATAGCATTTCGTCCACAGTTTAACAAATGCTCGTCAATTTAATGTAGTATAGCTCTTCGGGAACCTGTTAAAAATCGGTGTGGTCTCATACGAATAAGCAATCGCTTTGTCAAAACACTGCCTCACAAAACCATTTATTTTAAAGGGAATGCACAACGCATTTCATTAGTTAACCAAATGACTGCTTTACAGTACAATGAATATATTAATATTTGTAAAATCGCGACAGGTTAAACATGATGTCAATACATAACGTCTTACTGTCGTGATCTCTCATCTCATAATATGTTCAAATATACACGATAATAAAATATACCAGTTTCACGACATATATAGAGATCGCATCAGAACGGTTATTGACATACCATACTGTTTTTCATAGGATGCTTTGTTGTTCTGTCAAATTCCCGTGTTATGTAATTCCTGACAGTAAATGTACTGCTGCAATAAATATTACAACATGAAGTACAACATTATTAATAATATACTTTGACAGCGAAGAATTCATAGAATTGGGGCATTTTAATTACGCTAGCCTCCCGACCAGGTCCGCATCAGCAAAGCAATGAGAACCGTTGTGCATTTCTTTTAACTAAGTGATCTCCACGTTTGCTGACCTGACGTCTTTCTCGGCAGTGGCTCGGTGACAAGGACAGACGGGCAAGGCGAGACGACCGAGAGAGATCATCGCCTCCGAGTCCCTCTGACGCAGCCGCCACATGTGACAGCGATACTCGGCTCCCTTTTGCTGTTCATCTCCCACCGCCGTCACCCGGTACAGCCAGCGGCCGGTCTCTCCTGGCGAGAGGTGGCGACGTACAATGAACACACGAAGCAAGCAAGCACGTGTTGACCTCAGGGGGCGTGCATAATTATCGACATTTGCATATTCATACAAAGCGTACTAATTCTCAGACCCTCCACGAAATAGTATATTAACATGTCGATAACATGTCAGATTAAAAAACATCGATGTAACATTGTTATGACGAAGTGCGTGTACATAGGACGATAATAACCATCATAATATATTTGCAAACATGTATCTATGATAATTGTGTTAAAGCTTTGTATTTTTCCAACACCTCCATGGTGTCATATCGATAATTGTTCTCCACGAAATTGTTACTCCACAAGTTGTCGTATAGTCTTATAGTGTTGCAGCACCGCGCGGCGAACGGTTAAACAAATTAAAACCACGGTAGTTCCGTAACAGTTCACCGCGCGGCGCTGCATGACGCAACGATGGTCATATTTCGCTTGCGACCGACATAAAAAAAATATTACGCGGGCACTGACCCACTTCCCTCCTTAGTACGCTTTATACGAATATATAAATGTCGACAATTGTGAACGGGCTCTTACACTGCCAACAAATGCTTGTACACGCACGCACATGGGCATATACATATTGACACGCGAAAGCTCACCGGTTTGCACAGCCTATTAGCCACACACGCACGCACACACGCACGCACGCACTCACGCACTCATGGATATTGTCTGTTGTGCACAACGAACGTACCTCGTATTCATACACGACTCACGTCGTTAAATATACTTTGAAAGCTTACGTCACCTAGCGATTAACATGGTCAAACATAACACCACCTACCGGTGTTTCCAGACCGTTCGTCCAGAGTATTCGCCGTGCTCTTCTCCGTGTCTGGGTGCGTGTAGACGATTGGAGCGCCCGATGACGTCGGAGAGATGTAGCCAATGGATGCCATCGACAGACGATTCCACGTTAGGCTCTCGTAGAGGAACAGGGCGTAGGAACGGGTTGTCGCGATATCAGAGATGAGGATTAACTGGTATGTGAGGGTCTACAGCAACAGACAGCGACAGTCGGAGCCACAGGTCGACAAAGAGACCATCAAAGTGAACCATTCAAGTATATACATTGGCACTTGGCAACCTTTGTACAGCGTGCCTTTTTAAATGCATGGGTATAAATGTTACAAAACAAATATCCCTGAATCTTGTAATCAGTAAATCTAAGGGCATTGAATAAGATTTAACAAGGATGCGTCAATGAAGTTTTCGCAAACAACTTTATGGACGATAGGTTATACCGAAATAACACAGTCAAGGTGGCTCCTATGAAAGCGACTACTTTCTCGTCTTAAAAGCAGTCTCCTTTACCATAGTGCAGTTGCTTATTTTTTCTTTTACTTTAAATAAATATAAACAACAATATTCAATAACATTCAGTTATAATTGCATTTAAGATTTGTCTTATTTGTCATAATAATTGCACTGTTTAGATGTATTAACAGCTAATTGGATTTGCATTATTACATCATATATGTATGTATATATATATATATATATATATATATATATATATATATATATATATATATATATATATATATATATATATATATATATATATATATATATATATATATATATATATACACACACACACACACACACACATATATGCATAATAATTAAGTATTATTACATGTATTGCTGTTACATGCTGTAGAATATGGGACAACTAAACAAGACATGTCTGTCTGTCTTATAGAAGGTATTTATACAGACACTAGCAGCCCTGTGAAACCACGCCAGGTTACCCATTTACCCTTTGTGTAGGATATTTTACTTCCCTGCCTTTTAAAACATCATTTTGAAATCCACTCAAATCGAGAGACTCGGAACCTGTGCATTAGATTTCCCGGCCCCAGTGCGCCGAACTCTCTTCACCCACCTCTGGCCCTCTTGCATAGAAAGCGGCCGGAAAGCGGACAGACTTGTACCACGTGATGACAACGACCAATGAAGGTACGAATGATGTGTCGTCTGTGAGTGTCGTGACGTCACGTCTGGCAAGGCTCATCACGTATCTGGTCCGATCGTCTACCGGCTGACGAACGTTGGAACAACTTTATTAAGCAGGTGTTCTTATTGTAATGACACATTTGGTGTAGCCTACATGTATGAGACACTGAAATATTTGTATACAGGGCAGCGTTTCACTAAGATAATGAATTCATAAAAAGTGACTGATAACACGTGCCATCGAACACGTTTGACCACATTTGACTTATTTGCTCACTGGGTGAATAAAATAAATAATGTTATAAAAGAAGACGCCCTGTCACAGAAGATGCTATTTCTGTGACTCACCAGCGACGTTTTGCTTTGACAAGTGAAGTTTTGACATTTTTCAATATCATAGCTCGCGGAGAGCGCCAGCAATCTCAACCGAAGTCGTGTCATCGAGTACACCAATATGAAGGTTAAGGGTGTACATATTTTGGTTAGATACAGCTTAAAATTTGTTAAAAACTTCGCGATGCCGAAAAAAACCGCACAGATTGACTTAGCGCTGTAAAACACACACTGTTAACAAAAGCCATAACTTGCAAACTGTTCATCGCTCACATTCTAAAAACTTATTTGACAGTGAAAAACTGGATCTCTGCCTAAAACTGGAGTCAATATAACAAGCAGTTAGGTAAATTGGACTGTTCATGGGAAGGCAGTGTTAGTTCAGCCATTTTTTATTCTTTTTTATATGTAGGGCACAAGCCACAATCATATTAATAAGTAAACACATTTTTGCTCAATAATCTATGACTATTAGTATATCATTTTATACCAAGATAATATCTCTAGTATATACTTTTGTGTAGCTGATTCAAATAAGGTTGGTAATCTGGCCCAACTAACACTTGGTGTTGGGTAAATTCAGCTACAGACAGTGTAGCGTAAGGTGGGTAGATGCTTTATTGGTATAATTTACATAGGCATTGTGCTAAAATGTCACAACAACTCTGCCAACACATCTACCCAAAGGGTACAACACGTCTGTGACAAGTCTACACGCTTAATTAATAAGTCGGTACACTTCAATAATATAGACATATAGACCAATCGTATGCAGTGTAACCAACAGCTAATATGTTTACTTGTCCCAATTTGTTCCAAAAAAAAAAAAATTCCTTCATGGATTTTAAGGTAACGACAGTGCTCAACTAACCCTCCCTTGGGCGTTGGGTGGCTCAACTAACCCTCCCTTGGGCGTTGGGTGGCTCAACTAACCCTCCCTTTGGGTTGGGTGGCTCAACTAGCCCCGTTTCGCAACGAAGCTTTTTTAATTAATTTCTCATTAATGCGCGAAGTGATGTAAATAATCTTCATCCCTGTGCACAGTTCCACTATTTGTAAGTGCACAGACAATAGAGTCTAGTCACATGCTTTGCTAGTTTAGTCACCACTATTTGTAAGTGCACGGACAATAGAGTCTAGTCACATGCTTTGCTAGTTTAGTCACCAGCAGACATTAATTGCAATCACCAAAAGTTTCGAAAACAAAAACAAAAAACCTAATTTTAACTCACACTTTCTGATAGTTGTGACAAATGGCACTTATTGCGTCAATCGTGTTCTAATAACATGTTCAATCGTTGGGTGGTACCATGTAACTGTCGCTGCTGTAGTTTCCTAGGAAACATGGGTGGCTCAACTAACCCAGTGGCTCAACTAACACTGCCTTCTCATATATTGCATATGTTTTGTTTATCGTGTGTGTAGTGTAACCTCGTCATAGCTAATGGGTGTTTATATGATAGATCATATGATCGAATCTTTGTGAATCGCATTTTTCTGTTTCGATCATAGCTAATGAAGGAAATCGTTTTATATGATCGAAATCGTGCTGAGTTCATAAGAATGTTAGTGAAACGATACCCAAGTGCTGCATTGTTATGGTGTGTTAGAATGGCAACACACGATATTATGTCTACAGCGGTTAGTGCTACCCACATTAATAGCAGCTTATCTAGTTTTGCGGAATAAGCTTTACAAATCTATCCTCAACTGATTTAGCCTATCGCGAATCAACTATCGCGAATCCTCAACTGATTTAGCCTATCTCGAATCCGGTTCGTTGATGTCCAAATAAGTAACGTGAATAGTTTAAGTAACACCCGCAGTCGATTTAATAAAAAATGCGTATTTTTTTTCAAACCGAAATCGAAATCGAAACAGTTGACTTTAGTTCTTATATATGGGAAGGTTCAAAATACTGGATATCCAAAGCGGGTCAGTGCTGATCAAGGTATTTACTTCCATCCTCTCGCCAATCACATGACAAAGTTACGAAATTTGACCAAGGGTGAAATTCGTTTTCAGCGTTTCCATTTTAACTTTAATTAATGTTCGACCAAACATTAAGTAATTTAATAGTTTGTCCGATGACTTCACAATACAACAGTTGCACAAACGAGCTAGCTTGCTGGAGTGGATATTAGGTAGGTTTGAATTTTTGCAAAATGAATTTGAAATAGGACAAGCAAAACAATCGAATTGAGGAGGAATCTTTAAGTGAAACCTTGGAGCTTCTGGGGCCGAATGTAGTCGGGTTCTTACCTGAGTAGGCGTCAGCTGTTCGTAGATCTGATAGAACGCCAGCGTCCTGTTCAGCTTGCACGTGTTGAACGTACCCATGACCGTGTACAACGGAGACATCCACGCGGTGGTTGGCACAATCGTCAGTGACAGGTTTCTAGGCGTGCTCCACACTATGTCGAAGTATCGGTCGAAGTAGATGAATCCAAACAGGTGAATCTACGAATGACGTTTTTCCAGGGATTAAATGTTATGAATTTGTGTTTGAGCTGTCTCGCGTGTTTTAACTGTATGACGTCAGGGGTGTGAATAACTGTATGACGTCAGGGGTGTGAATAACTGTATGACGTCAGGGGTGTGAATACGGAATAAGTGGGAAAGCAAGGAAGGGATCAGTGAGTGAGTTGGTGGGTGGGTGTGTGGGTGAGTGGGTGTTGTGTGAGTGGGTTGATGGGTGGGTGGGTGACTGGATGGGTGTGTGTGGATGGGTGGGTTGGTGGGTTGGTGGCTGGATGGGTGTGTGTGGATGGGTGGGTTGGTGGGTTGGTGGTTGGATGGGTGTGTGTGGATGGGTGGGTTGGTGGGTTAGTGACTGGATGGGTGTGTGTGGATGGGTGGGTTGGTGGGTTGGTGGCTGGATGGGTGTGTGTGGATGGGTGGGTTGGTGTGTGGATGGCTGAATGGTTGTGTGTGGATGGGTGGGTTGGTGGGTTGGTGGCTGGATGGGTGTGTGTGGATGGGTGGGTTGGTGGGTTGGTGGCTGGATGGGTGGGTGTAGATGGGTGGGTTGGTGTGTGGATGGCTGAATGGTTGTGTGTGGATGGGTGGGTTGGTGGGTTGGTGGCTGGATGGGTGTGTGTGGATGGGTGGGTTGGTGGGTTGGTGGCTGGATGGGTGTGTGTGGATGGGTGGGTTGGTGGGTTGGTGGTTGGATGGGTGTGTGTGGATGGGTGGGTTGGTGGGTTAGTGTCTGGATGGGTGTGTGTGGATGGGTGGGTTGGTGGGTTGGTGGCTGGATGGGTGTGTGTGGATGGGTGGGTTGGTGTGTGGATGGCTGAATGGTTGTGTGTGGATGGGTGGGTTGGTGGGTTGGTGGCTGGATGGGTGTGTGTGTGGATGGGTGGGTTGGTGTGTGGATGGCTGGATGGTTGTGTGTGGATGGGTGGGTTGGTGGGTTGGCGGCTGGATGGGTGTGTGTGGATGGGTGGGTTGGTGTGTGGGTGGCTGAATGGTTGTGTGTGGATGGGTGGGTTGGTGGGTTGGTGGCTGGATGGGTGTTTGTGGATGGGAGGGTTGGTGGGTGGGTGGCTGGATGGTTGTGTGTGGATGGGTGGATTGGTGGGTTGGTGGCTGGATGGTTGTGTGTGGATGGGTGGGTTGGTGGCTGGATGGGTGTGTGTGGATGGGTGGGTTGGTGTGTGGATGGTTGGATGGGTGTGTGTGGATGGGTGGGTTGGTGGGTTGGTGGCTGGATGGGTGTGTGTGGATGGGTGGGTTGGTGTGTTGATGGCTGAATGGTTGTGTGTGGAAGGGTGGGTTGGTGGGTTGGTGGCTGGATGGGTGTGTGTGGGTGGCTGGCTGGATGGGTGTGTGTGGATGGGTGGGTTGATGGGTAGGTGGGTGCCTGGAAGGGTGTGTGTGAATGGGTGGGTTGGTGGGTTGGTGGCTGGATGGGTGTGTGTGGATGGGTGGGTTGGTGGGTGCATGGCTGGATGGTTGTGTGTGGAAGGGTGGGTTGGTGGGTTGGTGGCTGGATGGGTGTGTGTGGATGGGTGGGTTGGTGGGTGGGTGGCTGGATGGTGCGTGTGGATGGATGGGTGGGTTGGTGGGTGGGTGGCTGGATGGGTGTATGTGGATGGGTGGGTTGGTGGCTGGATGGGTGTGTGTGGATGGATGGGTGGGTGGGTTGGTGGGTGGATGGCTGGATGGGTGTGTGTGGATGGGTTGGTTGGTGGGTTGGTGGCTGGATGGGTGTGTGTGGATGGGTGGGTTGGTGGGTTGGTGGCTGGATGGGTGTGTGTGTTGATGGGTGGGTTGGTGGGTGGGTGGCTGGATGGGTAGCTGGATGGGTGGGTTGGTGGGTGGGTGGCTGGATGGGTGTGTGTGGATGGCTGGATGGGCGTGTGTGGATGGTTGGATGGTTGTGTGTGGATGGGTGGGTGAGTCGGTCAGTGTGTCAGTCAGTCAGTCAGTCTGTCAGTCAGTGAGTCAGTCAGCGATCGATTGATCGAGCGAGTGAGCTAGTGAGTGAATGAATGCGTGAGCACATGGGTGAACAAGTGAGTCATTGACAGTGAATGACGAGAGGTAAACACGCACGCGCTCGCGAGCACACGTAACTCGGATATCTAAACGAATAACTTACATAGAGTGATCGGTGGCGGTTGCCAAAGAACTGGAAGCCTTGTTGTATGGGGATCTCTGCCGTGTGTGGGTCGTTGTTGTTGCGACAATACATCGTGTCACCCTCCTGGACGCCGTACGGGTACATGGATGGGTGTGTGTGGATGGGTGGGTTGGTGGGTTGGTGGCTGGATGGGTGTGTGTGGATGGGTGGGTTGGTGGGTGCATGGCTGGATGGTTGTGTGTGGATGGGTGGGTTGGTGGGTTGGTGGCTGGATGGGTGTTTGTGGATGGGTGGGTTGGTGGGTGGGTGGCTGGATGGGTGTGTGTGGATGGGTGGGTTGGCGGGTTGGTGGCTGGATGGGTGTGTATGGATGGGTGGGTTGGTGGGTGTGTGGGTGGCTGAATGGGTGTGTGTGGATGGGTGGGTTGGTGGGTGGGTGGGTGGCTGGATGGGTGTGTGTGGATGGGTGGGTGGGTGGGTGGGTGGGTGGGTGGGTGGCTGGACGGGTGTGTGTGGATGGGTGGCTTGGTGGGTGGGTGGCTGGATGGGTGTGTGTGGATGGGTGGGTTGGTGGCTGGATGGGTGCGTGTGGATGGATGGGTGGGTTGGTGGGTGGGTGGCTGGATGGGTGTGTGTGGATGGGTGGGTTGGTGGGTTGGTGGCTGGATGGGTGTGTGTGGATGGATGGGTGGGTTGGTGGGTGGATGGCTGGATGGGTGTGTGTGGATGGGTGGGTTGGTGGCTGGATGGGTGTGTGTGGATGGGTGGATTGGTGGGTTGGTGGCTGGATGGGTGTGTGTGTGGATGGGTGGGTTGGTGGGTGGACGGCTGGATGGTTGTGTGTTGATAGGTGGGTTGGTGGGTGGGTGGCTGGATCGGTGTGTGTGGATGGGTGGGTTGGTGGGTGGGTGGATGGTTGTGTGTGGATGGGTGGGTGGGTGGGTGGCTGGATGGGTGTGTGTGGATGGGTGGGTTGGTGGCTGGATGGGTGTGTGGGGATGGGTGGGTTGGTGGGTGGGTGGCTGGATGTTTGTGTGTGGATGGGTTGGTTGGTGGGTTGGTGGCTGGATGGATGTGTGTGGATAGGTGGGTTGGTGGGTGGGTAGCTGGATGGGTGGGTTGTTGTGTGGGTGGCTGGATGGGTGTGTGTGGATGGGTGGGTTGGTGGGTTGGTGGCTGGATGGGCGTGTGTGGATGGGTGGGTTGGTGGGTTGGTGGCTGAATGGTTGTGTGTGGGTGGGTGGGTTGGTGGGTGGGTAGCTGGATGGGTGGGTTGGTGGGTGGGTGGCTGGATGGGTGTGTGTGTGGATGGGTGGGTTGGTGGGTGGACGGCTGGATGGTTGTGTGTTGATGGGTGGGTTGGTGGGTGGCTGGATGGGTGTGTGTGGATGGGTGGGTTGGTGGGTGGGTGGATGGTTGTGTGTGGATGGGTGGGTGGGTGGGTGGGTGGGTGGCTGGATGGGTGTGTGTGGATGGGTGGGTTGGTGGCTGGATGGGTGTGTGGGGATGGGTGGGTTGGTGGGTGGGTGGCTGGATGGTTGTGTGTGGATGGGTTGGTTGGTGGGTTGGTGGCTGGATGGATGTGTGTGGATGGGTGGGTTGGTGGGTGGGTAGCTGGATGGGTGGGTTGTTGTGTGGGTGGCTGGATGGGTGTGTGGATGGGTGGGTGAGTCGGTCAGTGTGTCAGTCAGTCAGTCAGTCAGTATGTCAGTCAGTGAGTCAGTCAGCGATCGATTGATCGAGCGAGTGAGTTAGTGAGTGAATGAATGCGTGAGCACATGGGTGAACAAGTGAGTCATTGACAGTGAATGACGAGAGGTAAACACGCACGCGCGCGCGAGCACACGTAACTCGGATATTTAAACGAACAACTTACATAGAACGATCGGTGGCGGTTGCCAAAGAACTGGAAGCCTTGATGTATGGGGATCTCTGCCGTGTGTGGGTCGTTGTTGGTGCGACAATACATCGTGTCACCCTCCTGGCCGCCGTACGGGTACATCCGACGTAGCACGACTGCAACGCGTGATCACCACTTATAAATAACATGAACCTAGTTAGTTGCGGAAATTGAACACTGCCTCCATTTCTCGTTTCAGGTTCATTTCGCGAAAAAACTAACCTATCTAGTATGGACTACGGACATGCTAGCTCGTGTTTGCATATTTTTATTTATATTAAACATAATTACCTCTCAAGAAACTTGGTATTCGATCTGAATATTTCGACCGCATCGAGCCGTCTTCTTCAACAGACTGAAGTTACGGATGTGTCACATGACCAATGTCATGTGACATAAGTTGGAGCAGGACTGGTGGGAGCTCCTGGCCTAGAATTTTAAGGTCCATCCTGGCCTAGAACGCTGATGGCCTGTGTTCAGTTTGTGTTCACTTATAGCTGATAGGGGCTGGCGACAAGATAGATGTTCTTTAATTCCATCAGGCCATCAGTGTTCTATGAAGGACGTTAAAATTATAGACCATGAAGAGAACTGGCACAGGAGGAAAATAAAGGAGGCGATTAACACCAACTGAGAGAAACATACGTTGAACAGAGATGTAGGCTCGTACCTTCAGTCTTGTTACGTAACGTTGGTCACGTGACACGTCCGTCACTTCAGTCTGCTGAAGAAGACCGCGGGATGCGATCGAAATATTCAGATCGAATACCAAGTTTCTTGAGAGGTAATTATGTTTAATATTAGTAACCGAGAAACCGGATCATCTATCTATTTTATTTAGTTTTGACGAAATTATCGGACATACTGTTAAAATAGCTCTTGTTAGGCCGAACCGAAATTCGTCAAAAAATGAGCAAAAAAAGGTCATGTGTAACCCGCCACTATAAAACTACATCTGTAACATAAAGCAAGTCAAACTTTAAAATCGCAGGCTATCGTAGGCACCTGTCAAAGTCAACCCAACCAACTGCGCCTATTACTTAAGCTATCCACACACGAACGAACCTGATTCGCGATGAGCGAAATGAATTGAAGCGGCGGCTTTAACATTACGATTTAATCGACTTCAATACGAGTGTTGACAGCTTGGGTAGCGCCCCCTATGGAATGAAGCGAAAGTCGTAACCTTAACTTACCGTTTTCGCACGTGTTGCCGCTGTACCCTCGTGCACACTCACACGTGAAGTTCGTAGTTGTTTCGTACGCCGGAACACACGTGCCTCCGTTCGCGCACGGCGTGACGTCACACGGGCTTGCGGCAACTGCGGTAATAAACCAACAACGGGTTCGGTTGTGTGATTTGCACGAAATACTATATATATACAGCGAGACTGCATCAGCACCACGAATAACTGGGCGGGTACCCAGAAGACGTCGTCAGATACAACAGTACCCAAGAGGTGGTGTTTGGATTATGGGACGCACTGGCGTAGTTTGGGGCATGACCCCATGGATTTTTTAGATGCACCGCCACAAGGTAGCTTGGAAAACTAATGGGTAACCAAGCTTGCCTCCCCTTTGCCCCCATGACCCACTTACCCATTCTTTGCCCCCATGACCCACTTACCCATTCTTTGCCCACATGACCCACTTACCCCTCCTTTGCCCCCATGACCCACTTACCCCTTCTTTGCCCCTCTTGTGTGATTCTAGATACGCCACAGGCGGATAACATAGTTATATAGTTGTGTGGAATTAATTAATTTCACACAAAGTAATTATATTTAAATTGAGTAAAATTGCTTTGTAGTTTTCCCATAACGGCGCATAAATCGAGTTTTTTAAGATTTATGTCCCCATATGTTTTCGGTGTGCATAGACGTAAATAACCAAATTGGAACATCAAAATGCCTACTACGGGAATAAATTGTCTAAATTCCATGGTGCATTTTCTAAAATTCTCAAAATATTATTCCGTCATGGCACACGTACCCTAGAAAGGGGTGGTACCCACCTAGACAAGTGCGGACGCATGTTCTGCCGTCACCCAGGTAGCCGCTGCGACAGGTGCACCTGTATGACCCCAGGGTGTTCTTACAGATGGCGCTGTCGTCGCAGTCGTGCAAACCGCGGGCACATTCGTTGACGTCTACAACGACGTACGAGTCGTGTACTCGTTGCTGTGTCTTCTCAACATTATTTCTTCCCAACGAGGATGTGTATTGATATATAAGGGCACTTTCATGTTTTATTTGCTCAACTGTGAAGCGTTGCTATATCAAGATATAGTGCTATACCAAGAAACGACATTATTATTATTAGTATTATAAAGGACGCAATGGCTGCACCGGAAGTGCATTTTGATTGCGTAAATAGTTGCCAGAAATCTACGAACGACGAACGACGAACGACTTCCTTGCGGAGCAGATAAGATAATAATGTTTTTTTCAAGATGACAAAACATTCAAACTAAAAGCTTTGCTTCGACAAGTATTGTCTTGCAAGTCACCAAAGAAATATATATTAATACAATGCTTAATGTGTACGCATTCCAGATATGCACGTACATTTTCAAGATCACGCATGGCTTAGCCACGGACGACCTCAACTGTGCGGCAGTGTGCTACGCGCCCACACGCGTTTTACGATCAGCATGTGACACCACACTCCTCAAAGTGACAATGTCGAAGAAAACGACAGGACAGAGGAATGTTGCAGTGACAGGCCCACGAATGTGGAATAACCTGCCGAAATGTATGCGATCTGCAGGAACATTAATGGCTTTTCGAAAAAAAAACTTAAAACACACCTATTTCGCCTGCATTACCTCTCTTGATACAAACACTTCTTTTCGCATAGAAGTGACAATACTTTCTATTTTACAGCATTGGTTATTAATTTCATTGTTTTTATTTAAATTAAATAAAAATAATAATAAATTAAATAATAAATAAAAATTAAACATTTTATGTTTTAGCTTAATTTAATTTAATTTATTGAATATATTGAGCATTTAGTCCACACGTAGTTTCATTGTGTGAAGCGCTTTGATTGGTAGTGATTTACCTAAAAAGCGTTATATGAAGAACCGGTATTATTATTATTACGCAGCGCAGAAATGTCGTCATGAAAGCAAGTTGCAACATATGCTACACTAGCTTGAACATACTAACTGCAGTCAAACTGGTGAGATAAAGAAACGCTTCTCTGACAAAGCTACCGTGTGTTTGTTTACACTGCCTGCTGTGAAAATCACATCCAGGTGTTTCGATACATCTGATGGGACGATATTCCTAAAGGCAAAAATAGCATCCACAGAAAGTCTTGCGTGAATTGCAGAGACACATATAACGAAAACTGTGTATTTAGCATAAAAACATGCAAAAAAACATGCAAACGCACACATCGCATATTCACTTTAGGTACGTTGCACGTTACACAGCTGGAAGAAGATGTACAAAGAAATATGTCACTGCACCTATTTACCTTGACAAAATATACCGTTGCCTTCGTAACCAGCATTGCAGATGCATTTGAAGCCGGGCTGCAGTTCCGTGCATTCAGCATTAAGGTGGCAACCAATGATTGCACACTCGTACACGTCTGTAACAGTAACCCCGTCATGTCTCTATATGATAACATTGCTGCATCACATGGTCTCTCATTAATCATGTTGCAATTCAGGGATCTAGCTGAAGGTGCTGCTATGCTATAAAAAGTATATGCACGTGTAAATGTCTATGCCTGATGATTAACATATGTCAACATCTGCATTTAAAGACACATTTCATGCCTCATTAAACGAACTATTTATATAACCACAATGCCAATTATATACTTATGCTCATAGCAGAGTCGGCCATGAATTAGCTATTGTCATATATTTCGAAAATTTCATAGTGGAATGAAATGAAGTCTCGCGAGGCTTATTCGGTGACTTCTTGTGTTCCTGTCGTGCGATTGACACCCGGTCGTTGACTAGTCGGTAACATGTGAATAAACTAACACTTACAAAGTGTTTGAACACTCACTAGGACACCGATCCAGACACACGCTCCCATCCAGACATCCACTCCCCATTCTGACACCCATTCCCATTCAGACACCCACTCCCCATCCAGACACCCACTCCCCATCCAGACACCCACTCCCCATCTAGACAACCACTCCCCATTTTGACACCCACTCCCAATTCTGACACCCATTCCTCATTCTGACACACACTGCCGATTCTGATACCCACTCCCCATTCTGACACCCACTCCCAAACCGGACACCCACTCCTCATCCAGACACCCACTCCTCATCCAGACACCCACTCCCCATCTAGACACCCACTCCCCATTCTGACACCCATTCCCCATCCAGACACCCACTCCACATCTATACACCCCTCCCCATTTTGACACCCACTCCCCATTCTGACGCCCATTTCTCATTCTGACATGCACTCCCGATTCTGACACCCACTCCCCATTCTGACACCCACTCCGAAACCGTACACCCACTCCCCATCCAGACACCCACTCTCCATTCTTACACCCATTCATAATTCTGACACCCACTCCCGATTCTGGCACCCACTCCCAAACCGGATACCCACTCCCCATCCAGACACCCACTCCCCATCTAGACACCCACTCCCCATCCAGACACCCACTACCGATTCTGACACCCCATTCATAATTCTGACACCCACTCCCGATTCTGACACCCACTCCCAAACCGGACACTCACTCCTCATCTAGACACCCACTCCGCATTTTGACACCCACTCCCCATTCTGACATCCACTCCCCATTCTGACACACACACCTCATTCTGACACCCACTGCCCAATCTGCCACCCACTACCCATTCTGACACCCACTCCCCATTCTGACACCCACTACCCATTCTGACACCCACTACCCATTCTGACACCGATCCAGCATCCACTCCAAACCCCTCTATTTCCACGAGCCAGCCACACACCGGTGCAATCTCCCGCCAAGTTTTTCTTGAAACCGTTCTGGCAGACACAGGACGCCGAGCCAGTCACTGACACGCTGCAGACCTTGCCGACAGGACACGGGTTACGGCATCCGGGCATCGATGGGACTGAAACATCAGCGACATCAAATAGTCAGCACATACAGTACCGTTGATGACGTTTGGTAGATGAAGTAATCGTTTTGCTGACGTCAGCAAAAGACAGAGGAAATCACAATACTGATAATAACATTATTTAACCAAATAGACAGTATTATGTTTCTTCTGAAGTGAATTGAGTGTGGGTCATTTGTTAAGATAAGTTACTATTTGTTTGTATCATCATGCTCATCATCATCAACATCATCATCATCATCCATCTCCGAGATTTGATTTTAAGAGGGCGGTATCAGATAACACGCTTGGATATAAGATGTACAAAAAAAACCAAAAGGGTGAAGAAGAAGAAGAAGAAAACAACAACAACAACAAACACAACCGGGTCATAGCGTCATCATCATCATCATCATCATCATCATCATCATCATCATCATCATCATCATCATCATCATCATCATCATCATCATCATCATCATCATCATCATCAGCAGCAGCAGCAGCAGCAGCAGCAGCAGCAGCAGCAGCAGCAGCAGCAGCAGCAGCAGCAGCAGTAAAGCGAGCAATAAACAAAACAAGTTTTAAACAAGACAAGTAATTAACATCAGGAATTCGTTGTACGGCTTCTGACATATTACCTTCGCAGTAGCGCCCGTTACCAACGAGTGGTGGAATGCAGTCGCACGTGTACCAGCCTTCGGTGTTCGTGCACATTGCTAGGAATGGCATGCAGTCGCTACGTCCCCTCAGACACTCGTTGACATCTGTAGGCATCATAGCATTACGGGTACTGTTGGAAATGAAATCATTATGTATGTGTGTGTGTGTGTGTGTGTGTGTGTGTGTGTGTGTGTGTGTGTGTGTGTGTGTGTGTGTGTATATATATATTAGAGAGGGAGCTATACGGGACGGGAGGAGGGAGGGAGACGAGGGAGAGAGACAGAAAGAGAGAGGCGAGGGAGAGGTAGAGAGACAGAGGGAGATGGAGAGGGAATGAGATATTGACAGACGGACTTACCGACGCATTGCTTCGTCTGTTTATCCCACTCATAACCAAGCATGCAGTGACACGTGTACGAGCCCAGGAAGTTCTCACACAGCGCATGCGCCGAACAAACATCCGGATTCTCGAGGCATTCGTCCGCATCTGCAATATTCCGTAAAATTAACAGATTACTTTAAAGCTCGCGTGAGACGACATTTTGAACAATATGGTAGCCGAAAATGCATTACACGTACAAATTGCTGACTAGCATCTATGATTGAATTGTGTGTATCGTTCAGAAGGTCGGTGTGTGTGTTTATTTATGTGTGTGCGTGCGTACATGCGTGCGGGAACGCGCGTGAGTGTACGCGCATGTGTGATTTCGTTCTTGTGTCTTACGTGTTTCAAGAATGTCTCATCGAAAGATCTTTCGCAAAGCTGCCAAAAAACCCTAGCGCTTATGTTGTCAGGCCACTGCGTTTACGACGTTATATTGTCAGGCCACTACGTCTACGACGTTATGTTGTCGGGCCACTACGTCTACGACGTTATGTTGTCAGGCCACTACGTCTACGACGCTATGTTGTTAGGCCACTACGTCTACGACGCTATGTTGTCAGGCCACTACGTCTACGACGCTATGTTGTCAGGCCACTACGTCTACGACGTTATGTTGTCAGGCCACTACGTCTACGACGTTATGTTGTTAGGCCACTACGTCTACGACGCTATGTTGTCAGGCCACTACGTCTACGACGCCATGTTGTCAGGCCACTACGTCTACGACGTTATGTTGTCAGGCAATTACGCATACGACGTTATGTTGTCAGGCCACTACGTCTACGACGTTATGTTGTCAGGCCACTACGTTACGTCTACGACGTCATCAAGTGAGTCGCACGTCATGTATCATTACCTCATTTATTGATTGTAATAAGAATTTTGCTACTACAAAAAAAAAAATCGTCCTTATAATTAATCGATGTAGCTGCCATACATTGTGCATATGCTAACCTAAATAATTAACAACAACAATTATGCTGTTGTCTTTGCAACAATTGGGGTAATTTAAAGCGGCTAACTACTATATATATATATATATATATATATATATATATACATATATATATATATATATACATATATATATATATATATTATATATATATATATATAATAGTTCCAAGACAGAGCCTATTATTAGGTTCTTGTATTGTTTCGTGTATCTACGAGTTGTGTAAGAAAGCTTACCTGCCGTAGGAGAGTTGTGTAAGAAAGCTTACCTGCCGTAGGAGAGTTGTGTAAGAAAGCTTACCTGCCGTAGGAGAGTTGTGTAAGAAAGCTTACCTGCCGTAGGAGAGTTGTGCAAGAAAGCTTACCTGCCGTAGGAGAGTCTGCTTGCAACATCGGAACGCACTCCTTACCTGAAACAGATAGCAACGAGTCTGCATTACCTGAAATGGCACAATAATTACAGTAAGACAGGTCGGAACCATTACATACATTGTGTGGTATTACTAATATGACGAATAGCGAATTACGATAACATGATTTGATTAACCGTTTAAACAATGTGATTACCAAGACAATATAAACACATATTTAATAAAAGAATATTATAGTTCTACGCATCATAATAAAACTACATTTACTAATAATGGTATACTTAACAATATACTCACACATTTCATTTCCATTTTCGTTTAATACAAACATAGTAAAGCATGTTGCATTAAACGTAGCTGATGCAAACTGTGTTTTATATGTTTCTATATGTTCATTTACTAACCCAATGTCAGCGGTTTCTTCCACAGATCCAAATAAGAAAACGTTTTGCAGCACAGCTTCAAAATGTCAGTTATCAAGTATATGTCATCCTGTAGTCCATTCCACGCACACTTCATCCATCCTCTCATCATTTAATCGGTCGTTAACCTTTCATTAATCTCAGTGGAGCCAAGAATCAGGAGGAAGGAGATGATATAAATGAAGGACTGGAGCAAATACGAAATAATTTTAAAATGAAAAATCTCAAGGATGACATTTTTGCATTCTGCAGTCACTTTTATAGAAAATGTAGCCATGTAATGTGATTTTTGTAACATCCTGACAAGGCAAAAATGGAGAAAAGCTTTAAAAGCAGGATATTGTTAGTGGCTGGTAAAAGGCAGGAATTGTATTATTAATAGGAGTTATTTGAAAAAGAAAACAAAGCAGGGTCCATGACAACATTTACAAATAAGAACATATTCGCAGCACGATTGACGTTATTGTTTTTTTAAGTAGAACCCCAGTGTCTCGTCTTGTTTTTTTAAGTAGAACCCCAGTGTCTCGTCTTGGTTCCCGACAATAAACTAGATCAGCAAATTGCATTCCATAATAGCGACATATATTGTCAAGTGCCATCCACTTCATGGTTTCTGACATTGTGTATTGGTGTTTACACATAGGGACTGTTAATTAAGCTATGCTAGGCTAAGACTATGTAAAAAGCAGGCCTTTCCCTTTCTCCAAGCAACGGAACGTCGTCCAGATGATACGTGTTTAACCCCAGAATACGCCATGAAGAATACAGAGTAGGTTTCTCAGACATGGCTTTAAAAAAGTCGGCAGACAAAGACATAAGAAAATGTCGGTCAAACAAGACGACGTGTGAAGGGCAGTCGATACATGTTCAGTTCATCATGCATAGGCCTATATGCGACTGCATTTCGACATTAATGATCAACGAAAGTACAGCAAAGCAAAGCATTCGTTACGGCGTAGCAGACAAAAACGAGCAGATAATGGCAGCTTGCAATAGTGAGTAGGTTTCGTAACCAGCAATGCGCAAGAAAAAGCGAGCGTAGATCTACACCTTGCTCGTGTGCGATGTGTAGTGTGCATTTATTGATATATTATCACTTTCTAATGCTAAGCGTACATTGTTAAACTTGTATTGCGTGTCGCGCGATACGATTAACATCGATCTTCTTTTCCGTTGTTGCGCGACTGGTTCGGCGCACATTGTACGACAAAAATGTTCTTCAACTTGTGCGCACCGCCGAGATCGGGTCATTTTTTTGTACTTTTTCTTCTGTACTAAACGCTTTTAGATGCCGGCTATATTGAGTACGATAACTTATTAAAGCCCGTTTGATCGGGCAACACACGTTGTCGTCCGATCAGTTTGACAACTAATTGACCGTGTGAAAGAGTCATTTGTTGTAATTTTGCAATAACAGTCAACATTAATACACCACCCCACACCATCAATATGCAAATATATACATGGAACACTTTAATTTTACAACATTTCACCAGAATGAGTAAAGGAAAATGATGTTTATTTTATGAATTGCAAGGTATGGTTTATTATGTTAACTCCAATTTCAACTTAACAACTATAACAGCCTGATGTAGTTTCATGCTATTTGTATGATGTATACATGTTTTTTTCACGCAATATTTCGTCCATGTTAATTTTATATTTTAGTGTTTAAAGGCATAGCTAGTTCTTGAGGCTTAATGTTAATCTTAATGTTAATCTTAATGTTAATCTTATTACTGCGCTCGACCAGAATCGTCCAGGCGTATCTTGGTTCTGTTCTTCAGTCAAGAGAGCACAATATCATGGTTGGGTAGCCACTACCTGAACTGGTTTTAGCGTGCACTGCCAGGGCGACTAAGCATGACGAACTGACAACAGGGGGAGAGAGTCGCGAACCGTATTGTCCCAAGCACGTGGCAATCCTGTCCCAGGCGAGACAGTTGTTTTGGGTACTCTTGCTATTTTTTAAATGCAACCCAGCTATTTTGTATTTGGCTGAAAATAATTTTCCAGTAAGTAACACATATCTATAATATGAACACAATAAAGACATGCTAACATAGTTTCGTGGTGTACAATTTAAACGTTTCCCTTGGGTGACCGCGCGGCTCCTGGTTGCCCGTACTGGATGTACTGAACAACTCAGCCATCTCACTCAATGCGGTGAATCGTTTGTTTCGATGAGAACACCCTTTTGAATTACAGAAACGTTCTCACATAGAACCGGCCTCTCCTGTCACGTAGGGCTATCTATAAATGTAGCCTCTTTGTGTTAATCCAGCGACTCTGCTATCTTGCAGTTTAGTTTAGAAGCGATCACTTCAGAAAATGCTGCGTTGTCACTGGCCCGTTCACGGGACTGATTTTTGTTTACTTGCTTACCAGCGTACATTGACCCGCGCACATTACACGACATTACACGACATTACACGACATTACACGACATTAGTTGCCGCGATTCCATTTTCGAATAGGTTCAACAACTATTGCGACGGTCAAATCAAATTGGAAGTGTGTGAGTGTGTGTGTGTGTGTGTGTGTGTGTGTGTGAGTGCGTGAGTGCGTGCGTGCGTGCGTGCGAGCGAGTGCGTGCGTGAGTGCGTGTGTGCGTGTGTGCGAGTGTGCGTGTGTGCGTGTGAGCGTGTGTGCGTGTGTGCGTGCGTGGGTGCGTGGGTGCGTGTGTGCGTGTGTGCGTGTGCGTGTGCGTGTGGGTGTGGTGTGTGTGTGTGTGTGTGTGTGTGTGTGTGTGTGTGTGTGTGTGTGTGTGTGTGTGTGCGTGCGTGCGTGCGTGGGGGTGTGGGTGTGTGTGTGTGTGTGCGTGCGTGCGTGCGTGCGTGCGTGCGTGCGTGCGTGCGTGCGTGGGGGTGTGGGTGTGCGTGCGTGCGTGCGTGCGTGCGTGCGTGCGTGCGTGTGTGTGTGCCCGATTGCGTACGTATTAATAATAAGTTCCACGAAGTAATGCAGTGTTTGTTCTGAAAAAAGAAAACGCGTTGTACATTTACAGAACAGATTGGTGCACCGTTGCCACAGTTCTCCGATATAACGTTTTCACTGAAAATCTTGAAATTTTATTATAGCTTGTAATAAAGTTACATTTGACATTAAGCAAATGCTACAAAGCAATAATAAAATAGGCTTCATTTGCGCGAGATTATAATATTCAGCAATAATTGCTGATCGAGAGTTCAAATAATTGATACTGATCGAGAGTACACGTTTAGTGACAAAGCAAATTACCCAAATGGATAAGCGATAGCATTGACAAGGTAAGCTTGCGTGGTACATATTCTAATCACCAGATCGGTCTTTAGAGGTATTGACAAATGCGACAAGAAGGTGGAGCTGAATTCATCCATGCAGAAACACCTGTCCGACTTTTGAGGATTAATTGTTGGCGCTGTCGTTTTCAAATTGACCAGTGTAATGTTTTTCAGAATTGAATGTCTTGCTAATTTGCGGGTTCACAATGGAAAGATCGGCAATTTCATCATGGTGACATTCGCGAATTATCCGATTCCTGTGGGGCCTACAACAACTGGCAGCGTCCCTGTTCATAATATAAAATTGGCAAATTCACTAATAGTTACCGGTAACCAAGAGATTGACAATGGAAAGATTGGTGTATTCGCACGTAAGGTGGAAAACACGACAAAACAAATGCATGCACGCATCTTTATATATGATAGCATAAGCAAAATAGCACAACTTTGATCGCTTGCTTAAGCGTAGCATTGCGCGCAGTTAATTTGTAAATTAAAATCTTCGGATAACACATTAGATGTGTTATTTCTGTGAAGCAGTTGACGTATGCACAGGAAATGTTTGTTTGTAATCAAAAGGACTTCGTCTGTGCGCCGTAGCAGTCCTAGTAGCGAAATAATACAGAAACGGTTCGGCTCATTGATCGTCCGCGTACTTCTTTACTTTCAACTCCCAGCAGCTGAAAAATGAACACGACAAAGAAAGCTATTTACAAACGCTGCTCAGTTCCTTGGTAGTTACCTCCGAAGTTGTTAATATTACGTTTCATGAAGCGGTAGATGGTGAGGTGCAGTCGTCTATTCAAAACGCATCTCAAAGCGAAACAAAAGTCGTGGTTTTGGGCCTATACACATAAACAGTCAATAAAAACTAACCACGTGCAACTAAAATCAAGAATGTCACGCCAATAGTATACTCAGAATGTGTTCTGAAAGTGGGGGTATTCTGGTTAATTGTCCGGTTAACTGAGGGCTGACATGTTATCCGGCGCGACCGATAAACGCCTGCCTAGTTCTACGAAATCAGGTTGCCTAGACTACCGCGTGACCAACGCAGTCTCTTTCAAACGGGTGTTTTGTCAGAAAGGGGATTATATAAAAAATATGTTAAGTTGAGTTTCGATGCAAACAGCATGGCTATATATCCTATATAAGAGTAGGTGCTAAAAATATACATTCAATAAGGAACGTACGTCTCGTGACCTAGTTTTAGCTCTGGAGTCCACTGGCGACGTCGGTTGTTTTTATGCCTGTGTAAGGAATAGGATTATATTTTGTTTTTGGGTGTACTCACAGAACTGACACCAAATGGTATAGATTTGTCTGGTTTCAGACTGATGAAAAGATGTTAAAGGTGTGCGTAACCCACTGTAACATACTGTGGAATCTAATAATGGTGGTCTCCATCTGTAACAATTCCAATCACAATTGTTTGTTGATCAGAAGGAACAACTGTGTCAGACAACCTTGAAGAGTCAAAAATGTAATTTCCCAATTAATTGTCCCTGAAATAATTATTTAAATATTAGATCTCGCTTCAGATATTAAAAACATACTACAGATTATCACTAAAACTGCTCATTTAGATGTGTGGGCTCAGTCGAAAAATCTAAAATATTTATGCCTAACAATGTGTCTCAATGCACATAAGCCCACAAAGCTCATTCCTCCAAATGGACTGTTTTGAATAAAGTAAACAGATTTGCTATGCATACAGATTTTGGTATGCCGGCAGTGCGCGAGCGATAATACATGGTATCCAGTGTAAACAACTCTCAAATGATTACAGTGAACATTCTTATATACAAAGCTTCTCACACACCTTTAACATCTTTTCATCGGTCTGAAACCAGACAAATTTACACCCTTTGGTGTCAGTTCTGTGAATACGCACAAAAACAAAATATAATCCTATTCCTTATACAGGCATCAAAACAGTCGAGGTCACCAGTGGACTCCAGAGCTAAACCTAGGTCATGAGACTTATGTTCCCTATTGGCGAACGAATATTGTTCAACAAGATTTACTTGGTAAACCACTGTCGCTATATTCTTAATTCTAGTTGCAAATGATTATGTTTTATCGACTCTTAAAAGTGCAGAGGGCCAAAACCATGACTCTGGTTTCCCTTTAAGCCTATCATATATTTACATGTACAATTCTTCAGGCAAATATATACAAATATATACAGATATATACAAATACATACTATATTACATATATGTACACACACACGCACGCACACACATACATGTACAACTATATATATATATATATATATATATATATATATATATATATATATATATATTTATATATATATATGTATATATATATATATATATATATATATATATATATATATATATATATATATATATATATATATATATATATATATATATATATATATATATATATATATATATATATATATATATACGTATATATATATATATATTTATATACATTTACAACTATCTACATGTACAACTCTATCGGGCAGATAAGGAATGAATATAAAAAGCGTACACAAGCGTTGCAATTATATAATTCGTTTGCATTAGTATGTATGGTACCTTATATTTTTGTAAGCTTATGAACATATTTTGCAGTTTTAGATAACAACAAATATTATTCCATCATCAGTTTAGTAAGCAGGGTCAATTACAAGAGGACGTAGATAGAAAATGTACAATTTTATATTTATTTTATTTATTTCTCAGGCCTAATGATTTCAGCAAATGCAAAGTTGGGGACTATGTTCTCTATCGTTGCAGTCAGTTGTCCTTCGGTTTTAAAACAAATCAAATGTTCGTGCGTCATTTCATATGCGATGACGTAAACAATAGTTCCATCGTCATCGCACGCGCCATGTTGTACGCGATGAACGCGTCATGGCGTAAACGAATAGTTCCATCGTAATCGCACGGAATTCGATTATGAATTCACAACTATTCCCACGCAACGGATAGAACATACGTGTGTAGTCAACGTAAATAAAAGACTCACTTGCTGTCGCCGTCGTCGTCTCCGGGCAGATGGGGTCGCAGGTGACGCCGTCTCCCGTGTAGCCGTACTTGCACTCGCACTTGTACGAGCCGACGCTGTTAACACAGTTCGCGTTCGTGTCGCATTTGTTCGTGTAGCCGGGGGCACACTCGTCCTTGTCTGAGACAGAATCACGCACGAGAGTCAAAGGTAGCCTGGCGGTTGTCGTCATAATGTAAACCATATATTCGAATATCCTTACTGCTCAGTGTGTTTTAATGATCGAACCACCGTTTTTATCTTATTCAACCGCATGTTCACATTGCAGGCTGAACGGATCGGTTGATATTCCTAAGCAGATAACGGTAATATTATATATCTTCCCCACGACTTCCACTCTGTCGCAGTGGGGAGCCTTGCGTACTCCCGTAACCCGGGGAGCTCTACTGGCGGGATGTAAGTCTCTGGTAGGTTCAACCAAACCAAGCAGGTCAACGGATATGAGTCAGACGAAGTGTAGTCACTCAAGGGGGGTGGGTCCTCCTCAGCCTTGGTTGGCATCTTGTCTACGAGGTCTCGGGATTAGAAACACCCACAATAGCAGTAGCGACGCACTGAAGTATCAGCTAGATGAAAACATGATGTCACCACACTAAGTGGTTGACATAAGTAAGAAAGAAAGAAAGAAAGAAAGAAAGAAAGAAAGTAAGTAAGAAAGAAAGAAAGAAAGAAAGAAAGAAAGAAAGAAAGAAAGAAAGAAAGAAAGAAAGAAAGAAAGAAAGAAAGAAAGAAAGAAAGAAAGAAAGAAAGAAAGAAAGAAAGAAAGAAAGTAAGTAAGTAAGTAAGTAAGTAAGTAAGTAAGTAAGTAAGTAAGTAAGTAAGTAAGTAAGTAAGTAAGTAAGTAAGTAAGTAAGTAAGTAAGTAAGTAAGTAAGTCATTAAGTAAGTAAGTATATTTTAATTCACATGGTTCATTAGAACACATTTGGACGGTCAAGACGTTAGAAATTATATAGTTTATACAAGTTTATATATAATTTGATTTTAAAATAACAACGACCAGACGTACATGTAACATTTGTGATTGAGACACTGCGCCTGTGGCTGCGTGTACACTCAGCTTGTGGCTGCATGTACACTCAGCTCGTGGCTGCGTGTACACTCAGCTCGTGGCTGCGTGTACACTAAGCTCGTGGCTGCATGAACACTCAGCTCGTGGCTGCATGTACACTCAGCTCGTGACTGCATGTACACTCAGCTCGTGGCTGCATGTACACTCAGCTCGTGGCTGCATGTACACTCAGCTCGTGGCTGCATGTACACTCAGCTCTTAAGCTTTGTGGATTTTATAGATTTTTATCACAGTGCAGTGTTTACATATTGACTACTTTGTCCGTGAATGCTCGAGGACTGCACTGGGATGTTCAGATGGTGTTTTTGGCAAGAACATGCGACTTTTTTGTGTTTTAAAGACTTGCATCTTGAACAGTGAGTGTTGCACCTGTGTGGCTAATGCTGGTGGTCAGTCGGGTGTGACCGCAGCTACCAAAGCTTGACAATGAATGATGTGTACACAAGACAATTCTTGACCAGCCTGCAGTGCAACAATAGCGGGGGTCGTCTAGGCAATGCTGCCTGGAGAGCCGCTTGCAGCGCGGGGGTGTCACCCCACCCGCCAACCAAGCAGGGTTGTCGTGGGGGTGATCAAAAACAACAACAGCAACAACAAATCAACCTGATCATCGGAAACAGACATGCGACGCATTTTCTGGGGCAACAGGCTGGACCCAATTTTTCGAACCTCCAAGTATGTGCCACCAAACGGAGCAAGCTGTGCACCATGACCATGTGCTTAATAATCGCCCAGTTGGTGAGGAACAAGGTGACACCCCTCTCTGACTATATTATCGAGCACGGCTTTGACATCGTGGCCTTCACAGAAACATGGTTACGTATTACTCCTGATGATGACCAGATAATCAGAGCCCTGACAATTCCTGGCTACAAGTTTACCCATGTTCCGAGGAGACAGCACAAGAACACCACAGCCAGAGGGGGTGGGGTTGCCATTCTCCACAAATTCAACATCAAAATGGCGTCAAAGTCTTCATGGAAAACAAATTCATTCGAAAACAAGGAAGTCACACTTAGTGCTTCGTCAACAGTGAAACTGGCTGTGATCTATCGCCCTCCGCCATCAAAAAGAAACAAGTCAACCGTTGGCCTCTTTCTGGGTGAATTCCAAGACTTCCTTCAGCACCACGTGGTCAAATCTCAGAACACCCTGATTTTGGGTGATTTCAACTTCCACTATGAGGACCAACTGGACACTGATGCTTCCCGCTTCCGTGACATCCTTTCGAACCACTCTCTCTGCCAGTACGTGTCGGGACCCACTCACATGGATGGGCATACGTTAGACTTGATTATCACCAAATTAACGGACAATCTGGTATCAAAGACTACTGTATCTGACTTCTTGACAGATCATGGCGCTGTCCATTGTGATCTACATCTGACAAAGCCCCAGCCGCGTCGACACTCAGTGCAAAACAGGAATTATGCTGCCATAGATAAAAAGATGCTCGAGTCGATATTGAGGCATCAACCCTGTGCCTTGACCACCACCATATATCTGCAGCTAGTCTTCTTGAGCAGTACGACACTACCCTGTCAGCTATATTAGACAAGCATGCCCCAGTTCAGACATGAACAATCACGGGCCGACCCAGAGTTCCTTGGTTCAGTGATGACATCAAAAAGAGACGGCAACTGGGGAGGAAATGGAGACAATCACGGCTCACAATTTACGGCGATCTCTTCAAAGAACAGAGACGCCACGTAAATCAGCTCATCTCCTCTGCCAAGTCTACTTACTACGCTGCAAAGATCACCGAAGCTGCATCTGACCACAAACAGATGTACAATGTTGCCAACGCCCTGTTGATCAAGCCGGAAGCTAGCCTAACTGATGGGGGTTCACTGGAGCAACTGGCTAACAGATTCAGTGCATTCTTCCAGGACAAAGTCAGACTGATTCAGGAGAACTTGACACTCAAGGCAGACCCAAACTACGTGCCTCCAGATGAAAGTCCAGGCACTGTGGATAGATGATAAACTCAGCATTTTCTTGCCTGCAACGGAAGACGAGGTGAGACGACTGATCAACAAGAGTCCCTCAAAGTCATGTGCACTCGATCCTGTGCCGACCTGGTTTCTGAAGGAACATTTATACTGTCTTCTACCAAGCATTACAAACATTGTCATTGTCCCAGTCAACATGAATTGTGCCGACAAAAATGAAAGCTGCGCTTGTGACGCCTTTGCTCAAGAAGCCTTCATTGGACAAAGATGTCATGAAAAACTTTCGACCTGTCTCTAATCTGTCCTTTATCTCTAAGTTGACAGAGAGGGTAGTGCTGAACAGGCTTGTTGACCACGTCTCGTGCAACAATCTGCAGGGAAAATTCCAATCTGCCTATAAACCGAATCACAGTACTGAAACTGCACTGATGCGAACCCAGAATTATATCCTGATGACCCTGGGCAACAAGAGGGTGTCTTGCTGTTTCTACTTGATCTGACAGCGGCGTTTGACACTGTAGATCATACACTACTGTTGGCTTGCGTGAGAAGCGCGGGTGTCATCGGCGTCGCACACCAGTGGTTTAAGTCATACCTGACTTCGAGGACTCAGACTGTCCGTCTAGGCCAGACCCAGTCTGACCCGACAGAGCTGCTCCAGGGAGTGCCACAGGGGTCTGTTCTTGGCCCAGTTTTGCTTACACTCTACACGGGACCCACTGGGCAGATAGTTAGGCGGCATCGACTTGACTTCCACTTCTTTGCTGATGATTCTCAACTGTATGTCTCAATTAAGATCAAGGACACCAATGATGAGATGGCTGCACTGGCACGCATCCAAGCATGTGTAGGAGAACTAAAAGCATGGATGACTCATCATCGTCTTCAGCTGAATGACGATAAAACTGAAGTGCTTGTGACCACTACGCCGAGCTTGGCTAGCAAGCACAGTCTGACTGATGTCGTCATCTGTGACAGCATCCTCCAGCCTACTGCCTTCGCTCGCAGCATCCGAGTGATGTTTGACAGTGATCTCAGCATGAAATCTCAAGTGTCGAAACTGTGCCAGGTAGCATACTTTCACCTACACCGGATTCGCTCCATCAGAGATTGCTTGACACGACATGCCACTGAACTCCTGGTTCACTCCCTTGTCATATCGCGACTGGACTGTGGAAATGGCCTCCTTTATGATGTACCTGATGAGTTACTGGACAAACTGCAGATAGTCCAGAATGTGGCCGCTCGCATTGTGGTCAGAGCCAGTCGCTATGACCACATCACATCCATTCTAGAGACTCTCCATTGGCTTCCTGTCCGGTACCGTATTGAATACAAGGTCGTACTGATGACGTTCAAAGTCCTTCATCTGTTTGTGCCGAGCTACATCGCAGACCTGCTCCAGTTCTACCAACCCTGCAGAACATTGCGATCCTCATCAGACTCTGACTGACTGTACGCAGTGCACATCTCCGCCATTATGGTGATCGTGCCTTCTGCATCGCTGCTCCTCGCCTGTGGAACAGTCTTCCCACGAGATGCGAAAATGTCACTCTCTATACATCTTTAAAAGACTCTTGAAAACTATCTTGTTTAAACCCGCTTATTAATTATTAACTGTCAAATAGATTCGACGTTTAGTGTTATGTCCTATGAACTTGGATTTACTATGTTTTTTATGTTTTTATTTATTTATCTATTTATTTGTTAATCGTGACTGTCTTTAACTATGTTTGTGTCAGCGCCTTTGAACAGGGTCACCGGGATCCATGGCGCTCTCTAAAAGTGCTCTAGTTATTATTATTATTATTATAACGAAGATGGGCGCTGCCAGAGAGATAGAAAGAATGAGAGAGATAATGAGAAAAAGAAAGCCAGCGTCAAAAAGAGAGGAGGAGAAGCAGACAGAGACAGAGAGAGGGGGGTGTTGGGGAGTTGGAGAGGTAGAGGGAGAGGAGGAGAGGGGTGTGGAAAAGGAAAAGGGGGTGGCATGCATGCATATGCGTGTGTTGCCACGAGTCTTTATGAACATACGCGTCGATTACCTTGGCAGAAGTAGCCATTACCCTCAAAGCCTTCCTTGCACTCGCAAGTGAAGCCGGGCTCCCGCTCGATACACGTCGCGTTCGGGTGGCACGGGAACGGCTCGTCATTGCACTCCTCGATGTCTGATACACAAAGTGAGTGGGTGAGTGAATGTGTGTGTGTGTGTGTGTGTGTGTGTGTGTGTGTGTGTGTGTGTGTGTGTGTGTGTGTGTGTGTGTGTGTGTGTGTGCGTGTGGGTGTGTGTGTGTGTGTGTGTGTGTGTGTGTGTGTGTGTGTGTGTGTGTGTGTGTGTGTGTGTGTGCTTGCGTGCGTGCGTGCATGTGTTCGTGCGTGCATGTGTTCGTGCGTGCATGCGTGTGCGTGTGTGCGTGTGTGAGAGAGAGACCTCATACAAGGTGTATTGCAATAAGTTATTTAGTTATGCACTTCTATCTGCAGGAGATATTTGCGGTTTCGTTGGCAATAAAAATTGACAATTCGAACAGCAATCCTGAAATATGTTGTTTTTGCTACAATTAGCTCCAGTTTCCTCTCGTACCCATGTGCGAATGTACTTATGTGCGCGCGTGTTTGTGCGTGCGTGTGTGCTTGTACGTGTGTGTTTTTGTATGTGTGTGTGTGTGTGTGTGTGTGTGTGTGTGTGTGTGTGTGTGTGTGTGTGTGTGTGTGTGTGTGTGTGTGTGTGTGTGTGAGTGAGTGAGTGAGTGAGTGAGTGTGTGAGTGAGTGAGTGCGTGCGTGCGTGTGTGTATGTATGTATGTATGTATGTATGTATGCATGTATGTGCGTATGTGCGTATGTGCGTATACGTTGACAGTTGATCCATGTGTTTGTTATGGTTCACGTCGTCAGCCCTACTCGCCTACGCAGCCGATGTCGCTGTTCTTGTACCCCGACTGGCAGATGCAGATTTCGCTCACGAAGCCGGCGAAAGTCATCTTGAAGCAGAACTGGTTGGACTGGCAGGTAGTCTCGCACGTCGCCTTTTGGACCACTACAACAGCGACAACATTCTCATACACACGTGCGTCTAAGCAAACCAGCACGCACATCCGGTGACGACCAGAATATTGTAGGGCGCGGTTTCACTAATAGTTTGCTTAGATTGTTTAGCAATACAGATGATACATGAATAATTAACAGTGAGCACACGAGTGACAACAATCATCGAAGTCTGTCTAACTGTCTTAGTTTTCTTTAGTCAGTTCGCATTGTGAGAACTCAGCGTTCACACTATGACTTAGCCGACACCTCGCGATATTTGCGATAACCTTACAACATAGCTCGTTGTAGATAATTGGCCCTGGTTGGAAGATCAACGGATACTAATGGACCAACTTCACTCCCCTCCACTGTACCGACTGGGGATTCATCGACTGGGGATCCATCGACTGGGGATCCACTGACTGGGGATCCATCGACTGGGGATTCATCGACTGGGGATCCACCGACTGGGGATCCATCGACTGGGGATTCATCGACTGGGGATTCATCGAAGTCAACAGTAGTTCTTAAACCGTTTGAGTTAACACTTTATTCGATTGAACATTTGATGTTTGTGTTCGCGACTACCACCGTTTTTTTGCTTGATGTTTTTTCTCTGGACATTTCCGCTAGGTCATTTACTAATTTAAATGCAACATCTTTGATGATTTCAATCGTAACTTCCGGTTCGCGTTCTGAAATTGGATACCGCAGTGACCACTTCCCGGCAGTGTCAACCTTCCCGCAGTAACACCCTACCCGCAGTGGCAACCTACCCGCAGTGACAACGCAGCCGCAATAGCGACCTACCCGCAGTGAAAACATACCTGCAGTATCAAACTACCTGCAGTACAACATACCTTCAGTACAACCTACCCGCAGTGTTAACCTACCCACAGTGACAACCTACCCGCAGTGTCAACCTACCCACAGTGACAACCTACCCGCAGTGTCAACTTACCCACAGTGACAACCTACCCGCAGTGTCAACCTACCCACAGCGACAACCTACCCGCAGTGTCAACCTACCCACAGCGACAACCTACCCGCAGTGTCAACCTATCCACAGTGACAACCTACCCGCAGTGTCAACCTACCCGCAGTGTCAACCTACCCGCAGTGGCAACCTACCCGCAGTGACAACGCAGCCGCAATAGCAACTTACTCGTAGTGACAACCTACCCGTAGTAACGACCTACCCGCAGTGAACACATACCTGCAGTATCAAACTACCTGCAGTACAACCTACCCACAGTGACAACCTACCCGAACAGTATATGCCGTTGCCGATGAAGCCGTCTAGACACTTGCAATTGTAACTTCCGATGGTGTCTTCGCAGGTCGCCTTCCAACTCTCGGCGCACCCCGAAACTCCTCGCGCACACTCGTCGATGTCTGGTAGAGAGAGAGAGAGACAGATAGCGCTTGGTTTCCCAATGCTGTACAACACAGTACGATTATGACAATAATAATGATACTATATATTATATTATGTTATATATATATATATATATAAATAGTATACATTACACAATCAATAGTGCAATTATTATAGGAATGTTTATCTTTTGCGAGCCTTGTTTGCCACTCTGAGCACGAAGAGGATAATCTCACTTATTCAAGCGGCAACAGTATCAAGGTTCAATCCGACGTTTGATCGGGTGGATCCACCAAGGCTGATAACAAGTTATGTACGTATACGTTTGATCGGGTGGATCCACCAAGGCTGATAACAAGTTATGTACGTATACGTTTGATCGGGTGGATCCACCAAGGCTGATAACAAGTTATGTACGTATACGTTTGATCGGGTGGATCCACCAAGGCTGATGACAAGTTATGTACGTATACGTTTGATCGGGTGGATCCACCAAGGCTGATAACAAGTTATGTACGTATACGTTTGATCGGGTGGATCCACCAAGGCTGATAACAAGTTATGTACGTATACGTTTGATCGGGTGGATCCACCAAGGCTGATAACAAGTTATGTACGTATACGTTTGATCGGGTGGATCCACCAAGGCTGATAACAAGTTATGTACGTATACGTTTGATCGGGTGGATCCACCAAGGCTGATAACAAGTTATGTACGTATACGTTTGATCGGGTGGATCCACCAAGGCTGATAACAAGTTATGTACGTATACGTTTGATCGGGTGGATCCACCAAGGCTGATAACAAGTTATGTACGTATACGTTTGATCGGGTGGATCCACCAAGGCTGATAACAAGTTATGTACGTATACGTTTGATCGGGTGGATCCACCAAGGCTGATAACAAGTTATGTACGTATACGTTTGATCGGGTGGATCCACCAAGGCTGATAACAAGTTATGTACATATACGTTTGATCGGGTGGATCCACCAAGGCTGATAACAAGTTATTTACGTATACGTACTGACGCAAGACCTAGTCGTGTAATCCCATTCGTAGCCAAGTTCGCAGCGGCAATAGTAGGAGCCGATGGTGTTGACGCAGACGGCGTCGGAAGGGCATGGCGACTGGGCCGTCTCCGTGCACTCGTTCACGTCTGCAACAAGCGTACTTCCTCTCATGAAGGCACTAACGTTGAACCCGGGGGGGGGGTACTACCATACCAAAGCGGTGGGGTGTGCCACCAGAGCCCCATGGAGCACATGGAGAGAGAGAAATCAAGAAATTTAGGATCACCAAGAGAAAATTATTGAACAATTTATCTAATATCTATAAGTATAAGGTAAGCCCGGGCGGAACGTTTTCATTGGGAAATTTCCTCTTCGATGAAAGAGAGAATTATCAGGTTTAATTGGGGCACAAAGAGAGAAAATTTACATTTTTTATACGCCAAAAACAGGGGCATTTGCGCGGCACATACATGTATACCTCAGTATAGGGAGTACCCCCCTCGGGCGTTGAACTAAGGTTAATAAGTTGCAATTCACCTGGAAACGACCTGTCTAAGGAGTAAGCGAGTTACCAGCGTATATCAGTATTGAAACAATCCTGGTTTGGTTGTGGATGAACACTCTCAGTGTCAGGATAGATTCAAAGGTTTGTGCGTGCGTGCGTGTCTGTGTGCGTGCGTGCGCGCGCGAGCGTGTGTGTATGTGTGTGTACGTGCACGCGTCCGTGTTCGTGATGCGTCTGTGTGCGTGCATGCGAGTGTCTGTATGAGAGTGTACGTGCGTGTGTATATGTGCATGCGTTTGACTCGCAATATGTTTGATTTACCTGGCGGTGCAACGGTAGTTTGAGCCATGAAGATTTTGCATGGATCCGCTGAAAAGAGCAACAAACTGTTTCTCACACATACTCTATCCTTGTACTCGCTGAGACGAACGCTTTGGTCACATGCTGACATCCAACCGACACAATGTGGTTTGCTGATACTCATATTCACAGAACATTCGCTGCTTCTTAAGGATTGCATTAAGCTTAAAGTAATCCACGTAATGTAGCTTAGTAGCAAAACAAACCTTTTTTATGTGAACACGTCATCATAAGTATTACTTTAAGAGCCAGTTTATAAACGGGGAAATAAACGCTGTAAGAAACCGACGCGCCATCTAGCGAATGAATATGAACTGTGATAAACTACTACTCTAGCGAAACACGTATGGCGATGCACTCACGACAGATCTCTGTACAGTTGACGCCGTCTCCCGTGTAGCCGTATTGACATACACACTTGTACGAGCCGTCCGTGTTGACGCAGTCAGAGTTCTCGCCGCATGGCGCCCCGTCCACGCACTCGTTCTTGTCTGAAACACGTCTCGTTCACATCAGTAGAACACACTGCACCGCGATGTCATTGTCTCAACTTCACAAAATCTTCTAAATCGGACAACGTCCTAACACAGTCCGATTTCAACGATTTAATCATGAACATTTGACGTCTTCGCCACCACAGTGGCGCCACCCGGTGAGGCGTGAACCTGTAAATTGTTGCGGAGGCATCCGACAGGGGATCGTGTGAAACAGAGGGTCGTGATCGCAGAGGGTCGTGACACCTGATGATGGTGATGATTCATGCTGATGATGGTGATAATTCATGCTGATGATGGTGATCATGGTGACGACGATGATCATGATGGTGATGATGATGATGCTGATGATGATGATGATGATGCTGATCATGATGATCATGATTACGGGAGACCTGCCCACCTGTCTTGAGAGACCGTTTTTGCTGGATAGCAGTCTCTCAAGACAGGTGCTAACCTTTGGGGTATATTAATGTGAAATAAACGTATTCGTAATAATGGAGTGAATACGGCAACTCTTGGATTGTGACAACGCTTTGCTGCACGGCCTTCCGCAGACAACGCTGTACGGCCTTCCGCAGACAACGCTGTACGGCCTTCCGCAGACAACGCTGTACGGCCTTCCGCAGACAACGCTGTACGGCCTTCCGCAGACAACGCTGCACGGCCTTCCGCAGACAACGCTGTACGGCCTTCCGCAGACAACGCTGTATGGCCTTCCGCAGACAACGCTGTACGGCCTTCCGTAGACAACGCTGTACGGCCTTCCGCAGACAACGCTGTACGGCCTTCCGCAGACAACGCTGCACGGCCTTCCGCAGACAACGCTGTATGGCCTTCCGCAGACAACGCTGCACGGCCTTCCGCAGACAACGCTGTACGGCCTTCCGCAGACAACGCTGTACGGCCTTCCGTAGACAACGCTGTACGGCCTTCCGCAGACAACGCTGTACGGCCTTCCGTAGACAACGCTGCACGGCCTTCCGCAGACAACGCTGTACGGCCTTCCGTAGACAACGCTGTACGGCCTTCCGCAGACAACGCTGTACGGCCTTCCGCAGACAACGCTGCACGGCCTTCCGTAGACAACGCTGCACGGCCTTCCGCAGACAACGCTGTACGGCCTTCCGCAGACAACGCTGTACGGCCTTCCGTAGACAACGCTGCACGGCCTTCCGTAGACAACACTGTACGGCCTTCCGTAGACAACGCTGTACGGCCTTCCGTAGACAACGCTGTACGGCCTTCCGTAGACAACGCTGTACGGCCTTCCGTAGACAACGCTGCACGGCCTTCCGCAGACAACGCTGTACGGCCTTCCGTAGACAACGCTGCACGGCCTTCCGTAGACAACGCTGCACGGCCTTCCGCAGACAACGCTGCAGCGTTCACGAAGTGTGCAAAACTGCGCAGCCCGCTTCGTTTACCGTACCAAAAAATATTAGCACATTACTCCTGTGATGCAACGTTTGCATTGCCTGCCAATTCGTTTGCGCCCAATCGACAAAGTACTTCTCTATAGTCCAGAGGATAGGTGCAGATAAATGACGGAATTGTGCACTTGTATTCTACACACCAAGTGAACCATATTGAAGATTGGAGGCACTCCAGATTTTGCTGCGTTCTGATATGGCAGCCATTTTTTTAAATGGCCGCCAAATTCAATTTCACCATATCTTAATAACTGCGACACGTAGAGTCATAATTTCGATACCCATGTGTAGGTTTTGGGGATCAAAGATTTCAAGTATTTTACTTTTGAACTTCTCCGACATTTAAATCCGCCATTTTTAAAGATGGCGGTCGTCAATACAAATGTCAAATATGTTATATTTGACCTCCGCCGACATTCACATATCCGCCATTTTTAAAGATGGCGCCCGTCAAAGCTTATTATTCCATATCTCAAGAACTACATAACCTAGAACCAACAAGTTTATGTAAATAAATATAGGGGTTTTTTCATGCGACGATTTCAAATATATTAAATTTGACCTTCGTTGACATTCAGATATCCGACATTTTGAAAGATGGTGCCCGACAAAGCTTGTTATCCGCATATCTTAAGAACTACATCACCTACAGGCATACAACTGTTATGAAAATATAGGTTTTTGGGTGCATCTCGCTTACACCGAGTGTATAACATCTCAACCAGAAGCTGCATCTTTGTCATTTGAAGAACAGAGCGAAGTCCGCAATTCCAGTTCTGGCAGTTTGCGCTGAAGATGGAGTTGGATGTGATGACATGGGACAGAGTCATCCACGAAGGCAATTTCCTTCTCTACGTGGACGCCTTGACGAACCTACAATGGCTCTTCCACGCACCTGACCACTACAACTATGCCCGTGTTGTTGCCATTCGTCTACGGGATATGGAAACGCTACAAGTCAAACACCCAGATGTATTCAGATCATTTTGCGAAGGCAAGTTCACAGTCAACAAGACACATCAACCATTATCCAGGATGCCATTGGACGAAAGCCACGAGCAGAACAATGCCTATGTGGAAGAAGATGGGGAGCAGTCAGCCTTATTAAGAAGCCAGTGGCATTACTGAGGTGGATGGTGGCTGGACCAGAAAAGTCCCGGGTTGTCAACGAGTTTCTCCGTGGATTGGAAAAGACAGAAGCTGCATCTCAATAATGTGTGGTCTCATATAGCGCCGTTTGCTGCCTAGTGAAAGTGTTCATTACTCCATTATCTTATCACAGCAAGCTGTTTTGACTTGTATTACAAAGTGTGTGTGTGTGGGTGAATGGGCACGGAAAATGAGACCACTGCTTGTGAACATATTTTGTGTGCACATGCTATCCAATTAACACCTGTAGTTTATCATAGACACTTTTCCAATACTTGCTCAACGTTTGGCCTCAAAATCAGTGTCAAAAAGACTGTCATCATGAGCCACGGGATTCAAGTAGCCAAAATCACTCTCGATGATGAAGCACTCGAAGCCGTGGAGAACTTCTCATACTTAGGCTCCATCATGTCCCACAATTTCTCACTTGACAAGGAACTTAACACACGACTAGGTAAAGCTGCAACATCCTTTGGAAGATTCTCAAAAAGAGCTTAGTCCAACAAGAGCCTGACACTACATACAAAACTGAAAGTGTATCATGCATGCGTGCTCAGCATCCTTTTGTATGGTGCATAGACCTGGACTAACTATCATAAACAGGAACTGAAACTAAACAGTTTCCACCTACGCTGCATACGTACTATCCTTTGCGGTAAATGGCAAGACAAAATTACCAACCTGGAAATCCAACAATGCTACAACTCAACTCCACTAATCAGCATTTGAAGACAGAGATGGCTACGTTGGCTTGGTCACGTACACCGTATGCCCATTGACCGCCTTCCTTGGTCACGTACACCGTATGCCCATTGACCGCCTTCCTTGGTCACGCACACCGTATGCCCATTGACCGCCTTCCTTGGTCACGTACATCGTATGCCCATTGACCGCCTTCCTTGGTCACGTACACCGTATGCCCATTGACTGCCTTCCTTGGTCACGTACGCCGTATGCCCATTGACCGCCTTCCTTGGTCACGTACACCGTATGCCCATTGACCGCCTTCCTTGGTCACGTACACCGTATGCCCATTGACTGCCTTCCTTGGTCACATACACTGTATGCCCATTGACCGCCTTCCTTGGTCACGTACACCGTATGCCCATTGACCGCCTTCCTTGGTCACGTACACCGTATGCCCATTGACCGCCTTCCTTGGTCACGTACACCGTATGCCCATTGACTGCCTTCCTTGGTCACGTACACCATATGCCCATTGACTGCCTTCCTTGGTCACGTACACCGTGTGCCCATTGACCGCCTTCCTTGGTCACGTACACCGTATGCCCATTGACCGCCTTCCTTGGTCACGTACACCGTATGCCCATTGACCGCCTTCCTTGGTCACGTACACCGTATGCCCATTGACCGCCTCCCTAAACAAATTATGTGTGGGGAGTTAACTGGAGGCAAACGACCAACTGGCCGACCCAAATTGAGATACAAAGATGTCATAAAAACAGGCCTGAAAGATTATGGCATCGATCCTATGCACTGGCAAACAGTCGCTGAAGAACGACCTACCTGGCGAACCAGTCTTACTGGCGGTTCTGCTATAAACATCAAAGTATACCAGATTCACCAGGAGATCAAGCGCGCGAGACGTCATGCTCGCAATCAACCAACACGATGCAGCAAACAAAAGCATTGCCTCACGAGACAGAAGCTGGACACCACTGCTATCCAATTAAGATATATACCTATTCTAGCTTCATCTGTCCGTTTTGTGGCTACTGCTTATAACAGTGGTCCTTACCAGAATGCTGCTTATCTTTCTTTAGGCACGAAGGTGGCTTTCCTCAAATATGTGAAGTTTCTGATCACGACAATGAAGGAGATGGGCAACCCCTTCTGGGATACCAGTGGAGATCTCCTAGTTCTAGACACACTTGTGGTGGCAGAGGTAACAGTTGTTGATTCCGTCAGCAAGATGAAGAAACTTGGAGAAGACCAGGAGTTCTATAAGAGACGTCTGGTGGACCGCACAAACACAGTCAACGAAACAATCCCAATGAATAAGCTGCGTCTCTTCATGCGACATCTTGTGAAACGAAAATCACATGCACAACAACAGTTGTTGTCCTTGAAACATGACCGCAACTTGTTTTCAACATTGTACATCGCCTGCCAAGTACGCGACGTCGCCTGCCAAGTACGCGACGTCGCCTGCCAAGTACGCGACGTCGCCTGCCAAGTACACGACGTCACCTGCCAAGTACGCGACGTCGCCTGCCAAGTACGCGACGTCGCCTGCCAAGTACGCGACGTCGCCTGCCAAGTACGCGACGTCGCCTGCCAAGTACACGACGTCACCTGCCAAGTACACGACGTCGCCTGCCAAGTACACGACGTCACCTGCCAAGTACACGACGTCGCCTGCCAAGTACACGACGTCGCCTGCCAAGTACGCGACGTTGCCTGCCAAGTACGCGACGTCGCCTGCCAAGTACACGACGTCGCCTGCCAAGTACACGACGTCACCTGCCAAGTACACGACGTCGCCTGCCAAGTACACGACGTCGCCTGCCAAGTACACGACGTCGCCTGCCAAGTACGCGACGTCACCTGCCAAGTACGCGACGTCACCTGCCAAGTACACGACGTCGCCTGCCAAGTACACGACGCTGGTCTCGATTATTATTATCTAACTGTTGATACTGACGTTGTCGTACTAACTGTTGATATTGACGTTGTCGTACTAACTATTGATACTGACGTTATCGTGCTAACTGTTGATACTGACGTTGTCGTACTAACTGCTGATACTGACGTTGTCGTACTAACTGTTGATACTGACGTTGTCGTACTAACTGTTGATACCGACGTTGTCGTACTAGCTGTCAGCTTTGCTCACAGACTTGGCTGTGAAGGTCTTGTGGTAACGATCGGCACAGGGAAATCATCCCGATACGTCGATGCAACTGCTATTGCACACGTGCTTGGTGCTGACAAGTGCGAGGCACTGCCTGCCTTCCATGCACTGACCGAGCGTGATACAACATCTTGTTTCGCTGGAAGAGGCAAACGCACGGCTTGGGCATCATGTAATCTTTCAATAGTGTAACGCCTTCGCTGCGTGCTCTTGCAGGTGCTCCCTCGGCAGCTATCCCGAGAGAAGTTCTACCAAGGCTCTAGGATATGTAGATCTTAAGATATGGGGATAACAAGCTTTTTCGAGCACCATCTTTCAAAATGGCGGATATCTGAAAGTCAACGAAGGTCAAAAATAATATATTTGAAATCATCGCATCTAAAACACCTATATTATGACATCAACATGGCTCTAGGTTATGTAGTTCTTAAGATATGGGAATAATAGGCTTTGACAGGCACCATCTTTCATGGCGGATATATGAATATCGGCGAAGGGCAATGGTAACATTTTTGAAATCGCTACCCACCAATCTATACAAAACCATAAATATTATGGCTCTATGTGACGTAGTTGCTAAGATATCGCAACATTTGTATTGACGAACGCCATCTTTAAAAATGTCGGATATGTATGTCGGAGAAGTTCAAAAATAAAACAATTGAAATGGTTTACCCCTAAAACCTATATTTATACACCAAAATTTAAGCTCTAGGTGATGCAGTTATTAAGATATGGGGAAATTGAATGCGGCTGCCGTTAAAAAAAATGGCCAGCAAAATCTGGAATGCCTCCAATTTTTAAAATGGTTACCTTGGTATGTAAGATAGATGAGCCAAGTGTCTTGCTTTTATCAAAAAGTGTACAGTCTTTCCACCTATCCAGTGGACTACTGGACTACTGGACTACTGGACTACTATACGTATTCCGCGATGAATGGTCTGGCACCGGACTTTCTCGCGGGGTTACTCACGCGTGGCGATCGTCGATTAGCTGTCGCCGCCGCCAATCTGTGGAATCGGTTGCCCGATTCCGTAACGACAGCGAAGACAATGCCGCAGTGTGAAATATATGTATATATGTATATATGTATGTATATATATATATATACATATATATATATACATATATACATATATATATATATATATATATATATATATATATATATATATATATATATATATATATATATATATGTATATATTTGTAAAATAGTATTAATTATGTTAAAATATATATATATATATATATATATATATATATATATATATATATATATATATATATATAAATTTTAACATAATTAATACTATTTTACAAATTATAATTGCATGTATGTAAAATGCCTGAGTAATCTTCATTGATCGGGCGCCATATAAATACTTTTTTATTATTATTACTATAATTATTATATGATTACTAGTACTAGTACTAGTACGAAATAATTCAACGATACAATTAGCTGTAAATTAAATGCCCATGAGTTGTCTTGCAGCCTACCAGAAAAAAACCATAATATTGTAGGTAACATGCATCCGTAGAATTTAGTATTGATGAATGGAGGTACTTGAAACATAATAACTATGATAAACATAAACAAATAAACAACGGTATTCAGCCACACATGTTATGACAATTATAGTCATTGAGATATGTCTACGGCTGCGAGTCGTGAGTGGTGCCTGAAGACTTTGACAAACGACAACGTACCTTGGCAGTAGTGTCCGTTGCCCTCGAAGCCTGGCTTACATGAACACGCATAACCAGGCGCAGTGTTGACGCAGACAGCGTTGACGTCACATTTCGCGTCTACACATTCATCAATGTCTGTAACAGAATGCTTACCACGGTGAATGACATTGTAGAAGGATCTGCATATGTGTGTGTATGTGTATGTGTGTGTGCGTGCGTGCGTGCGTGCGCGCGTGCGTGCGCGCGCGCGTGTGTACTTCGACTTGCACACATATTGTATTGCACCAATTGTGCAACTGTGTACACCATCCTAGATTTAACAAGATTTAACGAGATTGCCATCCAAAGCATTGGCCCAGATACCAAGTGGCAAGGAAGCCACTGGCTTATCGAGAGCCCAACAATTTTCCATCAATGCGTAACCCGCCCTCCTGAGATATGTGCCAATTGTTTAAAGCATAGTCACGCTGCTAGCATTAAAGGGGGGGTGAAGCACTCGAACAACCATAGCCCAAACATAATAACATACCATTTACAGTATATATCACCCTTATATGATGGGCGCAACGCCACGGTAATTTTGTAATATCCTTTTTAACTTTGCCATTATCTTCGCTGGGCGGCGCCATATTGCTCTGCGGGGGGTTCAGCGGCAGAGTGGTTTGAGTACGAGCTCCTGGCACCGCGTTCACACAGTAAAAACCTCTCGGAAAAACGGCCGAAACGCATGGAAAATCGAATAAAAAGAAAACTGGTGTGCACTGGATGGATCCTGGATATATCAACTAGTACTACAAATGCAAGGAAAAAACTTTTGATCGACTTCCGAGGAAGAATTTGCAGCGGAAAAGGTGGTTGCAAATGCGGAAATTGCCGTGTCCGCCAGCCGCAGGCTCTGCGAGTGACCACTTTTCCGATGCAGATTACAAGACAAAAGACTACGTGATGAGCATGGACAGACGGTGAGCATCAAGATGTCATTCTTGGTCAAAGACACCGTTCCATCTTAGATCTTTTTTTTCGCATATGACCATGCATCTACAGACTATTCTGCGACAAGGAAACGTCAGATATCAGAGGGCAGAGCGGTGCGTAGGAAGCGACGAGCCGAAACCAGGTTAGTAAATTGGATTACCGTTACCATTGTGATTTATCACTACGATTACAATATAGTTCCACCCCAATAAGTACAGCTGTGCTTCAACGTCAGCATATATATGACCCACAGTAAATCGAAATGTATGAATACAATAAAGTGCGAGTAAGTGTTAATAGTTTGATATAATTACGAGTGTTTTCCAATCCGCCGATTTATTTTCGACGTGATCAGACGTACCGTACCGTCAATACGTGGCCGTAATCAAAACAATAACAATAACTCAGTAAGTGCTACAGGATATACTGCAGCCTTATAACATGGGCCATGGCGTATGTACTAGGCAAAATTATTCAAGAAAATAATTTGATATTATTTATTGACAGTCATAATAAGTCTCATACTCCTGTGTTCTAAATGCCTAGAGAGCAAGCAGCAAGCGTAAGGCTAAGCCTGGGGGGGGGTTAGATGCATGGGAGAAACACGACCAAAAGACAGTATAGACTATAGTGCAACAGAAGCCTACTGTTGCTGTTTACATTTCAAATTCTTTATGGAAATATTTAAAATATACAAATACTTTCATTGTGATTAAGTGCAAATGCAGTTACAAAAACTTTTTTAAAGTATTTAAATATTTAAGTAAAATGCATTTCACCCATGCAATGTCTAGCTGGAAAGGAAACTAACTAAGGCATCGTCATCTACCCAGTTGAACACTGTCAGATTACATGTCTGCTTTCTATAATGACACTTTACAATTTCTGTCTGAATTCTTGTGACTTGACAATAAGGCAAAATTATATAAAATTAATTTGCTTTATTGATCAGATTAAACCCCACATGTAATAACCGGAAGTTCATACAGATGTATTAATTACATTTTATTCTAAGTCGACTGATAACACTGTAATGAATATCGTGGGGAGAGGGGGCAACTGTCGGCAACCCACAATAGTATTAGTACAAGCTATACATATGAAGGAAGTATATCAGGCATGGGGTCAATTCTGTTTTGTCAATTCCAAAAAATCAGTTCTAATTCCTCCTTGCAAAAAATCAATTCCAACTGTTAAAATTCTAGGCTAAAGAAAAATTCAAATCCAATTCGTTTTAACACAGTTTTATTTGTCACGTGTGCACAATCATATTTAATTAGATATGATTAAAAAATTATTGTTCGTTAAATGCACACACACACACACACACACACACACACACACACACACACACACACACACACACACACACACACACACACACACACACACACACACACACACACACACACACACACACACACACACACACACACACACACACACACACACACACACACACACACTCACACTCACACTCACACACACACACACACACACACACACACACACACACACACACACACACACACACACACACACACACACACACACACACACACACACACACACACACACACACACACACACACACACACACACACACACACACACACACACACACACACACACACACACACACACACACACACACACACACACACACACACACACACACACACACACACACACACACACACACACACACACACACACACACACACACACACACACACACACACACACACACACACACACACACACACACACACACACACACACACACACACACACACACACACACACACACACACACACACACACACACACACACACACACACACACACACACACACACACACACACACACACACACACACACACACACACACACACACACACACACACACACACACACACACACACACACACACACACACACACACACACACACACACACACACACACACACACACACACACACACACACACACACACACACACACACACACACACACACACACACACACACACACACACACACACACACACACACACACACACACACACACACACACACACACACACACACACACACACACACACACACACACACACACACACACACACACACACACACACACACACACACACACACACACACACACACACACACACACACATATATCAGGTTTGCCATATAAAAACTTTAAAATGGCATCCAGCCATTTCATATGTACTTTCTGCTGCGACACCTCTTCTGGATTTTTGCCAACAAAACCAGACATTTTGGACAGCCCTGGACAGTTGGGTCATTAATCTGAGTTTTGAACAGTTTCCCCTGTTTATATCGGGTCCAGGTCATTTGCCCCCCTTCCAGACATTTGCCCCTTTGTCACTTGCCCCCCCAGACATTAGCCCCTTGCCTTTATTCAAAATCTGGACATTTGCCCCCTGTCCATAGCTTCTGGATTATTTGTAAGTTTTTTTAAGAAATGTTTTTTTTTTTAACTTATTTTTTTATTTCTGAACATGAATTCAAGATATATATTATCCTAATTGCAATTAATGTTCTTTGTGTCAGATCAGCCAAGTAAATTACTTTATGTAGTTGGAGATGATCCTGTAATCAAAGGATTATCTTTATTGCAATTGTGGAAGAAGCCAGTGACATTAGGACCTGGACATGTTAGGACAATTGAGGATATTTGAAACAAGCCATCTCAACAAGGTTTCTTTTGAATTGCATTTACCATGGAGAGTTGGAGTGACTCCATTTTCCTATAAAACTGGATGCACAAGCCAGAGTTGTCAGAATTCACTTATAACTTCACCATGGAAATTACTACTAGCATTTGAGGAGGTCAGAAGCTATGTTTTGAGTGTCATTCCTACACCAAGAAGGGGGACCAACAAGATTACTCTTCATTGGGAGTGAAGCCAGCGTCGATCCTGATCATGCAAGGGTGCTGTGGTCACTGATCTGATCTCCAGATCCAGAATGTGATCAACAAGACTGCCTGCAACCATGATGGTGACACGGCACAGATAGAAGCTGCCAAGGTCCGTGAGGACCTGAAAACTAAGGCAGCTAATACCAGGGGCACTCCAAACCAGCTGATCTCTGACTCGTTACTGTCCACCACTGTTTGTGGAAGCATCATCCCAAGAACCCATCTTCCACCACTGATCTGACTATCAATGATACCTGAAAGACAACTGGTGACAAGATCATCTCATACACACTCCAGGGGATAGGCCATTGCATTAGGCTAAAGTGACTTTGACTTGTCATTGAATGTTATGTTATTGTAGTAATAATGATAAAACTGCAAACTGATTTTCACTTGTCAACTATCATAGAAAAAAGGGGCAGATGTCCGGGGGGGGGGAGCAAATATACTAGGAGGCGGATTTATATCGCTATCAGTTGTGGTATCATTGATATTTCATCAAATTTACTGGAAAGTTTGAGCCTTCAACATCCTAATCTCCAACATGTATTCTCCATGGGGACATTTTTAATTACTACAAAGGGCAAACCCTACAGCCACATGTAACAGCATTGTACAGGTGACCAGTGACATGTTTAGTATGGGAAACTTGTGGGCTGAACATTAAGCTTGGATAAACAAGGGGCTGCATTCAAGTGGGGCAGGCTTCCTCTCTCACACAAAGGGAATGAGCAGGCAGGTGCCCTTAATTGGCAATCTCTGTAAATAAACCTTGTACTCTGAGAAAGAAAATGAGGCCTGAATGGTCTGATTTTGGTTTTACTGTCTGTTACAGTAACTTTGTATTTCTTTTTGATGCAAATGCTTGATTATATTGTTCTTGGTCACAATGTTTCAATAACAGAGTAGACAGTGTCTATGCTGTAATGTTGACAACTTCCTGGCTGTTACCAGATTCAGGGTGACATGCTAATAGCAGACAAATATGATTTTAAAAGTAATATAAGTAAATATAAGGGTAAATATTAACAGTATCAAGTCAATAATTCCAACAAAATCAATTCCAATTCCCAAAAAATAAATTTCGGAAAAATAAATTCAATAAAAAAAAAAATTGAAGTCAATTCCAATTCCGGAACTGGAATTGAGGGTCAGTTCCAATTCCGGAATGGAATTGACCACATGCCTGAAGTATATTCATGACAATATCTTGTCTCTGTGTACTACAGCAACAGTCATGAACAGTATAATTGAATTGAAACAAGCTTATGTCTGTGGGGCTTTTGTCGAGAGGGGCTTTTGTCCATGCACCATACTATCTAGCAGATGCTTTCAGTATAATACCTAATAATTATATATATATTTACATATATATATATATACACATGTGTGTGTGCGTGCAGCATTTATAAGGTAAAGATGTCACAAGCATAGATCTGCATTTGGTCCAATAACAATATTCATGCATTATGTTATCTAAATCGAGTGTCAGATATAAAATAAGGAACCCCATAGAAAGTGTACTTATGGGTCCATATTTTGTTATGGAATTTGGACCCCTTATAGAATTTTGACCTCCCTGGCCCATTGAAAACAGTGCAATGTTGATTAGATAATATAATGCACTTTGGAGCTAGGATGCTACAATTTTGGTTACATGCGTTTGGTTATGTTATCAGTGGCATTCGTCAAACTGACCAAACAGATTCATTAAAAACATTAAGAGATCACTGAAAGACCCATTGGTTGAATTAACATGGCTCCATAGGGAAAATGCTTTTCCCTGTGGTTGATTACTTTATACATTCTATATGACACTGGCACTCTTATATTCTAAAAATAATATATACAAGAGAAAGTTTCTCACATTGTGATTCATTTTTATTATGCAAAAGATGAATTTTGTTAAATTTTCAAGTCACTGTATGTGTAATCTTTTCAGATGAAGGATTCACCATTGGTTCGTACAAGTACAGGTACTAGTTTTGAAGCATCCAGCGCTACGGGTGATGCCGTCAATCTTTACATTACGGATGTCACCTTTAGTGCCATCACTGCTACTACTGCTGTGGCACTTACATACAACTGATGCTGAAATGCAAATCGATCCGGTAACGATATTTCAAGTGCGACACTTCGCGAATGCTGCTGTAGTCACGGATGACATTATTGCACCAATGAACGTTGATCATGACTACTCCTATGTGAAGCTTCCATCAGATTCAGTGAGAATAAAGACATTGGTGCAGATGATGCACACTATGTGATAACAGCGACATAACCGAGGGTGACTCAAGCAGCTCCGACACCTATGAGAAAGAGAAGAAGTTTGTCATTCGTGAGAAAAACTTTTGTCACTTTTCTGCACCTGCCACACACCAAACAGCCATAAACTGTGACACAGGTTGTACTCATGTCTGATCTATCAGCCAAGGTCTTTCGGATACTGGGGTGTCTGTCAGGAAAGTGTGCTGATTTCTACCCCTGGATGAGTGAAAGGTGAATTGAATATGTTAGGAGTACATGTACTATCAGTCAGAATAAGTAGTGTATTGGTGTATAGTTAGTGCCAGTAGTGTATTGGAACAGATGGTTGGTGTGCAAGTACTATCAGTCAGATCAAGTAGTGTATTGATACATATGATTGGTGTACATTTACTGTCAGTACAAGTAGTGTATTTGGTAGAGAATGAGACGCTTGGTTTACATTTGCTGTCGGTAGGAACAAGTAGTAGATTCAGTCAGAACAAGTAGTATATTGGATACACATGATTGGTGTACATTTACTGTCAGAACAAGTAGTGAAATGGTGCAGATTCCAGAATGAGATCATTGGTGTACATTTACTGTTGGTAGGAACAAGTAGTGTATTGGTATGCATGATTGGTGTACGTTTACTGTCAGTCAGAACAAGTAATATTGTTACACATGATTGGTGTACATTTACTGTCCAATCAAAACAAGTAGTCTATTGCCATTGGTACAGATGATGATGGTGAAACAGTTAAAATGCCTTGGCTTTATAAAGATTAATTATTTTCTAAGCTAAACTACCAGTATATTTGATATGTTGTGGCATAATAATGATGTGTGTAACTGTGATATCCATGTTCCAGGTTGTATTTCCCGGTGGTAGAAGTCACTGTTTTTAATCAATGTTTAGTCTTGGTTTCAGTCGTTCTAGTTAGCCTTATTTCTTTGGTAATTGTTTTTCTATGTGAATAAACTGTTGATATATTTTATGTTGGTCTCAATATAAATGAAATTGTATGTAGTGACATGCAAGATGCTGCAGGTAACATTTTTGTTGACAGAAATGGGATATGGATAAGAAGGCATTCACATCATTCAGTTATTAATATTTTAGTGGGAATTTTTTTAGTTTTCCAGGTTGTTTTTAGACCTGCTGCATACTGTGGGTGCCTCACAATTTGTCTATATCAGACTATCAGTACACTCACCTGTGTCAGGTCAATCTCCATAGCTAAACTTTCCATCAATTCAATTCGGTTCAGAATAGACATCACAGATCCTTCCCACATCGCAGGATGGGATTACTTGTCTTGCCTTTCCTGAGCCTGAAATATAATTTGTCATGGTTAGTTGATAGCACTAATTCCATAATTACCATAATAGTTGCAAAACTGTGAACATTACATACTGTCAGTAGTTAATTATTGTTATTTAAATGATTACATTGCACCAAACAACAAGGTGTTGTGGTGTGCTACAGAGAGGGTTGATTACGAATATTAATGTAATCATGATTACAGTAATTATTGCAATCACAATTACTAATGTAGTCATGATTACAATCATTATTACAATCACGATTACGGTAACATTTAAGAATATATATATATTCACATAATGAATTAAATAAACCCTCATGTTATTATTGTCATCAATGTTATTCAACACAAAATCAAACACAATATTAAAATACAGTCACGGTACACTTCATTAGATTAGATAAAAAATAAAGAGAAAAGCCTGCTTGCATTGCCATTGTAGTTCGGATCTCGCCCTCAGGCTAGGTAAAAGAAATATGCAGAAAAAATATGATTATTAAAATGGCAATGATTCGATAACAATTGAATTACTGACCTGCTATCTATAGGGCGAATCAATGAGTCGGCACGCAAATCATGCAATGACAGCAGACCAACATCTAGCACCGCTCTGTTTGTGCATATCGACACTACAAAATCATCGTCTTCGCCTTCGTACGGTGATGCAAGCACCAACGCGGTCGGGCACACGGTGCTGCATAGCCTATAGCCTAGCCCTAGGCATGGTAGCTTCCTCGGCGCAGCATGATGACTCAACGTAAACGTGCGCAGACATCGGGACGCAATTTCCACAGGTTCACCACATCACATTACCTAGTCAGGAATCGTTGACAGTCAAAGCGCTGTTGTAATTTTTCCTGAATCCAACGTCAACAAAGTCAAAGGCGAAGCCGACCTGGAGTCTGGAGCGTGACTCGCACACTCGGTGACATTTTACGACTGTCAACGGTTGTTTCCGTGTGGCCTGTCGAACTAGACTCTTCGTCTGTGGTTTCCATTTCTCCAAAGATAGACAACTATTACGGAAGTTCAGTAAACCACTAATCGCTAGTAGCAGATCTGGTAAAACTGTCACAAGCGATGCATCCATCTTGTCAACAAGTAAAAAATAGTTCCGGTATTCCGTTATCGCATATTCTCGTTGGTTAGCGTCTCGTGTGTTCGAGAAGTGTGGCGTTTTCCACGATTTTTTGCGTGTTTTGTTGTAATTTCTTTAACTTTTTTTATTTGGAACGAACAAAAACGCTATTTTGTTGATGTGTGTAAACACTTGTATATATAACAGAGACCCATATCTTTTTTTTCGCTCCAGAATGCCTATTTACGAAATAAATCGCAAAAAATCGAAAATTTACATTGATTAGATATACGCGACTCAAACCACTCGTTTCGACAACAAGATGGCGATACGCAGTGATGTATTTTGTCGATTTTGGTCTCGAACAAAATCAGTTTTTCAGTTTATCTCATAAATTAGCAGGTATCTGTCACCATTAATGCATAGTTAGATAATATATATTTAAATATACGCCATAACACAAAATTGCTTCAGTTCCCCTTTAACACAATATATAAATAACAATGTTCCATTCATTCACTGTCCTCTGTGAGAACGAGACCTTCCTGATATCCAATCTGCACTGATCCATCACCAATGACACCTTGTGTCCTCTAGTTCTACTATCTTTCTTAAGTGAAAAAATATTTCTATCAATATTTTTATACCCATTCAATATCTTAAAAACTTCAATTTGATCTCCTCTAAACGTCATTGTCTCTAGGATTGTTACACCGCATTCTTTAAGACGTTCTTCCTAGCTAAGGTCTCTGAGTTCTGGAATCATTTTAGTTGCTCTCCTGTGCGTTCGTTCTAGCTAATCTATATCCATCTTACAATCTGCTTAACCCGTGGTACCCTCCCTCTCTGCGTTAAATAAAAGATGTAGTGACTATGACATGGAGGAATAAATTCTAGACACTAAATAGAAGCAGGAGTGTGCAAGTTTCTCTGTGTTTTGTAGCCGATATAGATAAGTCGTAGCGACCCACTGTAGAGCTCCGTATACCTGTCAAGTGTAGTAGTGTACGCATGGTGTTTTGCAACAACAACAACATAGATAAAACATCCTACAAACGGTCCCTTTTAGTCAGAATTATAATGGTAATATTCTTCGGATAAATATTATTTTCCTAAATGTTTCAGTACTGATTAAAGTTAATAACGACTCTAACTTAGCTCTCGAATACATTCTGAATGCTAGTCATAAAACTACAAAGACTTGTGTTAACTGTTAAATGATAAAAACAAAAGTACAATTCTAGACATGTTGTTTCAAGATTTAACAAGATTTAACAAAACTGACATCCAAAACTACAAGCCCCAGACGACAAGTGGACGCCATTGGCTTAACGAGAGTCCAACAATTTTATCATCTGTGTTTATGTTTTTATGTTTAAACATATTCACACTACTAGTATTATCATAGTCATATGGATACGTTTAAACATAAAATTTACAAATATCTGATAAGGGCGGGCTATCCATAGATGATGAAATTGTTCGACTCTCAATAAGCCTCGATAGGAATATGTTCTTCAAACACAAATAAGTGAAAGGAACAAACTGTCAAATTACTAGTGTTAGCACAGTCATTTGACAGTTTGTTACATCCACTTCTTTATGTTTGATGAACATATTCCTGCCAATATCTTCATAACCGTTCACTATTTTAAATACTTTTACTTGGTTTCCTGTTAGTCTCCTTGACTCTAGGAGGCAACCAAATAGAAGTGTTTAAAATAGTAAATTGCTATGAGGGTATTGATAATAATATGTTCTTCAAACTTAAAGAATGCAGCCGAACCAGAGGACACAAAGCAGCATTAGTTAAGGAACGGTGTAGGTTGGACATGAGAAAGTACTCTTTCTCACAGAGGGTGATACATGAATGGAACTTACTGTCAAATGATAGCTGTGAATGAAGCCATTAAAACACAATGTTTCCAGTTTACGGACTATTTTACCGCGTAGGACGAGCGTTGACGAGCACGCAGCATGTTGACCCGTTCGGTGTAAATGTACATTTATGCCGTGAAACATAGACACGATAATTCGGTGATGTGCGATAACATAATGAAAGGAATTAATAGACTAATAGTCGTGTCTATAAAGGGGCTAGTTGCCCAACTGTGTGCCTTAGTTGCCCAACTGTGTGCCTTAGTTGCCCAACTGTGTGCCTTAGTTGCCCAACTGTGTGCCTTAGTTGCCCAACTGTGTGCCTTAGTTGCCCAACTGTGTGCCTTAGTTGCCCAACTGTGTGCCTTAGTTGCCCAACTGTGTGCCTTAGTTGCCCAACTGTGTGCCTTAGTTGCCCAACTGTGTGCCTTAGTTGCCCAACTGTGTGCCTTAGTTGCCCAACTGTGTGCCTTAGTTGCCCAACTGTGTGCCTTAGTTGCCCAACTGTGTGCCTTAGTTGCCCAACTGTGTGCTTTAGTTGCCCAACTGTGTGCCTTAGTTGCCCAACTGTGTGCCTTAGTTGCCCAACTGTGTGCCTTAGTTGCCCAACTGTGTGCCTTAGTTGTCTCTTCCCAAGTAAATACAGGTAACGATGAGTTCTCTGGCCAACAGGACTTGTGATTCTGGCAGTCGGGAGCCCAACTGAAGAATCATGGGGTCGCTGTCTCGCTGTTATACTGAACGGTGCACCGCTGTGATGTTAACGCACGCACGCACGCACGCACGCACGCACGCACGCACGCACGCACGCACGCACGCACGCACGCACGCACGCACGCACGCACGCACGCACGCACGCACGCACGCACGCACGCACGCACGCACGCACGCACGCACGCACGCACACACACACACACACACACACACACACGTATTATATATTGCGTGGAAGCCTCGCAGCTTGCTCGTCTCTCAAAATGTGCGCCAGTGCCTTGAACCTGTGGTAGTTCGCCGTGACCACTCGCCGCACCACCTCCTCTGTCTCGTTATCGCCCGTCTACCTCCACCAAAAACGTCAGCACCGCCGCCGCCGCCACCACCACCACCACCACCGCCACCGCCACCGCAACCGCCACCACCGCCGTCACCGCCGTCACCGCCGCCACCACCACCACCACCGCCATCACCACCGCTACCGCCACCGCAACCGCAACCGCCACCACCGCCGTCACCGCCGCCACCATCACCGCCACCGCCACCACCAGCGCCACCGACACCACCGCCGCCACCGCCGCCACCACCGCCACCACCACCACCACCACCGCCACCACCACCGCCGCCGCCGCCGCCACCTTGTAGGCCCACTCACCGACACATCCGGAGTCGGACACTTTGTAGCCGGACTGACAGATGCACATGTCGAAAGATCCGCCGCCAAAGAAGGTCGGCATCTTCACCTTCAGGCAGTACCTGTCGGTGGGACAGTTGGTCAGACATCCGTTGGAGTCAACTGCTGCAGAAAAACAACAATATGTTGAAGACACGCGACAATATAAGAAGAAGACAATATAAGAAGAAGACAATGCCTGGACAACATAAAGGAATGGACCGATCGACCGGCCCGCTAAGCACAACAGAAGACAGACCAAGATGGCGTGGAAATGGCACCCCTAAGATTGTCACCGTGACGGGGTGATGTGAAGTGGCACTTCTACGACTGCCACCGTGATGGGTTGATGTGAAATGACACCCCTACGACTGTCACCGTGACGGGATGATGTGAAGTGTCACCTCTACGACTGTCACCGTGATGGGTTGATGTGAAATGACACCCCTACGACTGTCACCGTGATGGGATGAGGTGAAGTGGCACCCTACGACTGACACCGTGACGGGGTGATGTGAATTGGCACCCCTACGATTGTCACCGTGACGGGATGATGTGAAGTTGCACCTCTACGACTGTCACCGTGATGGGTTGATGTGAAATGACACCCCTACGACTGTCACAGTGACGGAATGATGTGAAGTGGCACCCCTACGACGGTCACCGTGACGGGATGATATGAAATAACACCCCTACGACTGTCACCGTGACGGGATGATGTGAAATGGCACCCATTTGACTGTCACCGTGACGGGATGATGTGAAGTGGCATGCCTACGACTGTCACCGTGACGGGATGGTGTGAAGTGGCACCCCTACTACTGTCACCGTGACGGGATGGTATGAAATGGCACCCCTACTACTGTCACCGTGACGGGATGGTGTGAAGTGGCACCCCTACTACTGTCACCGTGACGGGATGATGTGAAGTGGCACCCCTACTACTGTCACCGTGACGGGATGGTATGTAGTGACACCCCTACTACTGTCACCGTGACGGGATGGTATGAAATGGCACCCCTACTACGGTCACCGTGAGGGGATGGTATGAAATGGCACCCCTACTACTGTCACCGTGACGGGATGGTGTGAAGTGGCACCCCTACTACTGTCACCGTGACGGGATGGTGTGAAGTGGCACCCCTACTACTGTCACCGTGACGGGATGATGTGAAGTGGCACCCCTACTACTGTCACCGTGACGGGATGGTGTGAAGTGGCACCCCTACTACTATCAACGTGTCGGGATGGTGTGAAGTGATAGTACAATAAGAAAACACGTTATTGCGCCGAAATCCACAAGAACTTGAGTTCAGCAGCGAGTCTAAACCAAAGTGGCAGTATCTAATTGGTTTACAATATCAAATCTTCAATAGTGAATGAATGAGTACGCTTGAAAGGTTAAGCGAGGACAAAACAATTGGTTTTCACATGAGGCCGAAATTTTATTGTATTATCTGCCGAGTAAGTCTTAGTTCCAGTGTTTGTCCTAATTCTGAGAACAAGTTTCTGTGTTGATGATAATCGTATATGCATAATAAATCATCCGAAATTTCATAATAAATCTTCCACAAAACGCATAGGTTTTCCAAGAACAAGTTGCGCTGTACAGCAAAACGAGACACAACGAAACAAAACGAGACAAACCGCCAGCATGGACGTAGCCCGTTGGGCAGTTCTTGAATGACAACTACCACAACACACAAAAACAGGCGCAGAAATAGTTCGTTCAAACTTTGAAGGAATTTTCACCAACGGTTTCCATGCTACGTCCCTTCTGATGATCATATCTTCCAATTAATGATTCGGACATTAGTCATCGCGATTGTGTCTTTCACGTGAAATTTAATTTTGACATCCCGTGTTACAATGTTCCACTATTCCGTTGTATTTGAATTACCATTGTTGCTTGAGTAATGACATTACAGCAGGAAGAGTTTTACCTTGGCAAAAGTGTCCATCTCCTGTGAATCTCGGTGAAATGCACTCGCACTTGTACGAGCCCTCTTCGTCGGAGCACGTTGCCCGGAAGGTGGCGTCACAGTCGTGGATGTTCTCATCACACTCGTTGACATCTACAGAAGGCACAACGTAGTCCAACCTCCACGTATGCGTGGAAAACGATCATATCACCACCGCCACAACTTAAATTTGGTGTGAAGATTTGCATAGAATTCTGTATGGTATTTTGTATTGAAAATGACTAGAAGTAACTTTCGTCTGTGTTTGAAACTATGTTTCGTTATCAAGTTCACAGTTGCAACGACGTAACAAGTCGTAAACAACACTGACTTTCCTTAGTCTACAAATCGTTTATAACAGTTCGCCAGCAGTCCATTTTGAATTTATAATCAGGTAGCGGCAGTGGTTATATGGTGAGTGGTGCTACTGTTGGTGAGTGGCGCTACTGTTGGTGAGTGGTGCTACTATTGGTGAGTGACGCCACTGTTGGTGAGTGGCGCCACTGTTGGTGAGTGGTGCTACTGTTGGTGAGTGGCGTCACTGTTGGTAAGTGGTGCTACTGTTGGTGAGTGACGCCACTGTTGGTGAGTGGTGCTACTGTTGGTGAGTGGCGCCACTGTTGGTGAGTGGTGCTACTGTTGGTGAGTGGCGCCACTGTTGGTGAGTGGTGCTACTGTTGGTGAGTGGCGCCACTGTTGGTGAGTGGTGCTACTGTTGGTGAGTGGCGCCACTGTTGGTGAGTGGTGCTACTGTTGGTGAGTGGCGCCACTGTTGGTGAGTGGTGCTACTGTTGGTGAGTGGTGCTACTGTTGGTGAGTGGTGCTACTGTTGGTGAGTGGCGCCACTGTTGAGGAGTGAACATAGTCATGATGGTAGGTAGCGTATCTAGGGGGAGGCCATGGGGCCCTGCCCTCTTGACTTAAATTCTTAGATTTTATTCCGTTGCGCCGCTGCATGGTAGCATGGGTGACAATACGTGACCCTCTTGGATTCTCCCTTTGTGAACTCGTAGATACGTCACTGTGGCGAAACGTAGTAACGGTAGCATATGAACACACATGCTTGACATTTGTAACTCCCGATGTGGGGTAAACATCTTAAAGAGAACAACTTTGAAATCAGCACACACTATGCCATGCACTCTTGATCATACACGTGAATATACTGAACATAGGATATAGGAACAATTTGGCCGAACGTGCTCCGTAGAGCGAGAGTTCACTGCATATAGAGCACATGTAGAGCTCATCACATTAAACCAGTGTGCTCTACCAGCGGTGTAACATTGGATGAATTAAATATTTGCTACACCACAAATTTACATGGAAAACAAATATTAAGACAAATGAATAACAACACCAGAAACGTCGTCCACACAATAAAGAAAAGAAACGGGAGACGGGCTGGTCATCTGGTTAGAAACAAAATAGTTTATGGGTGGACAAATCTGATATCGTACTGGAGTCCAGTGTATAGAACAATGCAACCATGGATGGGTGGAAGCTGCGTAAGGCTTGAAGAGGCCCCCGTCCAACATCTGGTCGACCACGGCTGCCGATGATGACGACGACGATGATGACGCACGCACGCGCACGAACATATTCGCATACACAACAATAAGCACCGGACATAGTAAAATAGGGCGAATAGGCCGTTGTAGGTAAATAGGCCGTTGTAGGTAAATAGGCCGTTGTAGGTAAATAGGCCGTTGTAGGTAAATAGGCCGTTGTAGGTAAATAGGCCGTTGTCCATTTTAGAGTTAAAAAACGACACAGAGAATAATTGCTACTTACTGTTGCAGCGGCCCGTGTCTTCGTCGTAACGATAGCCAAGTTTACAGACGCACGTGTACGTGGCGTCAATCGGCTTACAGTAGTACATGTTGTCTCCGGTGCATTTGCCGTTGCAGAGCGCAGCGGCTTCTAAGAGCAAACGGTGGATATACGTAACAACGGACAATGTAATGTTACATGTCGATGTTGTACGATATGGCAGTGTCGGTGTTGTACGATATGGCAGGGTCGATGTTGTACGATATGGCAGTGTCGATGTTGTACGATATGGCAGTGTCGATGTTGTACGATATGGCAGTGTCGATGTTGTACGATATGGCAGTGTCGATGTTGTACGATATGGCAGTGTCGATGTTGTACGATATGGCAGTGTCGATGTTGTACGATATGGCAGTGTCGATGTTGTACGATATGGCAGTGTCGATGTTGTACGATATGGCAGTGTCGATGTTGTACGATATGGCAGTGTCGATGTTGTAAGATATGGCAGTGTAGATGTTGTACGATATGGCAGTGTCGATGTTGTACGACATGGCAGTGTCGATGTTGTACGACATGGCAGTGTCGATGTTGTACGATATGGCAGTGTCGATGTTGTACGATATGGCAGTGTCGATGTTGTACGATATGGCAGTGTCGATGTTGTACGATATGGCAGTGTCGATGTTGTACGATATGGCAGTGTCGATGTTGTACGATATGGCAGTGTCGATGTTGTACGATATGGCAGTGTCGATGTTGTACGATATGGCAGTGTCGATGTTATACGATATGGCAGTGTCGATGTTGTACGATATGGCAGTGTCGATGTTGTACGATATGGCAGTGTCGATGTTGTACGATATGGCAGTGTCGATGTTGTACGATATGGCAGTGTCGATGTTGTACGATATGGCAGTGTCGATGTTGTACGATATGGCAGTGTCGATGTTGTACGATATGGCAGTGTCGATGTTGTACGATATGGCAGAAAACTGTGTTTGTGGTTGTTGTGTGTGTATGTTGTGTGGATACATCAATATGTATACATCAACACATTTCCATATCTATTCTTCGTATCCAAAGACTAGGGGAGACTTTCATTTCTGTTGCTACCATTAAAGGAGATGCCTTGTTAGTCACGGCGGGCCAACATGTTAGTCACGGCGGGCCAACATGTTAGTCACGGCGGGCCAACATGTTAGTCACGGCGGGCCAACATGTTAGTCACGGCGGGCCAACATGTTAGTCACGGCGGGCCAACATGTTAGTCACGGCGGGCCAACATGTTAGTCAAGGCGGGCCAACATGTAGCACGTTGGGCGGGCAGTGTTAATGCCTCCTTTTTTCGTACGCAAAGTGATATGATATACAAAGCGTCTAGTAGGTGTAACATAAAACAGACATGCATGCATGCATGCATGCATGCATACATACATACATACATACATACATACATACATACATACATACATACATACATACATACATACATACATACATACATACATACATACATACATACACACGTACATATACACGTACATATACATATAGACTAATTGATGTACAAACATGCATAAAAACAGACAGACAGAGTGGTACAGGTATCGCAGGGCAGAACGGCACCGTCCATAAGTACAATGACCAACTTACCGTCCACTGGTTCTTCTGGTAGTGGACACTGTACTTCGCTTAGGCCATTGATACCAGCCAATGCTGAAATCAGTAAAATTCGTAAAGATAAACGGCTTGCACTCAAGCACTGTCAAAATACACACGCACGCACGCACGCACGCACGCACGCACGCACGCACGCACGCACGCACGCACGCACGCACGCACGCACGCACGCACGCACGCACGCACGCACGCACACACACACACACACACACACACACACACACACACACACACACACACACACACACACACACACACACACACATACAAGTACATTTCTGAGGCGTATATTCTTTATGAACTGTTGAAAATACATCTTCTATCAAGAAATCACAGTCGTTGAGTTCGATTCCATCTCCGTCGTTTCGAAGCTTTTGGGCAATTTCGTTCACTCCACTTTTTATCTGTGTCTTTCGGAAGAGACAGTAAAACCCGTGGGTCCCTCCTATCTGGTGTCTATGCCAGGGGAAGTAAAATATCCCACACAGGGGGTAAATGTGTAACCTCCCGTGGGGTCACAGGATGTTGGTCACTGATATCGCGCCAGGAGTTGCTTCCCTGTCGGGCGCGTTAGAGGCGCAGTAGCGGTAAATGGGATCTAGAGCAATACATGGAGTAGGTGGAGTATATATGTTGCGTAACGCACTTGCTATAAATATATAGGTTCCTCGGCAGCGGATACATGTGAAGTAAACATATAGCAACCCGTTTTGTAATGTTTGAAACGTAAGGATCGATTATTGCGCCAGAACAACGGACGATTGCGACTAGTCTGAAAACGTTGAACTAAGTTGTGTCAGTTGTAACGCAGTTTGTTAACTTGTCAACGCCTCGTGTTGATCGATACGTTCCTCGTTCCCAGCAAACACCAAGGCGACGTGTTTCTGTCGCCATCGTCTCCAACAAGTTGTCGTGCTGCGTCACGGCTAGAACTGGCTTGGGAACGTCGCTTTGTCCGGAGCGCGCAAACAGCGAAGGCGTCGAAGCGAACTAACGCGAGGACAATCGCGACTTTTGAACGCATTGATGTTTTGACATCAGCGTCGGGACGAGAGAAGAGGAACGTGCCCCACTGGCTCGGTCCAAGTGAAGATGGATGTCACCCTGCAAGCGGTGTTCTTACCCCACCCCGAGACGTGTTGGAGACAAGCGTCATGGTAATTGGGTAAACAGCGCGCAAAGTTTGATGGGTGATGGACCAAGTGACCTTTGTGTGGGGAGTCGTTTGTCAGTTAAAGAATTTAATCCCAATCTAGCCTGATGGAATTAGTTCGTATAATGGCTTCGTTTGAGTAGTAAATTGTACATTCCAGCGCCATAGATCACTGCGTTGGGTTGGATTCTGCCCATCAACAGTGGTAATTGATTTGTATCGTCCACGTAGCTGTCCACGCTATCAGATCAGTCATAGCCCGTGTGGACAGTGGACATCCTCCAACCATTGCACGTCCTCGTCATCTCCCGTGTGGACAGTGGACATCCTCCAATCATTGCACGTCCTCGTCATCTCCCGTGTGGACAGTGGACATCCTCCAATCATTGCACGTCCTCGTCATCCCCCGTGTGGACAGTGGACATCCTCCAATCATTGCACGTCCTCGTCATCTCCCGTGTGGACAGTGGACATCCTCCAATCATTGCACGTCCTCGTCATCCCCCGTGTGGACAGTGGACATCCTCCAATCATTGCACGTCCTCGTCATCTCCCATGTGGACAGTGGACATCCTCCAACCATTGCACATCCTCGTCATCTCCCGTGTGGACAGTGGACATCCTCCAATCATTGCACGTCCTCGTCATCTCCCGTGCAATTCGCTGGCCTCCGGCTGTCCACTCCATCACGCTATCAATCCAAGCAGGCTGCCTTCGTCGAGGTCGGTTCTTCCCATTGACTTAGCATTCGTTGGATCTAATACTAGGGTGTGGCTTCTCGTTTCCACTGTCCATATTTCTATGGTTTTCGCCGCTTCAGTTTTGCTAACATTCCTTTGTCTTCAGGCACATCAACCTTTGTCTTCAGGCACATCAACCTTTGTGTTCAGGCACATCAACCTGAACACACGACATGCCACACACACAACCAGAAGACGTCCTTCGTGCATCCAAACGAACAAGCATTTACCTCAACTTTAATTGACGCTAACCTCTCTATGGCGTCACAGGTTGCGAACGCATGTCGGAATGCATACTACCAACTAGCTCGAATTGCACGGACACGAGACTCCATAACAACCAGTGTGTGCAAATGTCTAGTGCATGAATTTGTAACTTCACGCATTGACAACAGTAATGCGATGCTATTCGGCCTACCAAACCGTCTCCTACACCGTCTGGAAATGGTGCAGCGGTCGGCGGCACGAATCGTCCTTCAGATCCGACGAGGTGACCGACAATCGATGTCCGTTACTGAGGCAATTGCATTTGCTACCCGCGAAAAAGCGCATAGAATCCAAGCTATTAGTCCTTGTACACTGTGCGCTCTACGAAGGCACACCGGTGTGCCTCGCCTTGCTGCTGCGTCGTCACACGCCGCCCCCTACGTTCTGGCGGCGATCTACTTCTGCACGTTCCACGTGTCAACATCAATCGGTACGTCGCCGAGCGTTCTCAAAATAATATGTTACTGCAAATGTGACCTCTCGCGCATGTTTGAATGAAAACAGTAAACAAAGGATACTTGAATTCAGTCAACTGAACATACTAGCAAAACATACATCCTGCCGACTACAAAGAGTAATTTGAGTGGTCATAGATAGAGCAATAGCGCTGTGACCTTCGAAAAATAAAACAGTGGGGTCGTAGATGAATCACCTGAAAGTTTGGCGCCCGGGATGCAAAGCGTCTATGAGGAGTAGCATAACACACATACATACAGACATACAGACAGACAGACAGACAGACAGACAGACAGACAGACAGACACACACACACACACACACACACACACACACACACACACACACACACACACACACACACACACACACACACACACACACACACACACACACACACACACACACACACACACACACACACACACACACACACACACACACACACACACACACACACACACACACACACACACATACATACATACAAACATACATATATACATACTGCGTAATATTATAAATAAAAATGTTACTTCATCGTTAAATGTTTTTCAAATATTGGGTGCTAAGCTGAAGGTCTTTTATTTTTCACACGTAAGCCATGCTACTTGAAAAAGCAACAACCAAATCAACTGTTTTCGTATTCACACCACTGTTTCATTAGGCGGATTGGCTGTTTTCATATTCACACCACTGTTTCATTAGGTGGATTGATTGTTTTCGTATTCACACCACTGTTTCATTAGGCGGATTGACTGTTTTCGAAGACACTTACATGTTACGTCTATTCCACATTTTTCTGTGTTCTGTTGTGAACACGTTTTCTAATCCTATTTCAATTGTTTGTAGTGTAGGGACCTACTAAATACACACCATTTCAGCTTTCATTTGCTTTCTCCTCTCTACGTTTTGTTGGTTAGCGTCTAGTCGGTCACCGCTCAGCCTGGGTCGTTGATTGTATGTTTTTACCCGCTTTTCTGATTTTCCATTTCTTAAATACTCAAAACCACAAGTCCAACACCCACAACTATAACATATTGTTTATTAAATGTTTACTTACAATGTCCATTATACAAAATGTCACTATTACCTCAAAAATGTAAGTGATTTTTTACAGTATTCCTCAAATATTGTGGAAGCGAAAACTATGTATAAAATATGTCACCGTACTTAATTGTGGGCTAAGAGGTATGGACATCAACGCTTTTAATTGTAATTCTCACTAAATACTTAGAGAATAATAAATACACCTGTTACCAACATGATATTCATCAATACGTGATCAGCCCTGACTGTCGCGTATATTGCTTAATTGAACTGAGAATAAGCATTAAATAAAAGTACGATATAGTAATAATGTTCACGTCTAGTAAACAAAATCTTTGCACATGTACACCAGTATAACAAATAAATGGCAGCATTCCAAGGATCACACTGGGTGCCTGAGCATAATATCTTAATATGGCAATGTAACAATTATAGGGTTTCCTATCTACTTTCTCTGGGAATTGAGCAAGGTACCTCTTAGTCTCCTGTTCTTGAAAATGTACGAAAAACCATGCTAATGCACATACACGCATATATATAAATGAATGTCAATATGATGACAAAAACATTCATGCAAACGTGATCACAATGCATCGCTCGTGAGCTCCACACAACATATTTACGTCATAGCCACAGCGCTTATTTTTTGTTGGAAGGGCGTTCTTGTACTTGTTGTAAATGAAGGCTCGTGTAAACCCTCGTCCACAGCTCCCTGTATGGCACAATGACATGGTCTGACACATGGCCCCTAGTGACTTCTAGCGAAAACATTCCATGGCATTCCTTCTTGCTACGTCTGGGTTGCTCTGTTACGTCCGTTCTTCATAGTTGCCGGATACCGGCCCTATGTAAGAAATATTGTATATTATACATCGCGTGGCACTTCTCTTCCATTCCTCAGAGTGTTGTCTATGTCCTGTCAAAAGAGTCGTCGCCGCCATCACAGGTTGTCGACCAAGCCAAAAGGGACGCCGCCATTCCCATGTCGTTTAGTCATGCACATTTTGAATTGAAATAGTTCATGCCTTTTCTACAAAATCGTGTGAACATTGTCATGTAAGTGTGTCTCGGAATAAATAGCGCGCACCATCCCGAAAAGTAAAAGGGTGTTTATTTGAAGAGGGAAATGGTGATTTATGGCTCGAGAATATTCCACATGTTGGCTTGTATGCATCTCCCATATAAATTAAGATTAATTATCAGTTAATGTAAATGTATCCATTGTCATGGTGGGTCGTTCTTCTACTTTCTAAGGCAACCTTCGGATTTGATTGGTGGCTAAGAAATGCCATTAGGGACACTAAATAGAATATAATGATTAATCAAAAAACACTTCTGAGATTGGACAAAGAAACCGTCGAAGCTTGTTTACCTTCTGGGATAAAGACGCATCATTTTTATTTCGGCATTTTACGCAAGTAATATCCGCGATGACCGTTAAATTTGTACATAACTATTTCATTTAAATGTCTTTCATGAAGACGTACGTGGGCGGTAAATATATTATAATTGGTACACATTTATATAACACGATTTTACGATGAAAGCGATTAGACTGTTCACCTTTAAAATAAATTGTGAGAAAGTGACCTTAATAGAGGAAACGTGGCGAGGAACACAGGGAGACCTACTCAGTGGGTGGGGAGGGAGACGTGCTCAGTGGGTGGGGAGGGAGACCTACTCAGTGGGTGGAGAGGGAGACCTGCTCAGTGGGTGGGGGGAGTGCATCCGTCACTTGCTCAACTCAATAAAACATGCATTCAGTGGAACATATTCTGTAATATAAAGACCAATCAAAAAAAGCTAACGGCAGTGCAAGTTGTGACTCTGGGTAGTTGTTGTATGACCCGTTAACACGCAGCCACCGACACAAGGACAAGTTGTGACTCTGGGTAGTTGTTGTATGACCAGTTAACACGCAGCCACCGACACAAGGACAAGTTGTGACTCTGGGTAGTTGTTGTATGACTAGTTAACACGCAGCCACCGACACAAGGACAAGTTGTGACTCTGGGTAGTTGTTGTATTATGACCAGTTAACACGCAGCCACCAACACAAGGACATGTTGTAACTCTGGGTAGTTGTTGTATGACCAGTTAACACGCAGCCACCGACACAAGGACAAGTTGTGACTCTGGGTAGTTGTTGTATGACCAGTTAACACGCAGCCACCGACACAAGGACAAGTTGTGACTCTGGGTAGTTGTTGTATGACCAGCTAACACGTAGCCACCGACACAAGGACAAGTTGTGACTATGGGTAGTTGTTGTATGACCAGCTAACACGCAGCCACCGACACAAGGACAAGTTGTGACTCTGGGTATTTGATGTATGACCAGCTAACACGCAGCCACCGACACAAGGACAAGTTGTGACTCTGGGTATTTGATGTATGACCAGCTAACACGCAGCCACCGACACAAGGACAAGTTGTGACTCTGGGTAGTTGTTGTATGACCACCTAACACGCAGCCACCGACACAAGGACAAGTTGTGACTCTGGGTAGTTGTTGTATGACCAGCTAACACGCAGCCACCGACACAAGGACAAGTTGTGACTCTGGGTAGTTGTTGTATGACCAGTTAACACGCAGCCACCGACACAAGAACAAGTTGTGACTCTGGGTAGTTGTTGTATGACCAGTTAACACGCAGCCACCGACACAAGGACAAGTTGTGACTCTGGGTAGTTGTTGTATGACCAGCTAACACGCAGCCACCGACACAAGGACAAGTTGTGACTCTGGGTAGTTGTTGTATGACCAGCTAACACGCAGCCACCGACACAAGGACAAGTTGTGACTCTGGGTATTTGATGTATGACTAGTTAACACGCAGCCACCGACACAAGGACAAGTTGTGACTCTGATTAGTTGTTGTATGACCAGCTAACACGCAGCCACCGACACAAGGACAAGTTGTGACTCTGGGTATTTGATGTATGACCAGTTAACACGCAGCCACCGACACAAGGACAAGTTGTGACTCTGGGTATTTGATGTATGACCAGTTAACACGCAGCCACCGACACAAGGACAAGTAAAACAGAATGTGGAAAACAAAGAGCACGTGTCTGTACTATCGAGGGAGCAAATATGACAGTACTACAATCCAGACTTGTTGACTGAAGTCGAGAATTTACTTGAGATTTGATTTGACTTTCCAATCTGGTGGCTCGAAATGTAAGCAAAATGAGACTGTGGTATTGTCACAAGCCGCGCCAAATACAATAATTAATAATAGTTAATAATTAGTAATGTAATGAGCAATGGCACACTTGTATGCGATTTTGTATTTTTAAAGTCTATTTTGCTCTTTCTCTGTATGTGGAACATTGATCTTATTTGACAAGATAACTTAACGTCTCTTTGGTTTCGCAATCACTCACTAATTTGACACACAAATCAAGAAACCAACATCTTTAGGTACGAGTATCGGAAGAAAGTAAGTATCATGAAGTTGCCATGTTAGTCTCTTGAAAATGTACGAAAAATCACACGAAAGCAGTAACGTTTGTATAAGTATGTTTGTCATCAAAATGACATCCATTTATGTTGTATTAAACTTTGTGCGTGTTTGAATGCGTGTGTGCGTGCGTGCGTGCGTGCGTGCGTGCGTGCGTGTGTGCGTGCGTGATGAAATGCTTTACAGTTTGATACATACTTAGCTTACGAGAAAGATATGCGACAAAAATGGAACTTATCGTATTGGATAAATAATTGTGGGAAAATTACGCTCTATTAATAAATTTGTCGCCCGTGCGTAATCTGTCTTACGTTTTTTAACTTTGGTGCTACTTTTTAGTAATTTCAGTTTGCGTCAATTGCGTAATCAAGGCTATCCTATATATATATATATATATATATATATATATATATATATATATATATATATATATATATATATATATATATATACACACACACACATGTTGTAAACAGTTACGAACAACTTAATAGTGTCGTGAGAAATTCGCTCCTGGGGATTTCCCATCCTGAAGAATAATTGTCCTCGCTGTGGGACCCTGACTCCGCTAATAAATCGTTCGTGTGAAGTTTTCACGGTTTAGACTTGTAACTCCGGTAGTGTAAATATCCAACATAATGTTTAACGTTAAAAAATTGTGATGCAAATTTGACGAAAACTGTGAAACGCCAAATAATGATCTTCCACATTTAAATGGCACGATGACATATCAATTAGCACACCAGTGTAATAATATGACACACTAATGACATTAATACAAATAACAATATTGCTAGAGGGAAAGTAATTGTTTTGGGCCTATGTACCCATAACATTTACCAAAACATAATCGTTTGCAACTACAATTAAGAATAAAATCACGCCAACGATTTACTAGGACAACCTTATTGAACACACATCACCTTAATTTCATGGGCCGCGCCATACTGTCAGATAACCCTACGTCACGGGTGCCATACTGTCAGATAACACTACGTCACGGGTGCCATACTGTCAGATAACACTACGTCACGGGTGCCATACTGTCAGATAACACTACGTCACGGGCGCCGTAGTCTAGCAATATTCGCTCGCCAAATTAAATATATATTCCAATGCATCTATACCTGCCCTAACCAATACGATATGGCAATGCTGTTTGCTTTCAAACTCAACTTATGAAATATGATGTTGGCCTTTGTTTACTAAACTAGTCCTCTTATTGATATAACACACGGATACCGAAAGAGCGTAGGCATATAATCGCCAACTGGCGAATACGACTTAATGTAAAGTATTCTGGGATCGTTGTCGATAAGATTTTCATGAAATGCATGTGGCTAACAGTTCTGCTGATGTTATAGAAGTTTTGACAATACTAATGTCCACCGTGGTGCTTGCACAGTTCAGATTACGTGTCACTGTATATCTGCGCCCACTAAAAAAAATCCTCCAGTGCATCTATACATACATACATACACACATACATACATACATACATACATACATACATACATACATACATACATACATACATACATATATACATACATACATACATACATACATACATGGGTATTTCTATTACCCTGAATCGTAGTATTATCGTGAATCGTAGATTTACATATACATGCGTACATTCATACATACACAATCCCGATAATAGTTAGATGATAATAGTTAGATGAGTGCCGGACATCATTTGAATGCAATAGGTAATTAGAAACCTACAAAAACGTTTGCTCGACCGATTTTTTCATTTTGTTTTAAATAGCAGTGACCATAGTTGTTTGTGCGGTGTATGCTGGCACACTAATTTGTTAAATATTTCGGACAGGGATCGGGTAAGAGTTGTTGTGGTTACGCGGTTGTCCTGCAAAGGGTTTGTAGGCAACTGGTTGCTGTGGTATCCACCAGAGGCGCCATGAGTAATTTCCGATAGCTTACATTGTACGAACAGGTGCGCCGTGTGAAGTGCTGCTTCTAGCTGCTGTCAGCCAACGATTATGAAGACCAGCGCGTGTTGATCGTCAGCATTGATTCAATGTGGCATTTTCGATGTGATATCAACACACGTTGCATGTGCATGTAGGGTAAACAAGACATAAATCCATGAAATACATAATAACAACTAATGTAAATTTCGCAACGTATGCATTGATAAATCAATAGTTTCCTCTCCAATGTATTATACGGACACATCCTTGGCTCTGATGTTTTCTTTCTGTGAGATTATGCAGGAATACCCGCCAAACGGCATATTATTTTATTTGCGTACGGAGTGTGTAAGTAGCAGGACAATACCGCCGCCTGATTCTACCTTCATCTGTCACACGAACACAACAGTGTTGAAGGTCGTAATAAATCAACTTTCAAGCCGCCGTCAACAGTCCCACAAACACGGGATACTGAAATCGAATTGATCCGTATTGACCATACGTGATTGTACACAAATGTTGCATTAATGTTGACGCCTTGTTGAAATGACTCGACAGAGCCGCTACCAAACGGCAGAAAACTGTGCCCAGATTGCATAAAACGTATTAAAACATCCATACAATTTGGTATTTTTGTTATCAGTTGTAGCAACAGTTATTGACATCTGCATTGGTGAAGATATTACTGGACAAGATTGCTTCACTAATATTTCACGAGTTTCCATTTTTATTCGGCAATAATATCCAAACGCCACATTTGACCAATTGCCTATCAATAAATATATGAAGCCAATATAATAATATTTAATAATAATACTAATTAACTTCTATGGCGTCTACGTTCCCAGGAACCTGAGCTCAGAGGCGCAACAAACCAGAGTCCTTAAGCACAATCGTGACCATGGACGCGCAAAAGTCATTATCAGAACGAGGGACAACCGAAGAGTTATGGTGAAAATGCAATTTGGAATAAATATACATTGTCTTGAGTTTTTTTTCGGAAGATAACTATAATTTCAGATGTTTTCAAAGTGATGCGGAGTTCATTCCAGACCCTAGGCGCAGCCATGGTAGATGATGGGATTCACGTATGTTCTAGCAGACGTGGATCGTTTCATCTGCCTTTTTTATGTAATGTCCAAAGATGAAGACTGTTCTATTGACATCACGAATAGGTTTGGAAAGGCATGGGGAGCATTTCAAAAACTCACCAAATTTTGGATGTCAACTGGAATAAACACAAACACCAAAATATGAATTATCAACAGCAAAGTTATACCCGTGGTACTCTGTTGCTCTAGAACATGGAGCACAACCAAAACATTAACAGAAACAGCGCAGACTTCTAAACGTCAAATGGGACAAATTCATCACCATCGAGGAAGCCCTTAAAAGATCACACGCAGAGCCAATCAACTCAACAATATTGAAAAGAAGATATTGGGCCGTGTTCTTAAAATGTCGCCAACATGAAGATGGAGATATTGAGCCGTGTCCTTAAAATGTCGCCAACAAGAAGATGGCGATACTGGGCCGTGTCCTAAAAATGTCGCCAACAAGAAGATGGAGATATTGGGTAATGTCCTTAAAATGTCGCCAACAAGAACACCAAAGCAGGCGTGGTACTGGAAACCACATTACGGTGTTTTTCCTCTTTTTTTC
>OY759263.1:18162393-18479893 GCA_963662155.1 Lamellibrachia columna | reverse complement strand
CCTGTCGCGTTGTGTTCACTTCGCCACGCCAGACAGCGATTGTGATTCTGTCAGTTCACATATTACTCCGGCGCACGAACCGCTGTGTTTCCGCCGTCTAAAGATCGGCCTGGTTCCGAGACTGGTCCGTCGGTGTGGGAACCCAAGGCCGGGTCTTCACATTGAAGTTAGGTTTATTACGCACAAATTCGCAGAGGTAAAAGATACGTTCTTATATAGCGCAATATCCAGTCGTTTAACACTTCACCCCCTGGCAGACCGGTTAATTCCAACGCCATCTCGACATCTACGTGAAGTATTCAGCCACGTTGCAATTACTGCGTGAAGACCATTGATTCATACGTCCAACTCTGTCTGTAGCCAGGTACGCATTTAAACAGCTGGGTGCACTGTGGTAATGTGGGACGAACGAAACTGTCAGAGCTTCGAAGATAGTGATAATTAGAAGTACATTATGTGATGACTTAGGAGGTTAACCATAAATAAAATAAATTATGCTGAAACAGACTTAGATGTTGTTACTAAGAATACGTATGTACATACTTAAGTACACATGTACGTGACATATACGTTGTTATGTGCGTGTCTGTGTGTGTGTGCTTGTTAATCCGGACGCTGCTTGTTAATCCGGACGCTGCATGCATGCATGCAGCGTCCAGATTAACAAAGTTCCTTTGCATGACATATTCAGTCCAACGCCATCTTGACTTCTCTGGGAAGCATTCAGCCTCGCTGCTATTACTGCGTGAAGACTACTCATTCACATGCACGCACACACACACACCTATGTATGTAGCCAGGTACTCATGAATACAGCTGAGTGAACTGTGGCAACGTGGAGTGAACGAAATTGCCAAAGCTTCGATACGGCAGCAAGAGGATTCGAACCCGGGTTCTCTCGATTGAGAGTCCTATGTTCTAACCACCGGGCCACCGCGCCCCACGTTATTGTTAAATAACATTACAAAATGTTCCTCTTTGTAATCATTATTTTAAACATTATAACCTCTTATCTGATTCGTTTGGTGTATTAAGTTTTAACCACCAGAATATTATCAATTATAAATTCTCTGAAGCAGGCATTGCTTTCTAAGTCATCAGAAAAAGACGAAAGCTTTTTATATAGCGCGTAAGCATTCCTATTTTCATGGAGCAAAGTCACCTTGTTTTTACTGGTTATGTATGGATTGAAACGCACGCCAAGAGCACCATCAATCAATTACTACACCTGTTTTGTTCGCACTAGTCTGTCCAATTTGCTTTTGAGATATCTTAAAATGAACACAATTTATGCGGAGCACGTGCTGAACGTCCGTGGAACAGCTGGAAGTTGTGCTAATTGCAAAAACTTACTTCATCTCCATCCATCTACTGCTGCAGAGCCCCGTAGGGAGTCAGCTATGGCTATACCGCCTGACACACAGCCTGCTTGACGCCTCTCATACTCACGACCAGGAAGCAGCTCGTCGCGGCGTTTACCTCATATGCAGTTTAAAAATTAGGGAAAAAAGCTCACAATGAAAAAAAATTATAACAAAGGCAAGCGGGAATATTAGAGTTAACCCACTATTTTTTTTCAGTTTTGCAATGCCAAAGTATTGGATCTTAATGAGTTTTTTTACGATAGGACGGCAATCTTCGAATGTTGCTTTAAAAATCTACTTTTAAATATACCAACTCAACTTCTGTTGTTGAAATCGACCGCATTGAACAAAACGAATACAAACCCAAGTACTGTAGTTAATGTGTGTAAACTATTTTGTAACACGAAAAGGCAATTTTAGGACTGAAGTACGCATTAGTATATGTTATTTTGCAGCAAGTATACCTGAGAGCAGGTGTCTACACGCAAACACCGAAGCAGCCACTGTGCATGCTGACTATTTTTCGAAGTTACTCTATAACTGTATTTTATTTTGGCGATATTTACCAATACGTTTTCCGCATGGTCGTTTGCCAGTACACTACACTACTCACCAGTGACCCGACGAGGCTTGCTTCACGCAGATTGCTTTCTCAACACTGAAGACTCGCGGCGTCTACTCACCAGTTACTACGTTCAGCAAGCGCTGATTGATCTCGATCTTTCTCGCGCCCCGCCCCTCCTTCATAGTTTCACTCAAAGACGGCGTAGACGGCAGGTCTGCGAAGACGCGCTGAACCGAATCGACCCCAGTTTTCTCCGCTGTGATGCTGCGCCATTAGTGGTTTCGACTCGCATCGCCAAACACAACTAAAAGCCCTCAGTCTCGCCGTCTTTGTAAATGATGTCAAGTCGTTTTTCTTGCTCCGTTTCTGTTTTATTCGCAAAAGGCAGACTAATGACGAGTTAATTAAATAACACGAATGGTGATTTGTGAAACACCAGGCTGATGGCATCGTTAAAGTTATTGCCCAGTAAACATTACCTTTGATGATATCCTAACCTTATTTGACTTAAAACAACATGTGACTTTCTCAACACACATTCATGGCCACTGACTTGACCTCGTGATAACTCGCTCAACATGTGACAATATCCAGATGCCAACAGTTTCTGATGGCTTATCGGACCACCACACAGTCATTGCTGTTAATATTTTTCCAGAACACTAATACAGTCAAAACACAACGTGTCTTACAGACCTATACATAAGATTAACACTGATGCCTTCAAGGCTGTTATTATTAAATCCGACTTTATCAGAGATCCAAAGGGACACCTGTCTGACTTGTGTTGACAATACTATTATGTATTTAAGGTTTTATTTAATAAACACGCCCCGGTAACCACCAAATCTGTGTCACAAAAACCACCAGCTCCGTGGTTGACTCAAGAAATGTTACAATCTAAAAGGAGTCGTCGTTATATTGAACGAGGATGGCGCAAATCACGCTCTCCTTTGGATAGGTCACGATATTCAAAACAGTGCCACTACTGCAAATGGTTCAAGCAAAATAAGATTATTATACAAATATGGTCTCAAATAACGCTGAAAATCTACGTCAGCTGTGGAATTGCATAAATAAAATTTTACACAGAGTGCCTGCTCCCTGTCTACCTAATCACGACTCAAGCAAGTCTTTATTTGACTCGTTCTCCAGTCATTTCAAGAACAAAATCAGTCTGATCCGGTGTGCATAACTAGCATTGTAAATGCATCACTGCGCTCTGCTTGTTTCCTGATGATTTCAAACAAGTTAACCCACTTCTTAAGAAGTAACCCACATTAACTACACCTGTCTAATGTATTACAATCAACTTACTAACAGTTTTATTCTACAGAGACAACTCTTTTAAAGGTACACAATGATGTCACTCTAAATATGGACAAAGGTGAAGTAGCAGTGCTTACTTTGCTTGATTTATCTGCTGCTTTTGATACTATTGACCACAACAGACTCATTAAACGCTTGTCAATGTGGTATGGTATATCTGGCACAGCATTGAGCTAGTTTTCGTCATACTTAACTGATAGGTACCAAAGAGTGAAGGTATCTAATTGCTTTTTCAGTAGCACTACCCACTTCATTTGGTGTTCCTCAGGCTTCTGTTCTTGGACCATTACTTTTTACTCTCCACTCAGTTCACTTGGATCACCACCTATATGTAAATTATACACAGATTTACCTTTCCTTGGCCACCCGGGATACAAATTGCTCCTTAAACCAGCTCAGGCATTGTCGCATTGATATATTCCACTGTATGACTAACAGCAAATTAAAGTTAAATGCAGACAAAACAGACGTTCTTGTTATTGGTACACAAACGCCGCGTGGTCAACTTGATTGTTTTTTGCAGACACCTGCTGTGCCAGAATTACACACAGGCAGTCTCAGCACGGAATTTAGGAGTCACCTTTGATAATAATTTTAGACAGTAAATTTATCAAACTTGTCGTTGCTGCTTTTATCACATTCGTGACCTTCGTCGTGTTCACCGGTATATGTCTTGTGCTGTCGCCAAAACAATAGCAACCGCTCTTGTTAGCAGTAGACTTGACTTTTGCAATTCCATTTATCACAATATTGCTCTCAATGACATCTTGAAAATTCAACATGTGCAAAATTGTTTGGCAAGGGTAGTTAACCGGTCTCCTCGTTTCTCCCACTCAGTACCACCTCTTAAATCATTGCATTGGCTCGCTGTCCGATATCGCATTATTTTTAAGATCTGAACAATTACCTATCAAGCAGTTTCATCCAAACAACCAGCATTTCTAGATTCACTGCTTACTCCTGCAAGAGAGCCGAGACAGCTTCGATCATCTAATATAATATAATATAATATAATATAATACTAAACTACTTTTTGTTCCTAGTGTTAAGAGAAATGTCGGAACTACAGCTGTTTCACTCAGGGAGTGAGTGAGTGAGTGAGTGAGTGAGTGAGTGAGTGAGGGAGGGTGGGAGGGTGGGTGGGAGGGAGGGAGGGAGGGAGGGACAGGACGGAAGGGAGACAGGGAGGGAGGAAGAAGCCAATTCAGCCAATATGGATAACAGGGATGATGGGAACTTTTGGTTGGCGACACTTGTTGTAGGAGACACAAGGGAAGACAGAAGAGAAAAGTGTTTGTAAACATAACTACCTCAACGTAGTGATGGTGGTTTTAGGGATGATTAATTGCGCCGTCTTCGTATGAAGGGAGGTTCTTCCAATAGTTTTAAATACCTGCTCCTTTTGATACGTTATGTTCTTTCACATATGTTATTCTCTCCTAATTAGTGGCGTAATTCGGTTCTTGCAAGGGAACAAACGGGGGGGGGGGGGAGGGAGGGGGGGGTCTTAGTCACCCATTAGTTTGCCATTGTACAATATAGTGGCGCAACAGGTTTATATACAAACAATTCTTATTTCAAACGAAAGGTGGCCGTGGCCTAGTGCTCTCTCAATACTCCATCGATCACACTATGTTCTCAACACCGTCTTTCTTGGTGTCCTTCACACGGTCCAGCTTTCGTAACGATGGTCTTCCTTTTCTGTTCTCCGATCGCCCATGGTTTTCCATGTAGTCCTACCTAAGTGTAATAGGGGTACCTGTTAAATGTCCACCTGCCAAATTAACCGTTCGTTGGTCCAACCACGGATAATTTGGCTGAAAGGAGACTCGTGTTTTCGATGACGTAGGATACTAAAATATTGATTGGTCCAATAGACTGATCGCATTATTGCGGCAGTGAAAATTTTGCTCTTGTTACAATTCCTTTGGTGTGATTTGATCCACCTTGTTTTGCCACCGAAACTACATTTTATTTACTACATTTACGGTTTATTCCAAGCCTCGTATATAAAACGATGAAATATTGTTATTATCGATGTATTACCCGGTGCTGCAGCACACGTAGTACTAACGAGGGGTGTGTGGCAGGGGTCTCAACCTCCCATCTCAGACTAGTTTTGGAGGTCAACCCCAACTCCCACCTGTTTGCGGGGCCAACCTCCCATCTCCCACCATTTTTTAAGGCCAACATCCGATTTCAAACACATTTCAGGGCCAACCGCCGACTTCAAACACATTTTCAGGGCCAACCGCCGACTTCAAACACATTTTCAGGGCCAACCACCGACTTCAAACACAATTTCAGGGCCAACCGCCGACTTCAAACACATTTTCAGGGCCAACCTCCGACTTCAAACACAATTTCAGGGCCAACCGCCGACTTCAAACACATTTTCAGGGCCAACCTCCGACTTCAAACACATTTTCAGGGCCAACCTCCGACTTCAAACACATTTTCAGGGTCAACCTCCCACTTCCTGCCCCCTTCAAAAAATAATCATATACACGCGTTGTGCCATCGAGAACAGCTGCATGAGAATCCACCTGTAGCTATTTAAAAAATTCGATATATATCCATATATTCGACGATTCAATTCTCCCCGTGCGTTGGACTAGTGCAGAGCTATACATTTACCGTTGTTGTTACGAGGTCAACACGCATTCATCGCCGTTGGTATTTCGGCTTACACACTGGTTCCTAGCCGGACATGGTATGCATATAACGAATAAATAAAGGCCAAATATGATGTATCATAGTCGCAACGCAATGAGCGACGGTTTCATATTCAAATGTAACTCCGTCTGTATGCCTACATCTTGGACGTGGAATGTCTCGTATGATATGACGTGCGAGTTCGCGTTGTACCATCGCGCACCAGCTCAATTAATCGAGATCCATGCACATATTTTCCAACCACGTATTCGTTTTTGGATGACAAATTAAGTTTGTGGGTGATTTGTTGGTGACCTGCGTCATCAAAGCATTGGAGCAATACAAAAGAAGCACACATGATCACTTTATAACAAATCTACAGCACTAGAATATGGTGGAAGACTACATTCATACACGCACACATACATAGACGCACACATACATACACACGCACACATACATACACACGCACACATACATACACACGCACACATACATACACGCACACATACATACACGCACACATACATACACACGCACACATACATACACACGCACACATACATACACGCACACATACATACACGCACACATACATACACACGCACACATACATACACACACGCACACATACATACACGCACACATACATACACACGCACACATACATACACGCACACATACATACACACGCACACATACATAGACGCACACATACATACACACGCACACATTCATACACGCACACATACATACACACGCACACATACATAGACGCACACATATATACACACGCACACATACATACACGCACACATACATACACACGCACACATACATACACACGCACACATACATACACGCACACATACATACACGCACACATACATACACACGCACACATACATACACGCACACATACATACACACGCACACATACATACACGCAGTCATGCATAAATACATAAATATAAAGGCAGACAATATTGCCCGCAGTTGTGTGTGTGTGTATATATATATAATATATATACACACACGTGTGTGTGTGTGTTTGTGTGTGTGTGTGTGTGTGCGTATACATATAAGATGCAAAGTAAAACTGCACTCGTCTCGTATAAAAGATATTTTAATAATGCCACAATACTAAAATTTCATCACACATACATTCTACTGCAAGGCATTGTGATAGTAGAAACGTCACCTTGTGAAGTGACTACATACTCCAATATGACATCACGAACAGAACCATTGTAACACACCATTAAAATATAGGATTACAGCACACGCCATATAATATAGGATGACAGCATATGCACACATCATATTTCCATACGTAAAACGCATGGTATAATAATTATAGTTGCAGTTTTCCATTAGCAGCCGTTTCAGAAAATACCAACGTTCTTGCTAGTCGAATGGTTGGGTTAAAACGTACATCTCATTAGTCGCCTCTTCGCACGTACATTCAGTACCTATATCTACACATGCTCACTTGATTGGTGAGTCTATTTCTTCTCAACAGTTGCATGTAATTTCATTTTTATCAGGTGCTTGAGTTTGAATCCTAAATCGTATGACGTAATTAAAAAACTATAGCTTGAAATGACTGGTAATGACTGTGTGTGTGTGTGAGTATAAATACATATATATACACATACATACACACATATATAATATATATATATTATATGTGTGTATATATATATATATTATATATATATATATATATATATATATATATCACTGCCTCTGAACTGATGGCACCTAGTATTTCGTGCTCAGTCAAATATCTTTAAAACATCATGTGTGAAATTAAAGTTAAGTTATACCTAGTATTAAATCAAGCCTACATTTCCAACAATTCGCACAAAATGCGAAAGCATGTTTAGAAGTAGTTGGTTCTTCATCTAGAGAGAACATCCCACAGCCATAGCCACATTTACAAACATAAAAGGCATACCGGTACTCCAGCATTTTGCGAATGTCATAATATACCCACAGTTTTTCACTAGCTACACTGATTCACAAAATACCAGTTCTCTTGGGTACACTGTAAACAAATCATTACAGCTGTGCAAGTACATATATTCAATACCTAAGCATGGTTGCGAAAAAAATAAACTTTTCATATGCATGTTTATGGACTAGAACTACTGTAGGACACATCTTTATTTAATATTCAAACGTTTTGGACCAATTTTCAGCTAGGCAAACAGGAGTCAAATGCAGTTTTGACCAACTGAAATTAGACACAAAAGATGGATAAGATTGATCTACAATGTCCATAACCATTGCCCATTGCCTATGAGTACAGCTTTACCTAAATTATTTACTGACATATGGAATAATGAATACATTCTAAATTTTGATAACTATGATATGTAAACAGAGACCGCTCAGACGGACCCTAGTAGCCTGATGCAATGTCACCCAACTGTTTACATAAGTAAGACTAAGTTTCCTTTCAACAACCAACTTTGGTGCTCTTACTTTAAGTCAATGTTGTTCCAATTGGACCACGTCCAAGAAAACAAACACTGATCACAGCAGAAAAATAATTGTAAATATATACATGCATGGTGACATTTTGACTTAATCCATACAGCTTTAGCATCCCTAGGAATGACCCTAAACAGAAATCCATCATTAAAACAATTATCAATGAGGCCTACAGTATCAATCATATGCTCTCGTAACAAATCCTCCTATGACCATGTAAACATGTCCAAGTAAATATATCTGTGTAAATATCACAATGGCTACGTTAGAGCTATGTAGAGCTCCGGACAGTCAGTCAAGAAGAACAGGGTCCATCTGCTCCCATTTACAAACATGGGCAGTTTTGTTAATTCACCTCACATTCCCCGTCTCTTTCAGAAGTAGCAGTAAAAGCCGTTGGTCCCTTCTACCTGGTGAAATGAATGATCCCACACAGGGGGTAAATAAGTTACCTGTCCTGGGCTCGCCAACTCTAGAGAAGGAAAGTCTAATGAACCAAGCTGTAGGAGAAATACCACAGTAATAGTCGGTACCTGGAATAGCATGTTTTTGATCACTAGATGGGGGGGGGCGTGTAACAATCGCTGCATTGTTAGACTTACATCGTACCAACAACAATGCTTACTGAAATAAAACAGAAATCACAACGCTAACATCAGAACACAAAAATCAGCTGATCTGACGTTTGTATAACTTTGAATGCGATTGAGCATGCGTCGGCTTAGATACAGGATTGTTTCAGCGCACGTCAAAAAATTTGCGCAAATTACATGCTGTACTTCTATTGACAATCTTATACCATTTAACCTATCAATGTCATACTGTACACCAGAGGCGCCACTGGTTATTTTGTGTAGGCACCATAGTAGCAACAGAAAAATCATGATGGTGAATCAGAATGGATTGTGATTCAGGGAAACCCACTCGTTATGTCATCATAAGTATCATACTCGGTCACACAATCACGTGTCACCGACACTTACAGCAGATGCATCTACATTGCCCTCCTCCATCAATTCAACCCCGCCCCCACCTTCGACCCCGCCCCCTGCAGCGTGTCCACGTTTCAGTTGTGCCATCCTCTGTTTGAGATGTCGAAGGAACTCTAGAAGTGTTCCAGCGAGGGCCTGGTCCACGGCGTACTGCGGCAGCCAGCCCTACAGGAACGAAAACAGAATCATTGCAATACCAGTTCCTCAAATACTATATTCAACCTATTAAGCATACATGCCCTATTAAGCGTACATACCCTCTGAAGCGTACATGCCCTATTAAGCGTACACCGCTATGGTTTTAATCAGTGATCTAATTTTTTTCACGCCTAATAGGTCGAATACAGTACTTAGATTTGTACTATCTTTGAGTAAGTTCATCATGCGGGTACAGGTAAATGTGGAATATATCTCTAATTTTAATGTTCTACACATGTGACACATTCAACCATAATTTTATACGTGCCAACCAGACTTGGGATCAATTACAATATTCCGATTCCAAAGCAGTTACAGCATACCAATTTCAATTCCACCTCAAAAATACCAATTCCAAATCAAAATAGGATGTAAACAAAGCAACCATCCAGTCCCAGCAGTCACTTCACAATATCTATCATGACAAAATATGGATGTTGAACATTTCTACAACAAGTGAACAACTTTGCCGGGATGCTAGTGCATCAGGCAGAAAGGGAGACATTTGAATATTTCCGTAGGCAAACGAACACGTGTTGGCATAGATACGCGAATGTCTGGCACGCAAGGCAAAATAATCAAGAGAATTGTAGGCCTTAAGTCACAATCAGCGCATATAACAACAGGAAATATGTTCGAGGGAACACCTGGGTATAGCAATGTCCCCCATTCCAACTGTCAATCGTGTTGACCTTCAACTGACCTTGAGGTCTGTATTGATAATCCAGATGAAGAGACATCTGTCTGGGGCGCTGGGAACTGGCTTGAAGGCCAACCCTCCAGGCTTGTTCTCGGCTCTGAGAAGAAAGCAAACAATCATGTCTGAATAATAATATAATAATTCATTTATTTCCAACAGTACATACATGCAGTGTATATACATACATTGTTAATGCAGAACATTTATATATAATGCTCACATAAATCATGTATATTTAAAAGATGAATGGTTTCAATAATAATGTGCTATAATCTTTTGTATGAAACAGAGAATTGAAGTGTAGACTACTAGACTTACGTGTACTCTCCCTTGTTGCATTATTTTGTTATAATATTATGTATACACACATCTATTTTATTCCTCTTTGATATAGCAATTCCTTGCATCATACTGATAAAACACATAGTAAATGCATACATATACTAAAAGCTAATACAGTAAACATATTAATACGTCTCAGAATAAAGTATCCATTTTATATCTATCAAGTACAGATGTTTTGTGCATTTTTTGAAAGTGAAAATATTTGTACAGTTTCTTAGTGCAATACGTAGGCCATTCCAAAGCTTAACACCAGCGATAGAAAAACATTTAGCCCTTAGTGCCGCATGAACATTTGTCCCTTTGCCTTGTGTCTCGTTTGTAGAGTGAATAGGGGCATTAGATTTGTACGATAAGTATTTCCCCATATCTCTGGGCAGTAGTCTATATAGGGCAAGAAAAGTGAAAAGTATAAAGTAATCAATGCAAAGGCCTTTAAGAATTTGGCTTTATAAATAATGGACATTGTTTTAGCCAATTTAGATTTTACCAAGAGAGCTTATCATCGATAATTATGCCAAGAAATTTAATCTGCGAACAGTACGAATTTGAGCATATTAGAAACAGTACACAAATCATTTATATATATATAAAAAATAATCTTGGTACAAGTATTGAACCTTGTTGCACGCCACATACTACGTTTAAGAGATCTGATTTCACATCATCAATGCAGACAGATTGTGTCCTTTTTGTTAAATAGCTAACTAACCATTTAAGTACCTTTAGTAAACCATGGCCTATTTTCTCCTTTATTTCTGATGCACACCTTTTTTAATAACATCTTAATTATAAATAATTCTGGCGGTACCACAAAACACCTGATTAAATGGTTTTAGTGTGGTATGACAACTTCATAAATATACAATTCAGCGTACAGCATTTGGGAATAAAAACCTTAGTTACATAACTGGTTAGTGCGTGCTTGAATCGTAAGTCTTGTGACATTGATGCAAAATAGTTACAAAACTTTGTTATTATGACTTCAATCCAGTACTGATTTTTAACTTGATTTTGGTCGCTGCATTGCATGGCATCATGTCCAACCAAAGACAACAATAAGGCATCATGTCCAACTAAAGACAACAATAAGGCATCATGTCCAACCAAAGACAACAATAAGGCATCATGTCCAACCAAAGACATAATAAGGTGACACAAGTTTTTGTTTTGTAGCCTTTTTGAAATGGTGTGATGACGGATCCTTTAAAAAAATGTATTCGTTGGTATCGCAATCAGAATATAATAACACTTGTACAATTTCACACAAAACTTGCAATTAGTTTTGTTATCAATCCCCAGGTGGCACCACTGTCCCTGGATTGGAAAAGCATGTGCGCTTGAATGCAAGCATGCAGACCTGACACGTCTTTTTTATTGAAATCCGTATTTTTTACTTAAAATTCTGTACAAAGCCATCCAAATCCGTATAACGTTTTTCATTGATTAATTGGCCCCTGGCAATCATATTCCGATAGAATTTTGAAGTTGATCAGACTACAAAATATATGCCTACATCAAGCAGAAGTTCTGTCTCAAATCTGCCTAGCATCAAACGTATCTTAGGAGAAATATAGCTTACATGTCCTTCGTTAGGAGAAATATAGCATACATGCCCTTCGATCGCTATAAGTGTCATTCAATTATATGATTGTGAAACAAATATTTACTTTATCAGGATTTTTCCCTTCGAAGCAAATCTGTATTAAAATGGGATATGGCCGAAATCTTCCCAAAAATCTGTGTTGTATACAGGAAATCCATGATGTGCAGGTCTGTGTTTGGAGATTGCACACATACAAATTTCAAACGTCCTCTCTTAATGGCCATTTTCTGCGTACACCAGACTTAGGCCAACATCACACATTACCTGACGTGTTTGGTCGGTGGCATGTCACTATGGGTCACTGCTACACATGACGACAGTATGACGTCATTGCGGACCTGCCAGTATCGCAGATTAACAAAGTCTCTGAAAGATTAAACACAGGAAACATCATATTCATAGCTAAACACTACATCGTGACGAACATCATAAAATATTTATATGACAAGGTAACTACAAATACTGCTTCATTGTATAAATATAACAAGTACCATATTCAACCTATTAAGCGTACACGTCCTAATTAGCGTACAACCCCGTTTTAATCAGCAGGATCCATAATTATTGTAATTTGACTAGTGTGGAACAACTGAAATGTCGCCATCTGGTGTTAAACAGTTGGCACCGCTTTTCAGTTGTTTTACACTAGTCACCAAATGACAGCACTCTAGTGTTAAACAATTAACTTATTGTCTACAGAAACACATTTTGTTGTACGCTTATAAGAAGAAATTCCTTGAAATTTTTTCATGGCTCAATTTTTTTTAAACATACTGTACACTTATTACGTCGAATATGGTGAAATACGAATACAGCCGAACCTAGCTTGATGGTCACCTCAGTAATACAACCACCTTAACATTATGACCACCCTGGGAGATTAATTCCATAACAGTAAAGTATACGGTCACCTCACTATTCAGGTCACTCTGGTCCAGTCCCAAGAGTGACCACAATAGTGAGGTTTCACCATACTGCTTCGTGTAAATATAACAACTTGGCAAGTAAATTAAATACAAATACTGCTTTGCATATAACATCCCGCAGCACTTCGAGGAGAAGCATTGTCTACTATTCAAAGCAAAAACCGAAGAACGCAGCAGAACTCAGGACATTTTCTTCACGGTGCACGACTCGTCCATGCACTGCATATGTTCTAGCCAGCATCTTCATGATGCTCATGCCAGGTCGTTGTGTAGTACTGTTGCTGAATCACTGTGTAACAGTCAGGCCATGCAGCGTGACCGAAAACCACACAGTCTACGAACAATCGCATAGGTGAGCAGCCATGCCTCCGAGCCATAGAGCAGTATGCTCATGACGCACTCAATGAAGAGTTCCATCTCTCCTCAACACCACGGTACGATATAACATTAGTCATCACACTGAAATAATATCAGCTCAGAAAAATATGACAAGACAACCAGACAACTTGCCTACCTGCTTGAGACCAATCCGCCCGCTGCGTCTGCAGCGAGATTATAGGCGACGTCCGTGTGATCGTCCAGCACTTCTATCGTCTATGAACAGACACACAACAAATGTAATGATATGACTCATTGCAGCCAAAGCCTGGCTAATATATAATAAAAAATGTGTGGGCAAATTTGTTTTCTTTTGCCGTGTCAGTGTGAGGTTAAAATTCGGTTAATTGTGCCTACTGAGTACCATAAAGCAAGTTGGCTTCCCTGACTGTCAGTAGGGTGTCCATAGTGTCGGCCCTGCCATGGAAAAGTTGGCTTCCCTGACTGTCAGTAGGGTATCCATAGTGTCGGCCCTGCCATGGAAAAGTTGGCTTCCCTGACTGTCAGTAGGGTGTCCATAGTGTCGGCCCTGCCACGGAAAAGTTGGCTTCCTTGACTGTCAGTAGGGTGTCCATAGTGTCGGCCCTGCCATGGAAAAGTTGGCTTCCTTGACTGTCGGTATGGTGTCCATAGTGTCGGCCCTGCCACAGAAAAGTTGGCTTCCCTGACTGTTGGTAGGGTGTCCTTAGTGTTGGCCCCGCCATGGAAAAGTTGGCTTCCCTGACTGGTGGTAGGGTGTCCATAGTGTCAGCCCTGCCATGGAAAAGTTGGCTTCTTTGACTGTTGGTAGGGTGTCCATAGTGTCGGCCCTGCCACAGAAAAGTTGGCTTCCCTGACTGTTGGTAGGGTGTCCTTAGTGTTGGCCCTGCCATGAAAAGTTGGCTTCCCTGACTGTTGGTAGGGTGTCCTTAGTGTTGGCCCTGCCATGGAAAAGTTGGCTTCCCTGACTGTCGGTAGGGTGTCCTTAGTGTTGGCCCTGCCATGGAAAAGTTGGCTTCCCTGACTGTCGGTAGGGTGTCCATAGTGTCAGCCCTGCCATGGAAAATTTGGCTTCCCTGATTGTTGGTAGGGTGTCCATAGTGTCGGCCCTGCCACGGAAAAGGCCCGACGACGAGAGGTCTTGAGATGCTACTGCAGTGTAGTCAATAGACCTTTATTGATGGATCTCAGTGTTCAGGTCGGTGTGGATGGTGGAATCAGTATGGTGTCACCAATAATGATTAATACACTGGGTCGAGATGATGCACAGCGCGATACACAAGTAGAAGAAGCTTGAAATTGGAGGTAGTATTTTTAATTTTTTCTCTAAATGTTTCTACCTATGATAATTAGTAGAATACTAACAGGTATTTGGAGAGAGTAGAACAACAGACCCTTCCCATGACCACCATGCTACCTGGTGGATTATAATGGAACTTAAAGATTTGGGTAACTCCGAGAACATCACGCTGCTTAATGCATAGGCCTGTGGTTCTGTTACCCGAACCTTTTTGTTCCATTATAATCCACCAGGTAGCGTGGTGGTATAACAGGAAGGGTCTATTACATTAGGCCATACACAGTACCTTGCATTCCAACACTGTAGGGTTCCAGGTGGGCGTAGCGTCTGCATTAAGGATGAGTTCGTCGAAGACTTCCTGAGGGCTCGAGTCCAGGTGTGCCTGGGAAAATGTCAAAGAAGGAGAGAGAGATGAAGAGTGGGCCAAAGTGGCTGTGTGGTAGATCGCTAGACTGCCGAACAGAGAACAGTGATTCGAGTCCACCTGTCGCCGTTTCAAAGTTTGGGCAATTTTGTTCACCCCACTTTGCCTGTATCTTTCAGAAATAGACAATGAGAGCCTCTGGTCCCTTCTGCCTGGGGTTTTTGCCAGGGGAAGTAAAATATGACGAGTAGCAGGGTTTCCTGGACTTGCAGAAAAAAAGCAACTAAAATCAACCTTGGGGAACATCGATGGTTTTCAGGAACAAAATATGTATTCTGCCTTTATCATAATTTTCTTTTCTTTTATTGGCTATCCAGTCCTAGTCCTCCCATCTCAGTATTGGTCTTCCTCCTCTCCTTCTACCCTCCACCCTAAGCCCATCCACAACAGATCGTACTATCGCATGTATTTATATAAAATCAGAGGATTTGAAGACGACTATTCATTTCCAAGCTCATCAATTCAATATGAACTAACATATCTATCTATATATTTACTTCCATTTAATTAGGCTTGCTGATAAAGGTTTGACAATATGTTTTTATGATAGTCTGACCCTTGATGGTCACCAGCAGGGTCTTAGTTCAACAACCAGCAGGGTCTTAGTTCAACAACCAGCAGGGTCTTAGTTCAACAACCAGCAGGGTCTTAGTTCAACAACCAGCAGAGCTGTGCCACTTTTTTATTCACACCCTGTAAAACTGCAAGTGCCTATTTTGTAAAAAAAAAAACATTAAGATAAAATTGTAACCCTTTAACCAAATTAAGTTTTTTGTTATTGTGACAGACATTGACATTATTCCTGGAAATGTTGAGCTATATAATTAATGAGACACTAATAAAACTCCATTATTAATTTGTAACATAGTGCACCATTATACATATCATAGCAAACGTATTGACCAATAAATAAAACAGTTACAAATATGATAAACATACGCACATAACATAACATAAATTGGAGCCACAAAGTTGGACCAAGACACCCCAAATCAAGGATTGGGGTAAAAATGAAGGTTCCCCAGGGTTGAATTTGGTTGGATTTTTTGTGGGAACTCTGGACACCCACCCAGTCATCTTAAAACAAAAATTGGCTTTTTAACCTAAATGTTGGGGTCACCACCAATTTCTACTGGACTAAATGTGCTGAAGCACAAGGTTGATATTCATAAAGAGATAACAGTAAAAATATTTATTTAAAATAATGGATAATTGGAACACATTTCAGTGAACAAGATGTTAGATTAGACAGTTTATGCTACACTAACACTTGTTAAATCTTGTTAAATCTACTACACCAGCTGAGTTACCTCAGTGTTGCAAGGGGAGAAAAGGCAAACATAAGTCTGTTCTAGTTAAAGCCACAACTCTGGATAGCTACAATCTTACTATAACTGGAGATGATCCAATGAAGGAGTTGTAACACTTATTTTCTTAAATTCTCCATGGGTTAGGGCCCCGTTCGGGACCACTATTTTGAACAGCCAGCCTCGTTAGCACCTCGAGGCTGTATCTAAAGAAACTAAAAACATACAAACCATCCCTATGGGGCCACGAGCCGTCTAAAAGTGTCAGCCTTATTACAGGTGACACTGATGGAGATATCAGGGAACAAACAAACAAACACAGACACAATCTGTTTTATAGCATAGATAGCGATCAGTCTTTGTGCCTTTAATCATAAGTAATCAAATCAAATCAAACCACGTCGCACTTACATTTGGGGCTATACAAGTGTAATATTTATTTAATTTTTACCTCCAACTTGAATATCTTGCCATAGCCGCTAAAGCTGCGACTGTAAACGCAGCCCTCTTCTGGCGTGATCCCGTTCATCAGTTTCCAACCATCGGCAGTGTGCATGATTTCCCAGGCCTTGTCCCACGACTCCTGCGCTGTCTGGGGATAGTCGGGATCCTAGAAGGAAAATACAACAATAAGTCTACTGTACAACGAAAGTGGGACCAGAAATGATTGTGTGACAGGATGGAGGTTTAACAAGATTGTCATCCAAACCAAGTGGACAAGGAAGTCATTGGCTTATTGCGAGTCCAATGATTATTCACCTTAGATCTATGTGTATCCTGTCTTTCTAAGATATTTGTAAAAAAAAATTTTTTTTTTCATAAATGGTAGCATTTATATTTCATTTTCTCGAATTCTGTTCCACGAGGAAGCTGGTGAAGAACTGGCTAAAGTGGGCTGGACACATGGAAAGAATGGAAGGGGACGCTTGACGAAGAGATCCCGGACTACAGGGATAAAGATGACAGCAACAACAACATAACATATGTGGGTCCATGACACGTGGGTTCACGACACGTGGGTCTACGACACGATGCATCGACACGCATACAGCATTTTGACTACATATGGATGGAAACAGCAATTTATTTACACAAGTATCTATTTTTCCTGTTATTCACAGTAAATTATTTAACCAACTGAGTTTATTATTATTTAACAGTGGAACTAGCAATGGTTGGCATTAGTAGGTTTTTCACACGGTTTCACTGATTGGCCATTACGTCATACCATTTTGCCAAACAAAGTAAAGATGACCACTTTGTTGAATCAGCCATGCTAGTGAATGTTAAGCAGCGAGTATGCCATGGAGAAATTCAAGTCAACAGCTTGGAAGCATTTCCGGTTTGCATACACCTTTAATACGTTTGCTGACCTACAGTCAATACTGTTTTAATTTTAGTAAGTATCGTGTTACGTATCGTATCATGACTCATGTATCGTGATACATATCGGATCATGTGGGTACTGCATCATTACATTCCTACGAGTCACCAACCTTCAGTGAGTACACGGATGCCCTTCGACTTGACACGGACACAAAGTCTTTATACTGATGCTCGCCATCCTCGTCATCAGAACCTACAACGAAGATGTCACGGCATTGTCTCTCTCACAACATATATGTCAGAACTGGTCAGAAACGTCTGGATTGGCTTGCTTTTTTGGTGATAAACATTACTGGTTATTCGGAAAGTAGCCAACCAGCATGGTTTATCTATGAAATGTTTATAATTCATTACAATGTTTAGTTTCTACCTTTTATAGATGTGAATGATGTGATCATGTGAATGTCTGACCCAGATAAACTATGTCTGTTCTTAAAAGCGTACACCAACATTTGTTTCTCTAGACAATAAGGTAACTGTTTAACACTAGTGGTGTCATTTGATAACTAGTGTAGAACAACTGAAAAGTGGTGCCAACTGCTTAACACCAGATGGCGACACTTTTCACTTGTTCCACACTACTCAAATTACAATAATTATGGTTCAAGCTGAATAAAAAAGGGGGTGTACGTTAATTAGGGCATGTACGCTTAATAGGTCGAATATGGTACTTAGATTAGGTATAAACTTGAGAAGCAATGTATTACCCTAGGCCTCATCCTTGCTAGCCAGGGGTGGTAGTAGTACTACAGTACCTCTGGCCACCCTTGCTAGCCAGGGGTGGTAGTAGTACTACAGTACCTCTGGCAGATTTGTCAGTTTATCCCACACCATGCGTGGATGAAGGTTGAATCATTTGTATTAATGGAACAATATGTGCCCAAATTTGAAAGAGCATTCCCATGAAATGCCCATCATTACCCGTCCGACCAGCAACAACGAGTCCACTACCAATTAAAGGTTCCCGTATGCGAGCCCCATAGATGCCAGTGAGCAATCCCATTGGCTAATAAAGCAACTGAAAAATCAGCGTTTGAACAGTTAGATCTGCCAGGGGGCACTGTTGTAGTGCGAGGATGCATGGTCTTACTCCCGAGGCTGCCTACCTTCCCGGGAGTCAACGGGGGAGTAGTACTGCTGGTCGTGGGGATGGTGTATGACGTGGCTCGCAGCTTCCCCACCGAGCAATAACCTCGCATCTTGTTCGGGATGAAGGAAACTCACTGAAAATGGACGATATATTTAACGTTTGGTTTGTTGCATACATTACAGTATCCCATCAAATCAGCTCATTCAAACACAATCTTAAATTCCCTGGGAAGTATTCAGCCACATGATCAATAGGCACAGGCAATCTGAACTGAAGAACATAATTATGTCTCTCGTTATCGAGGGGCGCAGTAGTAGTGGTTGGAACATCAGACTCTCAACTGAGAGGAGTGGGGTTCGAGTGAATTGTAAAAAACCTCCAAATCCCCGCAATTATTACGAAAATATAGGAATTGCAATTTAAAAAATACAGGATATATAGCCAAATAATAGGAACTGCTTAGTTGTAGTACTTTGAAACTTACTTCTCTCGCGGGCCTTCTGTTCCCGCGGCAACACCTTGAAGTCGAGGAACCAGGTCTCGATCCAAGCGATGATGAAGGAAACCAGTAGAGACATATAGGACAGGGGATTGTCGTGTGTCTGGGAAAACTACAAGAATACAACCGTGCAATGTTTCGTGTCACTTAGAAAATCAGTTTCAAATTAAAAAATCCACCTGGAACTCATTTAGCCTATCGCAAATCTTAGTCATCAGTGGATATCCCAAATGGTAAACACTGCACAAGTTTTCAGCGTTTCCATTTTCACTTCAATTAATGTTTGACCAAAAACTAAATAATGTAACAGTTTTTCTGATGATTTCACAAACAACTACATAAAAAAGTTGCACAAACGAGCTAACATGCATGTTGCAGTGGATACTAGGTAGGTTTGATTTTTGGCAAAATTTATTTGAAATGAGACTAGCAAAAAAATCTAAATGAGGAGGGACCTTTAAAAAGATTGAACAAGATTGCCATCTAAGGCAAAACACCTTGGAAGCCACTGGCTTATTGGAAGCCCAACAAGTGTTCATTTACGTGGAACTGGCCCTTTTGAGACATTTCTCAATTTTGTTTTTAAATATATTCACGCTGTTGGCATTTACACAATCTATAAATAGTTTGTTCCAATGATTTATTGTGAGAATGGGTAGTTTCTGATATCTAATCTACACTGTTCCTTCGCTAACGTTGTCCTCTAGTTCTATCTAGTGAGAAACAAACATTTCTATCAATATTTTCATACCCATTCAACATCTTAAAACTTCAATATGATCTCCTCTTGACCTCCTTGTCTCTAGTACCACTTTATACAACACAATACAATACAATACAATACAATAAAGACACCCAAGCTCAGCAGTGCGCCAACACAAAAGGGTTAGACAGTTTCTAATCGTTAGCAATTCCAGTCATGAACAGGTGGATCGGTTCACCGAGGAGCTATGGAGGATAAGAGCTCAAACAAAATGAAACGAAATGAGTTCCACAGAGTTGGCAACTAAGAAAACTCTAGTTCCAATGTTTAGCTTAATACTGGGTACGAAATCTAGATTAGAATTAGATGATCAAATCTATCTGGGCCATCTTGCAGGTGTCAGCATAGATTGTAAATATGCTGGTTGATTGGATGAAAGTACTTGATAGGTAAGTGTGCTGATCTTGAAAACAATGTGATATCGGACAGGGAGCCAATGCAATGATTCATGAAGTGGTACTGAGTGAGAGAAACAAGGAGATTGGGTAACTACCTTTGCCAAACAATTTTGCACACATTGAGGCTTTGTAATTGTCAAGTCTACTGTTAAAAACAGCAGTTGCAATAATTTTTTTGTGACAGAAAGAGACATATATTATCTGGGAATAAATTCAACAAATTGAATATTGAATTGGACAAAGTTTTCCTTACCAAAGTTTTCTTTAAAGACAACTCAATATCTTGTATAAGAGCAGCAAGGGTTTTTTGGTAAGACTGTCTTTGGCTGTTGCTAGCTACAGTAGAAAATATCATTAATGTTAAATCTTATCTGGTATTGTTTACTAATTGGTCATACATACCAGCTTTATCAGTAATGTACCAGGCTGTGCACAATTTGTGACAGACTTTGTCACTATTATTGTGTGCACAGCGGCAATCCTAGTTGGATAAGAATAAAATTGGATAGCCTATTACCAACCTACCAAGTAGTTGGTGTATTTGTACAATCAGAGAAAGGTCAGCATGAGCATTTCCCATTTCATTATAAACACAAACACACCGGGAGTCAACGGGGTATCGATCTGCGAAAAACACACGAAATGATACACCAAAGTAATGCCATCTCATGTTTGTTAGCACACATAATTGTGTTTACATATTAAAATAAATTAAATATTTGAGATGAATTACCTTCCTTTATACTTTGTTTTACCAAACCGGAAGGAGTATGTCTCCACTGCTTCCGGCTACTTGGACTTGGTGCAGCGACTTGAATTTGGTGTAGATAATTTACAGAAAAACGCGGTATATCAAATAGAATAAGTATTACTATTGAATATATATTATACACAAACGTATTGTAGACATATATTAGGAAACAGGTTTTGTTAATTATTAGTCAGAGGGAGTATTTTAGAGTAAGTTAGTTTCGGATTCTGTCGGGGAATTCAGCGAGCGATAATAAGGTTGTTTACTATTCGAAAATTGAGATAGCATAGTGAATAGTTTACATTGGCTAATATATATATATAAGATACAGTGATCTATTTACTTAAATTACATACATAAGGTAATATCTGACATAGTGGTAGTAAACGTTTTCGGTAAAAAGGAATTAACAGCAGGATTTTAGCGTAAATTAGTACACACTGACTTCGTTGTTTTGTTACACAGTGTTCTCCGTATTCGCTAGGTGGCAGGTTTTTTGTTTCTCATGCGAGGTTAATAGAAGACACAGTTAGCAAGTATATTAGACTAAAGTGTTCTTTTGATCACAAAAACAGCCTTATTCAAGGCTAACGTAGCAAACTAATTAAAATTAAATTGTATGATGGCGCCGTGCAAACGGCAGTTAAAGGCCACAAGGCATTTAATTTGTGGCAGTTGCAGCAACTGGGTGGACTTTGTTAAGTCTGGGTGCGAGAAGTCCTGGGCTGAGGTCCAGGCAGATAGTTTTAGTTTTGAGTGTAGGGGATGTACGAAGATGAAGGAACTAGAGGTGGAGTTGGAAGAGCTGAGGCTGCTCGTTGTGGCAATGGTGGGAAGGGAACAGGGTGGTTGTGCCAGTAGTTCCGGTGGGGGAACAGTAGATGATAAAGTGGGGAAAGACACAAGAGATGCTAGGGAGAGCTCACCGCAGCCTGGGAGGAAGCTGAGGGGAGGGAAGGTGACACGTCGTAGGGAGACAGGACGTAAGGAGACGGGAAAGAAAGGAACGGGAGGGAAGACAACAGGAGCGAAGGAGAGGGGAGTAGGGGAGACAGGAGGGAAGGAGAAGGGAGTGGGGGAGACAGGAGGGAAGGAGAAGGGAGTGGGGGAGACAGGAGGGAAGGAGAAGGGAGTGGGGGAGACGGGAGGGAAAACAACCGGAGTAAAGGAGAGGGAAGTGGGGGAGACGGGAGGGAAAGCAACCGGAATGAAGGAGAGGGAAGTGGGAGAGACAAGAGCAAAGGAGTGGGAAGTGGGGGAGACAGGAGCGAAGGAGACAGGAGGGAAGGGGTCAGGACAGAATGTGATGGAGGGGATCGAACGGAAGAGTTATTCTGCAGCAGTGATAGAGGGGGTGAGGAAGAGAGCGAGGGTGTTTGTGGGGGATTCGATAGTTAGGAAGACCGACAGAGTCTTAAACAAGGGAGATGATGTGGTGGTCTGCTTGCCTGGAGCCAAAATAGAGGCGATAACTCAGAGGGTAAAAAACATCGTAGGCTCGGGAAAGGGTGGATCTGTTTTAGTACACGTAGGGACAAATAACGTAGAGAGGGAGGGTACAACTGCCATAGTTAGGAAATATAGGCAGTTGGTCAGAACACTAAAACAGACGCGGGTTGAGCAGGTAATACTGTCAGGGATTTTACCTGTAATGGGCAGGAGGGGTCACAAATATCGAAATTGTCGGGGGATGGCAATTAACATGTTAGTCCAGAAGTTATGTATGGAAGAGGAAGTTGGATTTGTGGATTTATGGGGAAGTTTTGTTGGGAGGGCTGATATGTACATGAAGGATGGGCTTCATTTAAGTGGAAAGGGGGCGGCAGTATTCGCGGACAAACTTTCAGCAGCAGTAGATAGTGACTTGGGTACAATGACAAATATTTTTGGAAGTAAACATTCTTTAAACTAGAAGTGCAGGGGGGTTACCTAGAGGTGTCTCAAGCAGAACAAGAGGCCACTAGCACAGATAAACCAATATCAAATCATCCGAAAAACATCACTGAAAAAGGTTATAGATGCGTATGTTTAAATGCAAGGAGCATAGTAAATAAGAAAAACGAATTAAACATTATGGTAGAAGATATTGACCCTCACATAATTGGTATAACTGAATCATGGGCCAACATAGATATAACAGATGCTGAATTAGGACTGACAGGATATGTAATGTTTAGGAAAGATCGAATAGGAAGAAGGGGCGGGGGAGTTATTTTATATGTTAAAGAATCTATTCAGGCTTATGAAATAAAACTAGAAAGGGAAGCAGATTGCGATGAAGCTGTTTGGTGCAAAATTGTTTCAGGAAATTCAAAATTAACTATTGGATTAGTTTACCGAAGTCCAAACATAAACGAAGAGGACAACACAAAAATAAAAAACGCTATAAAGGAAGTTAGTAAAGGGGAATGTATCATAATGGGAGATTTTAACCATGGACACATACAATGGAATTCTCTAGAGAGCACAGGGTTTGAGGACCAACAATTTCTATTTTTAATCCAGGATAGCTTTCTTACTCAGCACGTACTAGAACCAACCAGGGGAGAAAATGTATTAGATATAGTTTTGTCATCACAAAAAGAATTAGTGGACAATGTAAAAATATTTGAACCATTGGGTAATAGTGACCATAATCAAATACATTTTGACATCAATGTAAAATCAGAAAGTAAAAATAAGAAAACGTACAAGAGAAACTTCCACAAAGGTAACTACAAAGATATGAGAAAATACTTAGCAAAGCTAGATTGGAATAACATGCTGATGAATAAGACCGCAATTGAATGTTGGAATATTCTAAAATATGAAATTGAGAGTATCATCGATAAATTTGTTCCCTTCCAAAAACAAGGAAAACGGTGTAGAAAGAAACACTTGTCAAAAGAGGCTATTAGAAAAATAATGCTAAAACAAACTATGTGGAGGGTTTATAGGCGTACCAGAAAGGACGAAGACTATGCAAAATACAAAGAGGCACTTAATGCAGCTACAACTGAAATCAGACAATCTAAAAGAAGCTATGAGCAAAAACTAGCATGTAACATAAAAAATGACAGCAAGAGTTTTTATGCATATGTCAGGAGTAAACAAAACGTACAAGACAAGGTTGGACCTCTAGAAGACAGTGCTGGAAATATAATATCACAGGGGTTTTTAATGGCGGAAGACCTAAATGGTTACTTCAGTTCAGTGTTTACCAAAGAAGATATTAGTTCATTACCAGTTGCTGATGCTAAATTTCAGGGGGCTAAATCTGACTATTTAGGTCCGTTAGTTGTAACTCCAGAATTGGTAGCTAAGAAAATAAAGGCAATGAAGGATAACAAATCACCGGGAGTGGATGGGATTCCTCCAAAATTACTAATGGAAACAGTAGAACAAATCAGTATACCACTTGCAAGAGTATTCAACTTGTCATTAAAAGAGGGAGTTGTTCCGTTTGAATGGAAAGAAGCAAACATCATACCATTATTTAAAAAGGGTTCGAGAAATAAGTCAGAGAATTACAGACCAGTGAGTTTAACGTCAGTGATTTGTAAATTATTAGAAAGGTTAATTAAAGACCATATGGTGGACTTCCTCGTTAAGCATAAATTATTAAATTCATCTCAACATGGATTCCTTAAAGCGAGGTCATGCTTAACAAATATGTTATGTTTTTTGGAAGAAATCACTAAGTGGATAGACGTGGGATCGCCAGTAGATATTATCTACTTAGATTTTCAGAAAGCTTTTGACAAAGTGCCACATCAAAGATTACTACTTAAATTAAAAGCCCATGGTATCGGGGATAGCATAACTGACTGGATAGAACAATGGCTGACTGACAGAAGACAACGAGTTATAGTAGACGGAGAAGTTTCAAATTGGAAATCGGTTTTGAGTGGGGTACCTCAAGGATCAGTATTAGGACCTATATTATTCTTAATTTATATCAATGACTTGGACGACAGTATAACAAGTAATGTACTGAAATTTGCGGATGACACAAAACTGTTTAGAAAGGTTAATACTGATGGTGATAAACAACATTTACAAAACGATCTAGACAGATTAGTGAAATGGTCTGAGAAATGGCAGATGTTGTTCAATTTTGGGAAATGTAAATGCCTACATACAGGACATAGGAACTTGAATGTAAACTATAGAATGGGAGATACTGTTCTGGGTACTACTGTAAAAGAAAAGGACTTAGGAGTTACAATAAGCGCTGATATGAAAGTTTCAGAGCAGTGTGGTATTGCAGCTTCAAAGGGTAATCAAATTCTTGGATTGATTAGAAGAAACATAACATACAAGGGAAAAAAGTTAATTATACCTCTTTATAAAGCAATAGTTAGACCTCATTTAGAATACTGTATACAAGCATGGAGACCATATCGTAAGAAGGATATAGATACGCTTGAACGCATACAAAGGAGAGCAACTAAAATGATTCCAGAACTGAGAGACCTTAGTTATGAAGAACGCCTGAAAGAATGTGGTTTAACAACTCTAGAGACAAGGAGGTTAAGAGGAGATCAGATTGAAGTTTTTAAGATATTGAATGGGTATGAAAATATTGATAGAAATATGTTTTTCTCACTCAAGAAGGATAGCAGAACTAGAGGACATGAGGTAAAATTAGTAAAGGATCAATGTAGATTGGACATCAGGAAGCACTCGTTCTCACAGAGGACAATAAATGAATGGAACAAATTGTCAACAGATTGTGTAACTGCTAGCAGCGTGAATATGTTTAAAAACAAGGTTGACACATATCTCAGGAGGGCAGGCTATAAGTAGATGAACATTGTTGGACTCTCGATAAGCCAATGGCTTCCTTGTCCACTTGCCATCTGGGCCTTTGGCTTGGATGGCAAATCTTGTTAAATCTTGTTAAATCACTGTAGTAGGATAAAAGTGGGTAAAAAGATGCCTAATTGATGTACTCACGTCAAATAAGAACACTTTCGTGACCAAAAAGGCACATGTTCCAAAAGTGGTTAGCTGAAAAAGAATGGCAATTTATCAGACTCACGATTTATGACTTCAATAAAAACATAATTTTTTATTAACCTTTTATATTAATAACAAAAGAGCAGGTACCTTTTAACATATTTCAGCTAAATTCAAAATGTTCATTCTTATATATATCTATAACAGTTCATGCTTGCAAGTTGCACATTTTCGCTTAATGTAAAATTTTTCAACACTAAAAATCTGCAGAAATATCGACAACATGTAGATAAAATAAAACACCATTTTAAAATTCCATGACATTATATGACGTTTAATAAAATTCCATAACTTTCTAGGCATGATAAAATTATTTAGAAAATCCATGACTTTCCAAGATTTCCATGACCCGTAGGAACCCGTCACCCTGTATCCTAAGGGATGTCATAGGGAAGAGGTGATTGCTGATCACTAGGATTCCTACATTTTCATCATAGCATAATTCCAGGACATTATTTGTAATGTCAAGGACATGACAAATTTCCAAATGAGATAAACCATGAAGAAATGACACATTTTGAAGTGAAAACTTTACTATAGTACAATTTCATGAAACATTAACAGTGGCGGAACATATGCCTTTGGCATAAATAAATGTATCTAATATCAACCTCCACAGTTCATTTTACTACAGTGGTTGCAATGATATTTATACACATTCCATGTTCTGGAATTTGTCAGTAAAAAAAATGAGGATTTTTTCCAGGACATAGATATAAAACTGGCCATTGTCCGGCTTTTCAGGTTTTGGAAGTAAAAACCCAGAAATCCAGTACCTTCCAGGTTTTAAAGGAGCCATAGGGATGGAGAAGAACGACACAAAATGATAACTTACAGCGACGACCCACGGATGGTGGATGCGGAGGAGAGCGTACGCAAGCAGCAGAGGAACAAACCTGCACGCAGAACACAGCTGAAACAACAAACATACAGTTTATTTCAAAGTATACGTTCATTCTTGTATAGCGAGGTATCCAGTTCTTGGGACTGCTCAAAGTGTTTTACACTTCACCCCCTGGCAGACCTGTTCATTCCAATGCCACCTCGACTTCCATGGGAAGCATTCAGCCACACTGCAATTACTGCGCAAATATATTTGTTCACATATCCACCACGGTCTATAGCCAGGCACTCATTTATACAGCTGAGTGAACTGAGGCAACGTGGAGTAAATGAAATTGTTCAAGCTTTGATACAGCAGCAAGAAGATTCAAACCCAGGTCCTCTCGATTGAGAATCCTATGTTCTAATCACTAACCACTGTGCCCATCCACTTTGAAATTTGCTGGGAATCATAGGAATTATAATGTACCACTCGCATTATACCACAACCAGATCTCCACCCATACAGGCCTTTAGCCAGAAGCAATTTTTTGCCAGTCTTGAACTTTCTAAAAAGTGTAATCTTAAAGCTGCTTCCTCAAATGGTTCAGCCCATCGTGAATCTGATTAATTTATGTCCAGATGTTTGTAGTGTATGACTAGTTATTTTTGTTCAAATCATCGAAAAAATTGACTTTAATCATCCGTCATCTGGTAAGGATCAAAATAGTGGAAATCCAAAATGGTAAACACTGTGTGGGTCAATGTTGATCACGGGCGTGAGTTCCATCCTCTCTCTGATCATATAACATAAAGTTAAAAAATTTCACAAAGGGTGAAAATTGTGATTTTTTTGCATTTCGATTTTCACTTCACTTAATGCTTGAACAGGCATTAAGTAATTAAATAGTTTGTCTGATGATTTCACAAAAACTACATAAAAAATTTGCAAAAACGAGCTGGCATGTTGCATTCGATACTAGGTAGGTTTGGTTTTCTGCATAATTAATTTGAAATGAGACTAGCAAAACAATTTAATTGAGGAAGCACCTTTAAGTCCACAAAAGCTTTCCATGGAAGCCTTTTGTGTCTAAGACTGCCATTATTGGTCTTTTACTTTTATTTTAGCCCTTTTTGTCAGACATTTGCCAGTCTTCAAGATAAGCAGGCGGGTCCGTGACTAAAGGCCTGCATCCACAGGTGGTCATCGACAACTGCCAAAATAATTTTGATCTTCAATCAGTCACAGTGTGGCAATCAGATGTTAAATGTAAGGGGAGCATATACATAAGCAAATATTTGTTTTATTTTGCTAAATAAAAACTATTTTAGAACAACAATGTGCATAATTAAATTAATTGAGAGAAACATGTGAATCATCTGGTAAAATAATCAAACGTTCCTCTCTCCAATGACTGACCAAGCATACGTATTTAGGTCAGAATTAAACAGGAGAACTTGTGCTGAAAACGTAGTGATGTCCACTGGAAATCAAGCCAGGCAGCATCGACTGCATGTACACCGAACTCCAAGAAACATGGTTTTCTAATACATTCAATGGTTGCAACATTTTGCGTGTATATTCTAGAATGTTGCGCAATCTTTACGTGAGAAGATTAAATCTACTTACTACTGTGTCAAAAAGTGATGATGGGAATGTGTAGTGGATGGCCTCCTTAATAAACGTCTCTGCATTAAACCCCTTACCCACTATCTGCAAAAGTAGAAACACAACATTACATGACCAATCTTTGTAACAAGTCACAGGCATTACGGAAATAATGATTATATGAAATTATTAGTGGATTCCCTTGCTGGAAAGCAATAGCCTGTGTTGTCAACGGTCAAACAACAAAAGCTCTCCTTGTTTGGCCACATCACCCGACAGAACACAATTTCAAAAACCATCCTGCAGGGCCAACTGAACAGCGAGAGAAGACAGGGCCACCAGAGGGAAAAACTGGCTGGACACCATACAAGAATAGACACATGAAGACCTACCGACACTGCCACGCACAGCAGAGGACAGACAAAGCTGGCGAAGACTGTGTGTGAATGGCACTGTATGTCCACCCTGGTCAAGGGATGACGGTGACAGCCAATGTATCTGTTGCCGATAATGTCAGGACTCGGCAGCAACACAGAGGGCAAGTTGATAATGTCAGGACTCGGCAGCAACACAGAGGGCAAGTTGATAATGTCAGGACTCGGCAGCAACACAGAGGGCATGTTGATAATGTCAGGACTCGCCAGCAAAAAAGAGGGCATGTTGATAATGTCAGGACTCGGCAGCAACACAGAGGGCATGTTGATAATGTCAGGACTCAGCAGCAACACAGAGGGCAAGTTGATAATGTCAGGACTCGGCAGCAACAAAGAGGGCATGTTGATAATGTCAGGACTCGGCAGCAACAAAGAGGGCATGTTGATAATGTCAGGACTCGGCAGCAACACAGAGGGCATGTTGATAATGTCAGGACTCGGCAGCAACACAGAGGGCAAGTTGATAATGTCAGGACTCGGCAGCAACAAAGAGGACATGTTGATAATGTCAGGACTCGGCAGCAACAAAGAGGGCAAGTTGATAATGTCAGGACTCGGCAGCAACAAAGAGGGCATGTTGATAATGTCAGGACTCGGCAGCAACAAAGAGGGCAAGTTGATAATGTCAGGACTCGGCAGCAACAAAGAGGGCAAGTTGATAATGTCAGGACTCGGCAGCAACAAAGAGGGCATGTTGATAATGTCAGGACTCGGCAGCAACAAAGAGGGCAAGTTGATAATGTCAGGACTCGGCAGCAACAAAGAGGGCATGTTGATAATGTCAGGACTCGACAGCAACAAAGAGGGCATGTTGATAATGTCAGGACTCGGCAGCATCAAAGAGGGCATGTTGATAATGTCAGGACTCGGCAGCAACAAAGAGGGCAAGTTGATAATGTCAGGACTCGACAGCAACAAAGAGGGCATGTTGATAATGTCAGGACTCGGTAGCAACAAAGAGGGCATGTTGATAATGTCAGGACTCGGCAACAACAAAGAGGGCAAGTTGATAATGTCAGGACTCGACAGCAACAAAGAGGGCATGTTGATACTGTCAGGACTCGACAGCAACAAAGAGGGCATGTTGATAATGTCAGGACTCGGCAGCAACAAAGAGGGCATGTTGATAATGTCAGGACTCGGCAGCAACAAAGAGGGCAAGTTGATAATGTCAGGACTCAACAGCAACAAAGAGGGCATGTTGATAATGTCAGGACTTGGCAGCAACAAAGAGGGCAAGTTGATAATGGCAGGACTCGGCAGCAACAAAGAGGGCATGTTGATAATGTCAGGACTCGGCAGCAACAAAGAGGGCATGTTGATAATGTCAGGACTCGGCAGCAACAAAGAGGGCATGTTGATAATGTCAGGACTCGGCAGCAACAAAGAGGGCATGTTGATAATGTCAGGACTCGGCAGCAACAAAGAGGGCATGTTGATAATGTATGGCATTTTTCTTATAAAATTTAGTATGACGACAAGTATTGGCAAAGAAAGCAGAGATGGTGAAGCAGCGAGGTCACAGGAACAGGGAAGACCACATTTAATATGGTCAGGTCAGACTGCTTTAGGATACGAGAAAGGGGGAGGAGGAAGAAAAGTGGAGGGCTGCCATTAGGGAGCAGTGGATAAGGACAACAGCTGCAACAGGTGCAAGAACTAGTTGGCCTTATCCCTTTATAGGGAACAAAATGAAGCAAGTATATTTGCAACTCATACATAGTATTGTGCTATTTATGCCATTGTGCCATTTGTATATTTGTAGTTCATGCATTGTATTGTGCTATTTGTGCCATTTGTATATTTGTAGTTCATGCATTGTATTGTGCTATTTGTGCCATTTGTATATTTGTAGCTCATGCATAGTATTGTGCTATTTGTGCCATTTGTATATTTGTAGTTCATGCATTGTATTGTGCTATTTGTGCCATTTGTATATTTGTAGTTCATGCATAGTATTGTACTATTTGTATATTTGCAACTCATGCATAGTATTGTTCTATCTATGCCATTGTGCTATTTGCATATTTGCAACTCATGCATAGTATTGTCCTATTTGTGTATTGATGAGGAGTCCATTTTTTACTGGTAGTTTTTAAAAAGCCTATGTTTAATTTAAATTGTTCTTACCTAAAAGTGCTCCTGCACAATATTCTCTTGATAACACAAGTTAACATTTAAATTTTTATACAATTTGACTTGGTAAAAATCAGTTTATTTTATAGTGGTACACTCCTATGTGAACACATGCATCCTTATGCATCATATGAGTCATATTCGAAAAGTAACAAAGATTTGTGCATTTTACTCACCTGTACATAAATCACCCAGACAATGAAGGTAAATATGAGGTCAAAGGTCACTAGCAGACAAAATGTCCGCCGTACTGGTGACATCACGCCACAGCAAACCTTTGCATCTTCTGGCAGTTCGGTCCATGACCCACTACCACCATCGACAACCATACGGGGGATGCTGTAACAAACATGTAGTATTTATTAAATATATATATATATAGTTTATTGTATACCTGTACAATAAAATGCTTACTGATGAAATTAAGTAACGTGATTCTTTATAATGGATGATCTCAAAATATTAATATGTGGCACTACACAACATTAGTTTTGTGGGGGTCAGCAACTGTTTTGTTTAGCACCGTACATCGGTGTATTTTTTCCCCTCAAACAATGTTGTTTATTTTCCAATTGTTTTCCTATTTTGGGGACATACAACTTCATATTTGCTCATACTCACCTGCTACTGAATAATTAATGGCATTTACATAAATGTATCAACATCCAGTACTTGTATTCTTACATAATTATTTGTGCAAATGCATACATTTTATGATTACCTAAAAATAAGTATTTTGAGCACACCACACATGCTGGATAAATGTATTTTTCTTAACAGGAAAAAATATGCAAAAAAACACACAAATAAAAAAATTCTAATGATCAACTCAAGTTGTAACTAGCCTCCACTGCTTAATTATGTAATAACTTGATCAAGGTCCTTATGTATAATTTTCCAACTACCACAGATATTACTTAAGAGGTTCAGATATTACAATGCAATTCAGCCTAACAGAAACTTCAGGAAGAATAGTAAGTAAGAAGGTGGATGATGTGGAGAGGTCACTTGGTGCGGATGGAGGAGGGCCAGGTCACTTGATGCAGATGGAGGAGGGAGGGGCACCTGGTGTGGATGGAGGAGGGCCAGGTCACTTGGTGTGGATGGAGGAGGGCCAGGTCACTTGGTGTGGATGGATGAGGGCTGATTACCTAGGAAAGCATAGAATAGTAAGTAAGAAGGTGGATGATGTGGACAGGTCACTTGGTGCGGACGGAGGAGGGCCAGGTCACTTGGTGCGGAATGAGGAGGGTCAGGTCAATTGGTGCGGATGGAGGAGGGCCAGGTCACTTGATGCAGATGGAGGAGGGCCAGGTCACTTGGTGTGGATGGAGGAGGGCCAGGTCACTTGGTGTGGATGGAGGAGGGCCAGGTCACCTGGTGCGGATGGAGGAGGGCAGGTCACTTGGTGTGGATGGATGAGGGCCAGGTCACTTGATGTGGATGGATGAGGGTCAGGTCACTTGATGCAGATGGAGGAGGGCCAGGTCACTTGGTGCGGATGGAGGAGGGCCAGGTCACTTGGTGCGGATAGAGAAGGGCCAGGTCACTTGGTGCGGATGGAGGAGGGCCAGGTCACCTGGTGTGGATGGAGGAGGGCCAGGTCACTTGGTGCGGATGGAGGGCCAGGTCACTTGGTGTGGATGGAGGAGGGCCAGGTCACTTGGTGTGGATGGAGGAGGGCCAGGTCCCCTGGTGTGGATGGAGGGCCAGGTCACTTGGTGCGGATGGAGGAGGGCCAGGTCATTTGGTGTGGATGGAGGAGGGCCAGGTCACTTGGTGTGGATGGAGGAGGGCCAGGTCACTTGGTGTGGATGGAGGAGGGCCAAGTCACTCGGTGCGGATGGAGGAGGGCCAGGTCACTTGATGCAGATGGAGGAGAGCCAGGTCACCTGGTATGGATGGAGGAGGGCCAGGTCACTTGGCGTGGATGGAGAAGGGCCAGGTCACTTGGTGTGGATGGATGAGGGCCAGGTCACTTGGTGTGGATGGAGGAGGGCCAGGTCACTTGGTGTGGATGGATGAGGGCCAGGTCACTTGATGCAGATGGAGGAGGGCCAGGTCTCCTGGTGTGGATGGAGGAGGGCCAGGTCACTTGGTGCGGATGGAAGAGGGCTACCAAAGATAGCAGAGGTGGTGAAACAGTGAGGCTGAAGGAAAAGGGGAGACCACAATTAAGATGAGAAAACTGAAGAAGGCATGTGAGAAAGGCGGGGGAGGATAAAATGGCTGCCGACAGGGAGCAGGGTTCAGCCTCCTGTTACGTTTCCCATTGGCGACCATGTTAACGTTTTGCACGATTATAAGAAAACGGGACCATCAAAAATTCTGAAACTTCTTACCTGCCGTTGCCATCATCTCATTGACATGCTGATCGAGTTTAGTCGAAGTCTCGTACTTGTAACTCATTTAAATGCCTGAACGTGCCATACCCGTCAATTTTTGCATGAATTACTACGCACACGTGCCTTGTTGCGAAAAAAATTGCCAAAAATCCTTCCGCCTATTGAAATCATCTAAAAATCCAGTTACATTGCCAACATGTTCTACCAGCAAACTTGCCAATGTTTCTGGCTCAAATGCAGTTATGTCAGATGATATGATTTTTTGAAAATAACACATATCTAAAATTACTGTGCCCTACATTCGTGTGTAACACACCAGGAAGTCTAACTGAGGCAGGAAGTCTAACTGAGGCATGAACCCAGCAGTGGAAAAGGATAACAACCAAAGCTGTGCAGCAGCACAAGAACTTCAAAGGGAACTACGAAGAAGAACACATGCACAGTTATTACCTTCCATAGGAGCTTGGCGGGACGTATCTCTGCTGATTGGAGCCATAGAGGATTTGGCCAGCATGTTGTGCCAAACTCTCTCGTTCTCCCATGTCTCGAGTACTCTGTCAATCAACATAGAAAATAAAAAACAAATTATATCAGCAATGCCACGTTGTTATACCGTTCAAACCAGTGGCATATTTAGAGAGGTGTAATTGGCTTTGCCTCCCTTTGGCTTAATTTGTCTCCATTTCTTTCCCGCGCTGCTACATGGTAGCATGGTAAACTAAAGGGTGACTAATCTTGGCCCTCCTTTGGCAATAATGGGTTGTTTGTTCACAGTGCACAGGGGGTAATTTGTGGAGTAATTATTCATTTTAGTGTATAATTTATTTGTTGTTCAAAGTTCTTGTTTTGTTTCATTTTGTACGGTAACTCTCCCTGGCCTTTTAAGGGTTACCATGAACCCTTGCATCAGTTTTCGTCACATACCAAACCCAGTTCTTTGGTGATGTTTGTGTTTTTTTAGAGATATGTGAAGTTCAATAGTCACTGTATGGTCAATCCACCTTACTGACTAATCTGTTCCCTTTTCAGATCTCACTGGATATCACATTACAGACATCACTAGTTGAATATATCGGTCCTTGTGAGTGTAAACGTCCAATAAAATTAACTTTTTTAAAGAAAATGACAAAAACAGGTAGCTGAGACATATTTTAGTATGAAACACCATTCATACATGTGACAAGTGCGACACATCAGTGATTGTGACATCGGCACAAACGTTTCTATATATTTTGTGAAAACAGCATATTCTAATTAGACTATTATAAGTATTAAGCAGGGCGGATTTGACAATGACCAAATGTCATCAATTCACATAGCCTAGGGCTAGGCTTAGTTGACCTTCCTGCTTATTGTTTCACATGAATGTAGGGCGTATTAAATTGTGACATGTGAACTTAAACAATTCATATGATGTGACATAAATGCAGTTGAGCAGGCATATTCACAGGTTTCTTTATAGAAGTTATTGGCTGTGAGATAGTGCACTTTTTTGAGAGTTTAACAGGCGGAGGGATTTATGGGAATTTTTCTGCTATGGGTCACGTGGGCGCATGAATACATGGCTATTTTTGTAAAAATTCAAGGGCATCGCACGTTGGGGCGTTAAAAAAAAACAGGAGGTATATTATTTTGACAAAACTTGGTCAGCATGTCATTGAGATAATAACAGTTGCTGTAAAAAATTTTCTGAATTTTTGATGGTCACGTTTTCTTATACTCAGGGAAAACGTTAACATTGCCACCAATGCAATTTTGTACTATGGTCTGCCCCTAAATAAATGGAAGTCGTGGCCACAAACACAAAATGTTGATATGCTTATATTTTGGTCATTATTGTTAGCTTAATTGTGGATATTACAGGTAATTTGGATGAAATTATTAGTTTGTTATAACAAATTTCTTCTAATTTTTATAATTTGCAATTCCAATAATATAATTAGGGCTCATATTTAAAAAAATAAATAAATAAATAAAAACAGTTGCTAACCTGCCCCATGTTGTGTTGGGGTGTAAGGGGTGTTCACACGCTCAACCGTAAAGACACTTAAGTAAACCTCACCTCCCCGTAGTGCACCCTGGTAACCAGTGCATTGTGCTGGGCTCAGCTCAAACGATGTTACGGAAACTAGAAGTGAATCTCAAAAGCCAGCTTGTGCTGGAAATGGCTACAGGAAGGAGACGGCCGAGGTACCAGCGGATGATGACATCATACATGTGTTGCATTTAACTTACATGAGCTTCTGGAAAGCTGCATCGGTCAAACAACATTGATCTGGGCGATAGATCTTGCTGGCAATTAAAATTACAATTAACTCATAAATTTCCCAATTAAATTAACCTCACACAATTCCTGTTGGATGTAGAAGTTTCATATATTCATTGGAATGAAACAGAAAAGCAATGTCACTATAACATAACACAGTCTGATTATCCCATAGAGTAGGGGTTCCCAAACTTTTTTTCTTGATGCCCACCCATGGGGCTAAAGTCAATGAGGCCCACTGTGTTGCAAAAAATTATCGATACAACTGAAGATATGCATTTTTATTAAATAAAAATATTAAAACATTATAATGATGGCACCCAAGTATATATGTCTCAGTTGCCTGGGGAAAAGCAGCACACACATATTTTTTTTTGCGGGGTCTAATGGACTGAAGGTTTTTTTTTACACACAATTAACTTGGACATTGCACTGTCCCTTGAGACCACCTCAAACCATCCTTCTGGAAGGACTGGCCAGAAGGGAGCGATGGAAAGAACACTTTAAGGAAATCCTTAGTAGACCTATCCCTGATGATCTTGTAACAGATGTGGAGATAGATCCGGTCATAAATTAAATCAGCACTGACCCAATAACAAAACCAGAAATTAGAACAGCGCCAAGGAAGATGAAAAACAGGAAAGCAGGGGGCAAGGACGAAATTACAGCAGAATTATTAAAAGCAGACATGAATACAACAGAGAAATGGCTTGTAAACTTATTCAGAACATTTTTGGAACAAGAGAAAGTGCCAAAAACATGGAATACCGAAAAAAGGTGACCTACAGAGTGCGGGAATTGGAGAGGAATTACTTTGATATCTGTTCCTAGTAAAGTATTTGGAAGAGTACTCATTGACAGAATAAGAGATGGAGTTAACAGCAAGTTGAGAGACGAACAAGCAGGTTTCAGAAGTGGGAGAGGCACATTTATTTATTTTGCGAAATACTATAGAACAGGTAGTGGAATGGCAGGCAACTCTATATATCACATTTGTGGACTTTGAAAAAGCATTTGACTCAGTACACCGAGAGAGTTTGTGGAAAATCATGGAGAGCTATGGAATTCCACGCAAGATAATCCACGATTCAGATGTTATATGAAGATAGTGAATGTGCAGTATTAGACGAAGGCGAGGAATCTGTGTGGTTCAAGGTTAAAACTGGAGTTAAACAAGGAGATGTAATGTCTGGATTTATCTTCTTGATAGTAGTGGACTGGATAATGAGAAACACAACAGCAGGAAATAAAACAGGGATAAGATGGAACTTCACATTAAAACTAGAGGACCTGGACTTTGCCGACGACATAGCACTCATGTCATCATGCTACACACACATGCAAACAAAGACAAGACAACTGAATCAATTTGCAGCAAGGACAGGACTAAGAATAAATAAAAATAAAAAGTATTGAGGATAAAAAAATGCAAAAACAGAATACTAATCGATGATCAAGAGCTAAAGGAAGTGGACAAGTATAACTACCTGGGTGCTAACATCAGTTAAGCAAGGAGGCGGCGGTGATGACATTGTTAACAGAATTTGTCAAGCTAGGGTATATTTCATTAAGTTAAAGCAAATATGGAGTTCAAATATATACACATTGTGATCTAAGTTGAGGCATTTTAAAACACTTGTTAAACCAGTGTTGTTTTATGGAAGAGAAATATGGAAAATAAATGAAGGTGACAACAGAAAGTTAGATACATTTTTTTTCAAGTGCTTAAGGTGAATTCTACAAACTAGATGGCGATACGTTGTATCAAATCAAGATATACTTGCAAAAACAAAACTGAAGACAATCAGCACTGAGGTCAAGTTAAGAAGATGGAAATAGGTAGGACATATCCTACGAATGGACAAGAAGAACAAATGTGAGATGGCATTGACCTGGACGCCCGAAGGTAGAAGAAAGGTTGGTCGTTCAAAGACAATGTGCATGGCGATCAACTGTTGAACATGAAAGAGGCGTACTGGGGTGGAACTGCTGGAACGAGTCCAGATGTGTAGAAGCTGACAGAGCGAGCTGGAGGAGATGCACTTCGGCCTTATGCGCCATTGGGCCTGAAGAGGAAACGTGACGTGAGGTGCCATGTGTGTTTGACTTACAAAATTGTCGGTATCAGGCTGGATAATAATATATTATTATATATATTTTATTGATTCCATCTAGTCAACAAGATCATTACAGATTAAACGCTGCTACTATTTAAACTTTTTAACCATCTCCTTTAGGATGTGTCCTATAACTGATCTACTAAATAAATGTACATTTTAGTTTTGTGCTATAACGTTTGATGTGCACGAGCTGATATTTTGCACAATTTGATGTTTAATAAGATATTTAATTGTTAATAAATTTTTTTATTTTAATTTTTCATATGTTAAATACCATAAGAGCTTGTGATAACCTAAAAAATCTACAATAACCAATTTTTAGTATCAACAATAACTGTTACCTTTCCAAAATGTCTATTCACATATCAACACCAATTTCAAGTTGTGTGTAGAACCTGAAAAATCTACTCAAGTAGAAGTAAAAGTACCCATAAAAATCTACTTGAGTAAAGGTAGAAAGTAAAAATTTCTACTTGAAGTAGAAACAAAAGTAGACCAGGACTCATGAGCCCACAAGCATAAGAACGAAAATAGTACTTTTTAAGTTTAACACGTGCAGACAAACACACACTTCCACACACTGGTAAGACAGCAAAAGATTGTAAGGCACACCAGGTTACACGAACGCTTTATTCAACTTTAGCAGCAACTGCTAATCAAACTTTGCATCCCTGATGCATGCTTGCAGTGGCTTAAAGATGAGGCCTGCGAAACAAACACTCGCAGGCTGCACTGGCAGGCAGAGCAGTGTTCAATTCGACAAACAGGGTGCGGAGCTTTGGATATGCCGCCAGCCCAGAGAGATGCTCCGAGTCATCCGACAGATAACGCTCCAGCTGGTCGAACATGGGTGCGTGCCGCTTCTTCCTGGTGAAGAACTCATCCTCGCTGGCGGGCGAGGAGCTATCAGATAGCAGCCTCCTTGAAGAGGTCAATGACTCGTCCATCTCAGCCAGCCTCTGCTCCGGGTTAATTTTGAATTAGCGAATCAGAAGACAGATTACGGATTTACGCGTGGTGATTCTGCGCATAGTGTGTATGCCGTTTCTGTATGCAGCGGGATAATTATGCAGCGGAATAAAAATAAAACGCCTGGTGTTGATACTTTGTTGCACTTACAAAAGTAACACATAATTCAACTTCATTACAAGTAGAAGTAGATCCATAAAAATCTACTTCGTTACGAGTAGAAAGTTAAAGAAACTACTCAAATAAATACCTAGCTAACCCCATCCCTAGCTAACCCTAACCCTGAATTATTTAAGTGGTTTACATAAGATACAATCATTACCATAGGCACAGGTTGATAGGAAAAGTGAGCATTTTGCCTGGAAAAGGCAGACAACAGTAGCAATCATGAATAGCATGGTACAGATCGGATGCAAAAATGGAAATTTGGTCAAAATTAGGGGGTATGACACCAGTATGTGAGGGAGCAGGTAGCCATTTTGTACAAGAACAGTCACTGGTGATATTTATTTTGTGGCCCAGTGTATTGGCAACATTGCTTAACAAATTTGGACAGAGTACAGTTGTATTTTGGTTGTGTCACAGCCACTGGAACCATTTTCAATTCTGGCCATAACAGGTATCTGGTCATACCCCTTTATGGTGGAGTATCGAAATAAAGCATTCGCTGTGTGACTTATCATCTAGAAGTATGAAAGCAGTCATATAAAGTCATAAACAATAACATTTTACAAGCCTTACACATTGGAATTTACCCGAAACCCTGTTAAATGTGAACAATTTTCAATTTTCTTACAAAGTTATGCCATGTTTGGTTAAAAATCAAGCAATTATATGAACATTAGTTTGAAAATAAATTCATTAGTATATTTAAAGAGACAGTAAGCAGGCTTCATTGGTTCACAATGTTCTGGAAATCTAGTGTACAAGATCTATGATTTATCAAATTGACCTATAATTAAATTATGTGACTGGTTTTCAGCTAATATTACGGGCAAGGCATTGTTTAGACTTGGCTGTCAAACAAATAATAATGACTTGACAAGCTGGAGGGTTCCTTAGTGTGTCTACATATACATTGTGCCGCAACTTGATATAAAATTTGACACTTTCTAACAAAAAAATTCCGTTTGGGGTAAGACCACAGACCTTCCTGTTTATAGTTTCCCAAGAAAGTAGGACGTATTAAATTGTAATATGTGAATTTAAACAATTCATATGAATGAACGAATGAATGGATTTATTCAACAAAACACATTTACATAATTTATACAGTACATAACACTAATTGCAATTTGTTGTAATTTTTGTTGTAATTTGTTGTAATTTAACTTGATAACATAAATAGAATACACTTCTTGACTGAAGATATAACTACTGTATTGTCTGTATACATTAGAGTGTCATTATTGTCAAGATTCAAAATGCAACAACACAATTTACATGTATATTCACAGCAGGTCAAAGGGAAATATTGGAACATGAATTGAAAACCTTAATAACAATATAAAATAATAATCTACAATGTTTCTAAAAAAATTACATTCGACTGATCATTAATTTAGTTTACAGTAAGATGATAAACACAATAACTGATGTTTTTAATTTTCCACAAGAAATGGTTAAGAACTTGGCACATAAACTATTGAATGCTTAGTCTGTATAATACTTCTTGAACACTTCTACAACTAATCAATGAACTATCGAGGGCATTCCAAAGTTTTACTCCTTTAACAGATATACACATGTTTTTTAAACTGGTACTTGCATATTTTTGTATAAAATTACATTCCTGTCGGGTAGAATAAACTGATTCATATATGCTGAAAAACTGCTGTATATTCAGTGATAATAAATTGTGAAATGCTTTAAACATAATAATTTGATTCCACTATATCTGGCACGTTAAGAATGTGCAGGTTATAAAATAGCATAGTTGTATGGTCCAGTCTCTTGGCACCACAAAGTAACCTTATAACCCTTTTCTGCAATATAGCTAAACATTGCATATGTGTTACCCCATACTTCAGCATGATACATAATATACGGCAAGAAAAGAGAGCAATACAAAATATGCATACCATGTCTGTCAATCAAGACGCTGGCTCTGTACATAATAGCGTAGCTCTTTGAAAGTTTTGATTTTACTAAACAAATATGATTTTTTTCAGTTTAATTTATCATCAATCATAACACCCAAACATTTAGTGACATTTACTCTATTTTATAATAATATTGTTTCTTTATTTATCTTAACAGAAATATCAACAGTAAATTTGTGAGTCCCCAAAAACATGTAATTATTTTTTGTTACATCAAGAGACAATTGATTTACAGAAAACCACACCTGGAGTTGATTCAATCCAGCATATATCATTCGAACAAGTTCATTTAAGTCACTATGACAACATAATAAATTTGTATCATCAGCGAATAGAATAAACTTAAGACACTTTTGAAACTTTACATATGTTATTAATGTACATAATAAACAACTTTGGTCCTAAAATACAGCCCTGCAGAACACCTCAAGATATATTTAGTATTTCTGAGTCACAATTATTAAAATTAACAAATCGTTGTCTATTTTCCAAATAACGCAGTATCCATTTATGTGTAACACCACGCACACCATAGGAATGTAATTTTTTAGCCAGTATATCAAGATCAATATATCACGATCTTCCTTGTAGACTGTTACCTTGTCGTGGTAAGGAGGCTTGTGTACCCCTATGACCCCCTGAGCTATACCGGTGGGAGGCAACTGAGATCGCAGCTAGGCAAAACAACTCCAGAGAGTTATACAAGATCACCAGACAGCTAGCAGGGAAGAACAAGAGCACTAGTCGCCCCATCAGGGACAAACAGGGAAACCTTCTCACTAAGGAATATCTACAGTTACAACGCTGGAAAGAATATTTCCAAGATATAGGCCTCCACCAGATTCAATCCCAGACATTGAGGAAACAAATGAAGACCTTAACATTAATTGTGGTAGGATATCCAAAGAGGAGATCAAGAGAACCATCAAAAAGCTGAAGCTAGGCAAAGCACCTGGAATTGACAATATACCATTTGATGTCTTAAAAGCTGATATTGGGGCCACCACAGACGTTTTATACAGTGTGCTAAATGAGATCTGGGATAAAGAGGAAATACCAACTGAGTGGAAGACAGGTATGCTAGTTACAATCCCCAAGAAAGGCAACCTCAGTGAATGTAAGAACTGGAGAGGGATCATGCTTCTATCAGTGCCCAGTAAAATTCTCTGCCATATCATCCTGGATAGGATACAAGAAACAGTTGACAAGAAGCTAAGAAAGGAACAAGCTGGCTTTAGAAAGGATAAATCCTGCACAGATCACATTGCTACACTCAGGATTATCGTTGAACAATGCATTGAATGGCAGAGCTCCCTTTACATAAACTTTGTGGACTTTGAAAAAGCATTCCATAGTATAGATAGGACAGTTCTATGGAATCTCCTGAGGCACTATGGTTTACCTACAAAATTTATAACCCTAATAAAGAACATGTACGAAGGTTTCACTGGTCATCTTTAATGGACAAGTTTCAGAAGGCTTCCAGATTGGAACTGGAGTATGACAGGGCTGCTTGCTATCTCCACTGCTCTTTCTGATAGCCATAGACTGGACAATGAAAAGATCCACAGAACACCATCGTACTGGGATCCAGTGGAACTTGTTCTCACAACTAGAAGACCTGGATTTTGCAGATGATCTAGCACTACTCTCAGAAACCCATAAACACATGCAACAAAAACAGAAAGGCTTCAAGAAAAAAGCAGCCAACTGGGTCTTAAGATCAAGGTGATGAAAGTCAACAACAGATCCTCCAAACCCATCTCATCAGAAAGTGGTACTGTTGAGGAATTACAAGACTTCATCTACCTCGGGAGCAACATCAGTACAAATGGTGGAGCTGACAAAGATGTGGAGCTACACATCAATAAAGCTCGCCATGCCTTCAGAACCCTACGCCCTGTATGGCTCTCTTTCCAACTATCCATAAACACTAAAATTCGCATTTTCAACACCAACGTTAAACCAGTTATTCTCTATGGCTGTGAAACGTGGAAAACTACTCAGTCTCTCAACAACAAACTCCAAGTCTTCATCAACAGTCGCATCTGATACATCCTTAAGGTATGGTGGCCTAACAAAATATCAAATAAAGAGCTCTGGAAGAAAACCAAACAGGAAGAAATAAGCACTACAATCAAGAGGAGAAAATGGAGCTGGATTGGCCACACACTCAGAAAAGATCCAACAAATACAACCAATCAAGCACTGGACCATAACCCACAAGGAAAGAGAAGACAAGGAATGCCAAAAATCAACTGGAGACGCTCCACACTACAAGATCTTGAAAAAGTGGGGGTCACCTTGCAAGAGGCCAAAGCTCTAGCCCAGAAGAGAGTGAGGTGGAGAAACATGGTTGACGCCCTATGCTCCTGAAGGGGCCAAGAGGATTAAGTAAGTAAGTAATCATGATCAACAGTGTCAAAAGCTTTCTTAAGAATAACAAATACTCCAATTTGTGGAATTTGTCCATCCTATTATTATGTTTATATAATTTCTCAATAATTTTTAAGAATTGAGGTCACATGTCGGGGCATTTTAAAAGAGCTGGAACTATGTGATTTTGAAAAAAAACTTGGTCAGCATGTCAATGAGATGATGACAGTTGCTGTAAAAAAATTAAGAATTTTTGATGGTCACGTTTTCTTATAATCAGACAAAACGTTAACATGGTCACCAATGGCAATGCAATTTTGTACTTTCGTCTGACCACTATTAGGCTATACTGCCTATACTATAGGGGTAAGACCACAGTTGACCTTCCTGTTTATTGTTTCACACGAATGTAGGGCGTATTAAATTGCGATATGTGAATTTAAAGAATTCATATGATGTGACATAAGTGCAATTGAGCAGGCATATTCACAGGTTTGTTTGTAGAAGCTATTGGCTGTGAAATGGTGAATTTTTTTGAGAGTTTAAAAGGCGGAGGGATTTATGGGAATTTTTCTGCTATGGGCCACGTGGGCGCATGAATACAAGGCTATTTTTGTCAAAATTGATGGGCATCGCACGTCGGGGCATTTTAAAAGAGCTGGAGGTATGTGATTTTGATAAAACTTGGTCAGCATGTCAATGAGATGATGGCAGATGCTGTGAAAAAGTTTCAGAATTTTTAGTGGTCACGTTTTCTTATAATCTAACAAAACGTTAACATGGCCACCAATGCAATTTTCAACTGTGGTCTGACTCCAAATAGACAGAAGTCGGGGTCACAAACACGGTTATAAAATGTTGATATGCTTATGTTTTGGTCGTTGTTATTAGCTTAATTGTGGATATTACACGTAATTTGGATGAAATTATTAGTTTGTTATAAAAAATTTCTTATAATTTTTATAATTTGCAATTATGATAATATAATTAGGGCTCATATTTTGGAAAATAAAAAAATAACGGTTGCTAACCTGTCCCATGTTGTGTGTGTTTGACTTAGACAATTGTCGGTGTCAGACTGGATAATATGATATTATTATATGTATGTTATAGATTCCATCTAGTGAACAAGATCATTACTGGTTAAACGCCGCTACTATTTAAACTGTTTAACAGTCTCCCTTAGGAGGTGTCTTATAACCGATCTACTAAATATAAAACAAGTCAAATAAATGTACATTTTTTTATTTTGTACTATAACGTTTGATGTGCACGAGCTGATACATTGCGCAAGTTGATGTTTAATATGATATTTCATTGCTAATAAATACAATTTTTTTATTTTTCATATGCTAAAATAGCATTATAGAACTTGTGGTAAGCTAAAAGTGTACAATAAGCAATTTTTAATATCAACAATAACTGTTGCCTTTCCAAAATGTCTGCTCACCACATATCAATACCAATTTCATGTTGTGTGCAGTACTTTGCAACCCTAACCGTAGCTAACCCCATCTTTAGCTAACCACATGCCTGGCTAACCCCATCTCTAGCTAACCCCATCCCTAGCTAACCATAACTCTGAAGTGGTTAACATAAGATATAATCATTCCCATAGGCACAGGTTGATAGGAAAAGTGAACAGTTTGCTTGGAAAAGGCAGACAGCAGTAGCAATCACGAACATCATGATACAGATCGGATGCCAAAATGGAAAGTTTGCGAAAATTAGGGGGTATGACATAAGTATGTGACGGAACAGGTAACCATTTTGGACTAGAGCGATCATTGATGATATTTGGCTTGTGGCCCAGTGCGTTAGCAACATTGTGTAACAAATTTGGACAGAATAGTTGTATTTTGGTTGTGTCACACCCACTGGAAGCACTGCGTAGATCAGCATTTTCAAATCTGGCCGCGACTGGCATCTGGTCATGTGATACCCTTTTATGGTGGCGTATCGAAATCAAGCCGTTCGCCTTGTATCTTATCAACTAGAAGTATGAAAGCAGTCACATAAACAATAAAATTGGACAAACCTGAATCATTGGAATTTACCCTAAATCCTGTTAAATGTGAAAAATGTCCAATTTTCTTACAAAGTTATGCCACGTTTGGTTTAAAATCAAGCAATTATATGAATAATAATTTAAAAATAAACTCATTAGTATATTCAAAGGGACAGTAAGCAGGCTTCATTGGTTCGCAGTGCTATGTAAATCTAGTGTATATGATCTATGATTTATCAAGTGTCAAAATCGACCTATAATTAAATTATGTGACTGGTTTTCAGCTAATAATACGGACAAAGCATTGTTTAGACTTGGCTGTCAAACAAATAATAATGACTTGACAAGTAGGAGTGTTCCATAATGTGTCTACATATACACTGTGCCGCAACTTGATATAAAATTTGACACTTTCTGAAACAAACAAATTCCCTATTTGGGGTAAGACCACAGTTGACCTTCCTGTTTATTGTTTCACACGAATGTAGGGCGTATTAAATTGCGATATGTGAATTTAAAGAATTCATATGATGTGACATAAGTGCAATTGAGCAGGCATATTCACAGGTTTGTTTGTAGAAGCTATTGGCTGTGAAATGGTGAATTTTTTTGAGAGTTTAAAAGGCGGAGGGATTTATGGGAATTTTTCTGCTATGGGCCACGTGGGCGCATGAATACAAGGCTATTTTTGTCAAAATTGATGGGCATCGCACGTCGGGGCGTTTTAAAAGAGCTGGAGGTATGTGATTTTGATAAAACTTGGTCAGCATGTCAATGAGATGATGGCAGATGCTGTGAAAAAGTTTCAGAATTTTTAGTGGTCACGTTTTCTTATAATCTAACAAAACGTTAACATGGCCACCAATGCAATTTTCAACTGTGGTCTGACTCCTATAGCCATAGCATAGCCATAGGCCGATCTACATACTAGAAACAATCACGACCAAATCTTCTGGAACCGTGCACCACAGTAACTTACCGTATTTAAAGTGCTAGCTGGCATTCGGATGTTTAAAGGTTACTGGACACCACAACGACTTGGGAATTCAGCGCAGGTATTCGTATTTCCTTAGTCCCTTTCGTTTGCCTAGTTTTGGTTCGTCCGTCTTCCGTCAGAGTGACGTGATACATCACAGTCGCGGTGACCTGTCACCTTAACATGCACCCCTAAGGCCACCGTGGTACCGATGTTCAGCCAGTGATGGGTTACACATTGTTTAGAATTTGATAATGTTCAGTGTTATACGACACCAAAACAAAAGTTGCTGTCTCTATTTAAAATAAACTGGCAACTTGGTGCCCGTTCTCTGCACAAATTTTACGGAAACATAATTCCAAAACCCCGCCCTCTGGCGGATTGCTTCAAACAATTTTCAATTTATTACTAAGGAAGCCGACAGAGGGCGGCGAGAAATTCGCAAAACGAAACGATCAACTTCCGGAGAGACGTGTAGTTTAATGGTTGCTTTGCGTTTAAAAGGAGTTCTATAACGAATGTATCCTGTTTCGAACATCAAATAATTGTATAACTAGTGACAGCATATGCAATGAAGTGGTTTGAGGGAAGTATTCCAGCAGCGATACAAGAAGCGAAGAGCAAACGGGCGATATTTATTGTTTACATATCAGGTTTGTTTAAAATGCAATAAACAAATATTTCATATTTAAAAAAATAATTATGTACAGCAATGTTTTAAGGCAATCTACGGTCCCAGATCAAGACCGTAGATTTGCAGACATTTTCATATATATGAGCAAAAGCATGGTAATGCGTTATAATTGTATAACGCGTGGTAGTGACTAGTCTAGTGTTTGCGTCATTAAAAAATGAATAAGAACCTAATATATGTTTTCCTTCTGTCATGTTATAACCTATCAGTGTTAAGTAACAGGAAAAACAAGCCTTGTTGTGTAAAAAGGTTTTGTATTTCCGTTTTTCATGTTTATTTGACGAAATGTTGTGAGAAACGCATAGGCTAGCTATTTTGGGACATGCTCACGGAGGTCATTTGCATACGGCTAACAAACGTGGTCGCATTCGCAGATTTATGTAATAAAGAACATTTTTACAGAGACAAATGTATTTACTTCATAATTTCATGACCCTTTACATGGAAATGTGTAAAAAAAAATTGGCCAAATTTTTCAGGTCTCTGACAAGTATAAATACTGACAGTAAACCAATGCTGCAGACTGTCTGTCAAGTATGACGCACTTGACACTGCGTGGTTTTTCCCAGAAAAATAACCACAAAAGTGATGACGTGGCAAGAGTACACATATTCGTGTATTACGTTTGCTTTGCCGATGCCATATTTGAGTGCTTGTAACGTAAATAGATTTATCACATCTAAAACATGTGTCTGTCAAAGTTTATGCATTTGTTACAATATATGGAAGACTTTGTAACAAATGTATCCATTGTCCATACAAAGAGTTACAATGATTTATAAGTGACAAATATGCCTTCAATAAAGAAATGTGTGCGGTTATATTCGTAAGTATTTGACAGATTTTATGCACATGCATTATAAATTGACATACGCTGTTAACATTCGTCGATGGGTTGATGGACATATTGTCCTTTGTTTCATTTAAACTACGCTATGTTTCCATACAAACGTTTGCTAAAATAAATAAAATCTGCCTGCATTAGTATTGCACATTTTGTTTGTTTATTTTCTTTATATAGATACATTGTCTGTCAAATATAACTTGCCTGCCTTTAGCTTGATAAGCAAACAGGACAGCTCAAAACATCCATATTACAGATAATTATGTCCACTAGCCAGTTAAAGTGCCAGGCCCAGGTAGCATCCTCTTTTATTTAAAGCACGAAAATAATCATCACTACAATTGTTCTTGCTTTAGCCCTTGATATGGGTAACGTCGAGTGTTGTATACAACGTCAGTAATGTACACATTTGTCATATAAATGGTGTAATGTTGTCGAGTACTTTACCTTATACTGTAAATTGAAGCATTTTTGTCAATAACAATTGATCATGTGTGTTGAAAACATACTTTTCCATTTTTGTCCGTCAAAAATAGCGCATGTTAACATATATTATTTTTTTTTAATAAAAAATAGGTAATGGTCATGTGATTGTATTAGGCTTAGTGAATCCTAAACATTTTATCCTAGCTTACAGAAAACATAAGTTTCAAAAGGAAATACAAACAAAATTAATTTGGTGCATGTGTCCACAATTTGTAACACCTTACCATGATTTTGCTCATATATGTATATATATTTATATATATATATATATACAAGCTGGTGTGAGTTGGACTAGAATTCAACGATGGAATGAGCGTAACTTTGACTTTGTAAGCGAAAAAAATTTTATCACTAAAGTTACTTGACAATAACAATGACATATAATTATAGAATTGTAAAATTTTTCATTCTCCAGTATGACGGTTGATATTCATATTATATACAAGCTTGCCCATGATAAATTATTCCGAGCACATTTCTTCTGTTTCTTTATGGCATTGTGCATATGGTATGCCACAGAATAGATATGTAGCGAGTTTGTGCGAGTCAGTTTTAAATCGTAAGTTATTAGCGCAGACTCCGATTTGAGTTACAACTGGGCAATTCCAGGCTGCTGCGAATATAATCTTGTTGGAACATTGCCAAAGTTACCCTACTGATGTAAAAAAAAACGTGTTGATTTTTTAACAAAGTAAAATTTGTTGTGCAATTGGTTAATTTTCTAAAAAAAATAGCATTTCTAATGACATGACACATTTTTATACATTTTGTCTGTAATTCCGTAACCAAAAAAGTCATAAAAGTTTTCCTGAGAATTAACTATTGATTGAAATTAACAGTTACTTGAAATTCTCATATTACAGTAAAAGGTTAGATCACTCACATTTAATGTGTCTTCTCTGATCTTGGTAACGGAATTACATTTTGGTAACTGAATTACGGTAACAGAATTACATGGCATTTTCTCTTGTAGTGTAGGAATCCAGGAATGGAAACCAAGTCCTATTTGTGCAATAGAGGTCAGCACTGACAATAAGACAATGTCTTGATTAATTTAACTACAATGTAACAGAATGCAGTCTCCCTGTTTCCAAAAGGGTCCATGTCAAACTGAGTCCAAGAGATGACAACCTGAATTTAAATCTCACAACATCCAGTGAAAATGTGAGTAGACATACCAGAACTTACAGTAATTGTTTAACAGAACTATTATATAATTGTTTGATTACTAGATAACTAATTTGTAACTTGTATTTGCTAGCTTTTCCTATGTATCACAATCATATGTAGTTTTCTTATTGTATGATGAAAATGGAAAATAAACTATCAGTCTACCTAATTGTGATTTCTTACTTTTATTTTCATATATTTTACAGCTAACATGCCCCTCACAGCCAAGGAGAAGATGCAGCGCTACCATGCCAAGTTAAAGTCAAATGAAGAGAAATATGAAATCGTGAAGAGACCATGAGAGAAGTGGAACAGAAGATAGTCCTGAGTGAAATAAAGAAAGAAGATGAAAGAGTGAGAAAACATCGGCAAAATAACAGACAAAATGCTGTCCAAATTGAAGTGCAAAACCTTGGGGCTTTCAAATCACCACAGTCATTTTGAAAGGCTAAGAAGAATGTGGTATAATTTTTACGAAATTCACTAAGGAAACGAACTGCTATAATTGCAGCTCTTGCAACTGATGCTGGATTTGGCACTTTGAACAATAGGAGACTGGACAATAACCCTAGAATTCATTCAGTGGATAAGGAAGTGGTAGACAAGGTCGCCAACTTCTACTTGACAACATCATGGATATGCCCTGGTGAAAAGGGTGTTGTGATTGTGAGAAAACCTGGTGAAGAGAAGTCCAAGCGCCAGAAGCAGTATCTATTGACAACACTGAAGGAAGCTCATGCAATGAGACATGAAACACATAATTTAGCTGTCTGTATATTGCACATATGACATTAGAGTAGCATTAGAATATGAAGATACAGTAAACATACAGAAGAGTAAAGGCGTACCAATTTCTATTTTATATCTTTTTTCCAAAATATTCAGACTCTTAATTCCATTACCATGCCATGTAATTCCGTTACCAAGCAAAACATGTTAAGTTTAAACAAACAATGCACATATCATGACCAAACTTCTGTCCAATACATAGTCACTACCCATGTCTATATAGTAATGTCAGCTAGCAGCATCAATTGGTTGCAAGATTCAGACGAACTGTCATGAAATTTGTTAGAAATTGACATTGATTATTTCTGTGTAATTCCGTTACCAAAATAAAATCATTCATAATTTCATCCATTTGTTAGATTTTTCAATATGTACAGCTGCCTATTATAAGGTAGGATTTGTATTTCCAGATCGTATTTAACTTTCCTTTCTAGGCAAATGCTGGTCTTGATAATATAAACATATATGCCATAAAATGCTGTGAATTGTAATTCCGTTACCGTGGAATTGCCCAACTGTGAAATAAGAAGGTTGATTTTACGTATACAGGACCTACACCCCTACAACTGTGTTCAAGTAGGCCTTCGGTAGCTACAGGTACTGAATGACCTACACCCCTACAGCGGTGTTCGGGTAGGCCTTCGGTAGCTACAGGTACTGAATGACCTACACTCCTACAGCGGTGTTCGGGTAGGCCTTCGGTAGCTACAGCTACAGAATGACCTACACCCCTACAGCGGTGTTCGGGTAGGCCTTCAGTAGCTACAGGTACTGAATGACCTACACCCCTACAGTGGTGTTCGGGTAGGCCTTCGGTAGCTACAGCTACTGAAGGACCTACAGCTGTGTTCAAGTAGGCCTTCGGTAGCTACAGGTACTGAATGACCTACACCCCTACAGCGGTGTTCGGGTAGGCCTTCGGTAGCTACAGGTACTGAATGACCTACACTCCTACAGCGGTGTTCGGGTAGGCCTTCGGTAGCTACAGCTACAGAATGACCTACAGCGGTGTTCGGGTAGGCCTTCGGTAGCTACAGGTACTGAATGACCTACACCCCTACAGTGGTGTTCGGGTAGGCCTTCGGTAGCTACAGCTACAGAATGACCTACACTCCTACAGCGGTGTTCGGGTAGGCCTTCAGTAGCTACAGGTACTGAATGACCTACACCCCTACAGTGGTGTTCGGGTAGGCCTTCGGTAGCTACAGCTACTGAAGGACCTACAGCTGTGTTTGGGTAGGCCTTCAGTAGCTACAGCTACAGAAGGACCTACAGCAGTGTTCGGGTAGGCCTTCGGTAGCTACAGCTACTGAATGACCTACACCCCTACAGCGGTGTTCGGGTAGGCCTTCGGTAGGTACAGCAACTGAATGACCTACACCCCTACAGTGGTGTTCGGGTAGGCCTTCGGTAGATACAGCTACTGAAGGACCTACAGCTGTGTTCGGGTAGGCCTTCAGTAGCTACAGCTACAGAAGGACCTACAGCGGTGTTCGGGTAGGCCTTCGGTAGCTACAGCTACTGAATGACCTACACCCCTACAGCGGTGTTCGGGTAGGCCTTCGGTAGCTACAGCTACTGAATGACCTACACCCCTACAGCGGTGTTCTGGTAGGCCTTCGGTAGCTACAGCTACTGAATGACCTACACCCCTACAGTGGTGTTCGGGTAGGCCTTCGGTAGCTACAGCTACTGAAGGACCTGCAGCTGTGTTCGGGTAGGCCTTCGGTAGCTACAGCTACTGAAGGACCTACAGCTGTGCTCGGGTAGGCCTTCAGTAGCTACAGCTACAGAAGGACCTACAGCAGTGTTCGGGTAGGCCTTCGGTAGCTACAGCTACTGAATGACCTACACCCCTACAGTGGTGTTCGGTAGCTACACCTACTGAAGGACCTACAGCTGTGTTCGGTTAGGCCTTCGGTAGCTACAGCTACAGAAGGACCTACATCTGTGTTCGGATTATGTAGCATAACCTAGTTATCCTGGCTAACTTCACTGCTTTACGCAAACACTGTCTCTATCAAAGGAGGTGATTTCATCGCCCTTTGCGATGTCCTGATTGGTCCTCTTCAGATCGAGTTTGACACAAACTGAGATAATTTCTATTAAACTTGAACTAGCAGGCTATAAATAATTTCTTGTAGGTGCATTCTACTGCCCACCAGGCAAGATTGATAAGTACTGGTGAATACGTTGAAAATCTACGAGACTCTCCAAGATAAACACCCAGAAGGGCATGACTGTCTGCTTCAAAGGAAGAGATTCCAACATGGGAGACATTCTATGGGAATTCCACTATCACGTCAACGTGTAAATTAGGGCAGAAACAACGTGCCTTTCACCAAGCCAAAACGACCAACATGATCTGATGACTGAGAAATTTAAGAAACTGGGGAAACAAGTCGAAAGGAAAAACAGGGAATGACAATGGAATTGTATTAGATCCACATGCATCTGATTTGCAATACAATTTTGGAGTGTCGTTAAGAAATAGAAAAAAATACAACAGGTGTCCCAACCCTTAGAAGCTACCTGGTCAACCATATTCTGTAAACATAAAAAAAAACTGATATGCAGAACGAGCAGTTTCTGTTGCGAGACCCAACTTATCCAGTTCATATACGACCTGGCTCAATCTCTTGACAACAGAACCCATATAGACATAGTAATTATGGACTTCTTTTTGGCCTTCGATATGGTACAACAGAGAAATGAATACTTCATAAAGTTAACAACTAGGATATTGTTGACAACACATTCAATTGGATATCAAATTTCCTCACTAAAAAGAAGCAAAGAATAATGGTGGAGAGAATTCGGAGTGGATACACGTGAAGTCAGGAGTGACACAAGGAACAGTGCTCGGTCCTTTACTTTATATAAATAAGATTTACAACTCGAGTCAGGCCTCAGCATGATACATGACAGATGAAATTTAATGCATCCAAATGCTTAAATGTCTGTCACATACTAAATCACCCAAACAATTGAAATACACGTTAGGCAATTCAGTGTTACAATCTTTGAAACGCCTCACTCATACCTTGTAGACATTTGTAGAAATCAGAAACAGCCTCAAGTGTGAGGAATCAGTCAACTCTGTTGCAGTCAAAGCAAATAGGGCCTTGGGATTTATTAGACGTAGCAACCTTAATTTATGTGCCCAAGACCTCAAATCAACAGTTTACTCATCGACAGTCTGGGACTGAGCTGAAAGCCCGCTTTGCATGAAATGACTACAAGCGTACCATATCAGCAGTGTAATATCAATGCTGAAGACCCTCCAATGGGATACCTTAGAAAGTAGGAGGAAGCTGGCCTGCCTCTCCATGCTCCATTGAATCCACCACGGGAATGTCCACGGTCAGACTGCCACTCTTCACAATGTAGCATCAACAACCATCATTCAACAAAAACTGCCACACTCGTTTCTCCCAAACTATATGTGCTTGGAATAAACTACCATCAATCATTGTCAACATACCGGATCTCAACAACTTTAAATATAAAGCATTTCAAAATCTATGCAACCAGGAAGACAAACGTACAAGCTACTAGCTATGTCAAACCTATGCACACTCCTAGTTTCTTCCTGTTTGGCTCTGAGAAGCATTGAGACTGTTATAACAGATAAGGGTGTAGTTGTAACCCAGTGGTGCTGGTGTCACTGCTTCTAGTTTCTTCTTTTTTTGCTCTGAGAAGCATTGAGACTGTTATAACAGATAAGGGTGTAGTTGTAACCCAGTGGTGCTGATGTCGCTGCTTTTCCTTTTTTGTCATGACATATTGACACTGTTACACTTACCAGGTCACTGTGACAGCAGCGTGACAGCCTCAGTCATGACTTATTTCAGTTTTTTACGAGGTTGCCATGGATGAGAGACAAACATGTCCTCTTTTACTAGTTTTAGTAAGTTGTGTGAAAGCTTCGGAACACGATTAGGACTTTGCAACAAATCTTGTGTTCGCCAAAACCAAAAATTTTTATACACTAATTAGCTAGTGAAAATAAATGCGTTATGCTTCACGCTTGCTAAAATTAATTATACAATGAAATTTATTAAATAATAACTTACAAAAGTCAAATACTGTTTTATGTTTTGTTTCAGGTGACGATGATGTATCGCGTCAGATGGACGAGGCGTGGAACTCCAAGGACGTCGAGGGCCTCTGTCGCCAGTCGGGATGTGTGGGATTGAAGTTAGAAGCACAGAGGTCACTATCGCTCTCTCTTTCGCAGGCTGTTTAATTGGTCATTACATTAAGGCAGCCTCCTCAATTCTATGTTCTGCTTTCGTGTCCGACACATTTCGAAAAAAATAGAACTTGTGTAAATGTGTTGTTTAGTTTTGATGAAATTAGTGGACAAACTGTTAAATTAATTTTGTTTTGCTACACATCTAACAGAAGTTGCTAGATATGCAGCCTGCCTCTAGGTGTACAGTAGCATAACCTAGTTATCCTGGTTATTCCCATGTAGCATAACCTAGTTATCCTGGCTATTCCCATGTAGCATAACCTAGTTATCCTGGCTATTCCCATGTAGCATAACCTAGTTATTCTGGCTATTCCCATGTAGCATAACCTAGTTATCCAGGCTATTCCCATGAAGCATAACCTAGTTATCCTGGCTAAAAATTAAAAAATATGAACAAAATGTAGATACCCTCAGAATCCTGAGTGCTACGGTCTACTTCTCGGACCTGAGAGCTACCTCTCATATACCTCTCAATCCTGAGTGCTAGCTCTCAGATACCTCTCAGTCCTGAGTGCTAGCTCTCAGTCTGATTGCTACCTCTCAGATACCTCTCAGTCCTGAGTGCTACTTATCAGATACCACTCAGTCCTGAGTGCTACCTCTCAGAAGCCTCTCAGATACCACTCAGTCCTGAGTGCTACCTATCAGATGCCTCTCAGTCCTGAGTGCTACCTATCAGATACCACTCAGTCCTGAGTGCTACCTCTCAGTCCTGAGTGTTACCTATCAGATACCCCTCAGTCCTGAGTGCTACTTATCAGATACCACTCAGTCCTGAGTGCTACCTCTCAGATACCTCTCAGTCCTGAGTGTTACCTATCAGATACCTCTCAGTCCTGAGTACTACCTATCAGATACCTCTCAGTCCTGAGTGCTAGCTCTCAATCCTGAGTGCTACCTATCAGATACCTCTCAGTCCTGAGTGTTACCTATCAGATGCCTCTCAGTCCTGAGTGCTACCTTTCAAATACCTCTCAGTCCTGAGTGCTACCTATCAGATACCTCTCAGTCCTGAGTTCTACCTATCAGATACCACTCAGTCCTGAGTACTACCTTTCAAATACCTCTCAGTACCTAGTACCTATCAGATATCCCTCAGTCCTGAGTGCTACATATCAGATCCCACTCAGTCCTGAGTGCTACCTCTCAGATACCTCTCAGTCCTGAGTGCTACCTATCAGATACCTCTCAGTCATGAGTGCTACCTATCAGATACCCCTCAGTCCTGAGTGCTACGTATCAGATACCTCTCAGTCCTGGGTGCTACCTCTCAGATACCTCTCAGTCCTGGGTGCTACCTATCAGATACCTCTCAGTCCTGAGTGCTACCTATCAGATACCACTCAGTCCTGAGTGCTACCTCTCAGTCCTGAGTGCTACCTATCAGATACACCTCAGTCCTGAGTGCTACCTATCAGATACCCCTCAGTCGTGAGTGCTACCTCTCAGATACCCCTCAGTCCTGAGTGCTACTTATCAGATACCACTCAGTCCTGAGTGCTACCTCTCAGATACCTCGCAGTCCTGAGTGCTAGCTTTCAGATACCTCTCAGTCCTGAGTGCTACCTCTCAGATACCCCTCAGTCCTGAGTGCTAGCTCTGGGATACCTCTCAGTCCTGAGTGCTAGCTCAACAAAGCTTCCAAGACCATGTGTGTTACCTTGTACGTCACCGCATGCTTTCTTGGGGTTTTGCCCTTGAGGTTCACCATTATTAATCTTATAGTGTTGTACGGCTTGTAGTGGGTCCCCAGTTGGTGTTCTCGGAAGGGGGTATCCCCATTTCACCTACTCTGCATTTAGATAGCTCTCCCATTTCGCCTACACTCTCAGTGATCCACACTTTCAGTATGTCTGTGCTGATATTGTTCCTAAGCCACCTACTCTGCATTAGGATAGCTACTCTCCCATAGAAAAATCACCATTTAAGTTTAATATATTAAAAAAAATTGGTAAATGTAAAATAATATTTATGCTTTGCAGAAATCAAACTTTTTCTTAGTCAAATCTAACTCCTCTTAAATATTATTTATTTATAGATTTTTTACTAAATAAAAAACTTAGATTTAACTTGAGGAAAACTCTGATTTCTACAAGGTCACTGTTTGTACAGAATTGCTAAAAGAAGCCACATCCAACTAACGGTCCTGATGGAACCAGACCTTGTACATGAAGCTAGCAGACACAGTGATCAAGGAGTAGGCAAAATGTAGGTGAAATGGTCATGAATCCTTCGATGGTAGTGGTGAGTTTTTCTGATAAGTTGTGCACATATTGTATGTATTGTATGTATGTATTGTATGTATAAGTTGTGCACATATTGTATGTATGCTTTGTGATGTTGTCTTTTGTATCTGATACTGTTGTACTTGTTCTGTTTGACAGTGAGCCCTGCAAGCAGTTTGGACAGATTTGTATCCTTTCTGAAACACCTAAAACTGTTAGATTTGCAGCAGTATTCAGTTCTCTCTAGTAAAGAGAAGTTTTCTGAACAAGGAATAGTGGTACTCTTTGCTGGTCGTATTCCTTGATGGCATACACATACCCTGTAATGTGCGTCCCGAGTACATTCTTCATCGGTGATGGTGGGGTACCACTAGAGGTCACTGCTGGTCACCTGGATGCAGATGCACTTGTCGACAAAATTGAAGCCGTGATTCAGGTTTGTTTACTATATGAAGGGTTCAACTAGAACAAACCGATATTCAAGGATTTATGCTAATACAAGTACATGTACAATGCATCTGAAAATAAATGTTAACACCTACCTACAATAATTATTATTAATATGCATACCAAAGCCCAACATGTTTTTGGTGTTGGCTATTAAAATGTTGTTAAGTATATAAGCTTATTAAGTGCACATGCTGACAAGTTATATTTTGAAAACGTTCACCCTCAAAGATTCCCAAAACACTTGATAGCCAGAATCAGTGACAGTTTGTTAAACATTCCAGACTGGCAGCATAGTCAAATAAATCTGAAACTTTTAAACAAAATATGCAGTTGCACCATTCATAGCTAGGGTCATTTCTGTTTAATTGATTTCAATTCCTTTCAAGCAATTCTAACACATTTTTCTGTTTTAAGATGCATCTGAATAGACTGGAGCTTGAAAAAGACGAGCAGTCGCAGTCGCCGAAACCAGCATCTGAGGCTCGGGCTGCGTCTACCTCCGTACCATCTCAACAGTTGGCAGCAAATTCTGATTTTGACAACCCTCTCAGTTCTCGTGTTGCAAAGTAGGAGTTTGTATATCCGGGGAAATGTTCACTGCAGGATCCGTCCAATATATGTTCACTGCAGGACCTGTCCAGTAAATGCTCACTGAAGGATCTGTCCAATAAACGGTCACTGAAGGATCTGTCCAGATAATGCTCACTGCAGGATTTGTCCAGTAAATGTTCACTGCAGGATCTGTCCAATAAACGGTCGCTGAAGGATCTATCCAGTAAATGCTCACTGAAGGATCTGTCCAGTAAATGCTCACTGAATGATCTGTCCAGTAAATGCTCACTGCAGGATCTGTCCAGTAAATGCTCACTGAAGGATCTGTCCAGTGAATGCTCACTGCAGGATCTGTCCAGTTAGCGATCACTGAAGGGTCTGTTCAGTATATGCTCACTGCAGGATCTGCCCAGTAAATATTCACTGAAGGATCTGTCCAGTAAATGTTCACTGCAGGATCTGTCCAGTAAATATTCACTGCAGGATCTATCTCGTGAAGTATTTTCTTGAGAATAGGTCAATACTGGCACCTGTTATCTTCCATCAGGGCAAAGGACCTTATTGCTCAGAAGCAGCAGCAGAAGGCTTTGAAGGAGAAAGACGAGGCAAAGCGTAATGAGAAGGAAAGACGGGTAATGGGCCAGCAGCAGCACCAGGTAGGTCTGCAGTGTGATAGTAAGAGATTGATTTTTATTATAATATTATAATTAGATTATTTAAAGGGAATGTACAGTAATTATCATTTGCTGAGGTATTACTGTGCCAAAGATTACATTTATGTATCATACCTTGAAAGGGTTTGGGGCAGGGAGCCTTCTGGCTCATATATAGCCCCCCAAACAGTGGTTATGGCAGTAATTTTCATATTTTGTTTTGAAATTGTTAACTGTTAGTGCATTGACACAATTGCTTGGTAGGGTATTCCATGGCTTGGTTACTCGCTGTGAAAAGAACTTGTGGCGTGCATCTAGTCGACTGTGGTGTCGAACTATTGACTTGTTGTGTCTTCCTGTACGGGGGGTATGGATTAGCTCGAATATTCTCTTGGTGTCTATATTAGTAAATCCATTAATAATCTTGAAAACTTCTAGCATTTCTTCCTATCTTGTAAAGACAGGAGGCCACACTTTCGCAATCTCAGATAATATGGGAGCTTAGAGTATATTGCATTCCAAGCAGTTACTGTTAGGCCGAGTTATCTGGGAGCGGGGTGGCGTGGCAGGTAGAACCTCAGGCTTTCAACTGAGAGAACCCAGGTAGGAATCCTCCTCTTGCTGTTTCTGCCAATTTTCTTCACTCCACGTTGCCACAGTTCACTCTGCTATAAATGACTGCCTGGCTATAGACAATGGTTGATATGTGAACGAATGGTCTTCACTGCAGCATGGCTGAATGCTTCCCAGAGAAGTCAAAATGGCGTTGGAATGAACATGTCTGCCAGGGGGTGAAGTGTGCAGCGCTTTGAACAGTCCCAAGGACTGGATGCTGCGCTGTGCAAGAACGTACCTGTTTATCTGTTTGGTTTGTGCAGATGCGCCAACAGCAGGCTGACGAGCAGATGAAGGAAGATGCTGAGAATGTGAAGAAGGACCGAGAAGAGGCAAAAAAAGCGAGGGAGAGGGTGAAGGCACAGATAGCTCAAGACAGGTGAACATTAAAAAATTTAATATATATATATAATATATTTTACAAAGCATATGTTCATCATGTTTTAACAGATCTATTATTATTATTTATTTTTATTATGTACATCTATCCATCTCCACACAGGGCTGAGCGAGCAGCGAGGTTTCAGCAAGAGAAAGCCGAGCGAGACCAGGCGGTCGCCAATAAACAGCAAGCCAGGCAGGCGGCAAGCAGCGAAGTACGCACCAAACATGAATCCGCTCGCAGGTATTCCTCTGTTGTATCTATTCGTACCGAATATTTAGCAATCAAAAACTGTTACTAACTTCTGCTTGCATTTATTTTGTAGTCCAGGTTTTAATTAAGGTTTCAGTGTGGCATTGGAAAACAAGTAAATTTACAAAAAGCAACCACTGCATTAATGCATCATCATGTGTGACTGTGCACTACCCAGTCAAGTTGTTGTAGGGCACTGCCATGGCAATGACTATTTGCCCCAAAATTCATGCACCAATGCCGGTTTCACGAAGCATGCGTACTATACAAACAAACTTATGTGGATGTTTGACGTACATCACGTAACTCAATTGTACAAAACAACAATTGTAGAAAACACGCATAGCGTTGCTAACAATTGTATGTACTATTGTTCTCACGTAATCTACGTCAAACTTCCACGTACATAATGTCCTCACCCCGGGGTAATTTTTTTTAATACATGAACCACCCCAATGGGCCCCCCTGGCAGGCCTACAAAATTTCAGCCCAATACATGCGAAACTGACGGAGATATGTAGGAACAGACAGTCACAAACTACTTTATAATATAGATATATAATAATATATTAAATAGTTTAATTAAGTTTTTAAAATATTGCTATTTGATACAGGGAGTCAGCGGTTCTTCAGTTCCGGCTGCCTGATGGATCGTCTGTCACACAACAGTTCCCTTCCAGTGATACGTTAGCCGTGGCGCGAGACTTTGTCACACAAGTGAGTGTGTTTGTTACGCTAATACAATAATGACCATATATGCTGTGATTGAAGCCAAACCTTTATCTGACTTTAGTAGAAATGTCAACTTGAAATTGTCCCTGTCAGAACTGTACAGCTTCAGTTTACAGTGGTTATTTAAAATAAAAAAAGTTATGGACATGAATTATCTATAAACTTTTTCAACTAACAGTATTAAGGCTGGTTTACATTATGAGTGATTTTTGTTCCCGATTGTCGAGTGACACCTAACACCATCATACCAAACATTGGCCTTGCTAATTGGTCTCATGCAGGTGATCACATGACTGATTCTTTCAGCGCGTCATTCCATGACACATAACACGTGACGCATGACACGTGTTGGCCAATAAATTGGACAGAAATCGCTATTGTAAACTGACCCTGTACACTATATGCAATAAGTACTTATGCAGAGGAAATTAAAGTGATGTAAAAGCATTGCGGATGTTGTATAAATATTTTTGAGAAACGGTGCATTTGTTGGCGATTAAATGTGGAGGTAAATAAAAAGGCAGTATAAGGTCTTAAAATGCATTTTGTGAGTATTTGTGTGCAGCATTATTTGTGTTGTTTGTCATGTGTGACATCTGTTGAACTGTGTGTGACAACTGTTGAACTGTGTGACGTCTGTTTTACCGTGTGTGACGTCTGTTAAACTGTGTGTGACGTCTGTTGTACCATGTGTGATGTCTGTTGAACTGTGTGACGACTATTGAACTGTGTAACGTCTGTTAAACTGTGTGTGACTTCTGTTGAACTGTGTGACGTCTGTTGTACCATGTGTGATGTCTGTTGAACTGTGTGTGACATCTGTTGTACTGTGTGTGATATCTGTTGAACTGTGTGTGACGTCTGTTGTACAGTGTGTGACGCCTGTTGTACCATGTGTGACGTCTGTTGTACTGTGTGTGAGATGTTGGTTGAACTGTGTGTGACATCTGTTGTACCATGTGTGATGTCTGTTGAACTGTGTGTGACATCTGTTGTACTGTGTGTGACATCTGTTGTACTGTGTGTGACAACTGTTGTACAGTGTGTGACGCCTGTTGTACCGTGTGTGACATCTGTTGTACTGTGTGTGAGATGTTGGTTGAACTGTGTGTGACATCTGTTGTACCATGTGTGACGTCTGTTGAACTGTGTGTGACATCCCGCAGCATGTTGGAAGCAGTCTCGGAGCATTCAGGCTGTCTACCATGTTCCCGAAACGGGAATTCCTAAACGAACACATGTCACAAACCTTCCTCGATTTGGGACTCGTTCCGACGTCTGTTGTGATGATTCTGCCGGTAAGTGGGGCCACATGGTGGCAGTCGCACGTAAGCTGCAAGTTGGCGGTGTTGCTGTGGTGTTTACAATAGATTACGGTCAATTGTTTTTTTTAAATGTGATCATAGCAGTGTTCTGTAGTCACGTGACACAGTCATGACAAGTCTGATGACGGGTGATAGCAGACGAGAGTCGTTTGTTGTATCAAAATAGAAACCAGACAGAAACCTTGCAGATAAAATATAGTTTCAGCATGAGTCAATGCAGTGGCAACTTGTTTGGTTACGTCAGAATGGGTACGTCGACAACAAGGGTTAGGTGTAGGAATGTAGGAAAGAAACTAACAGGAACAAAGTAACATAAAATAAAGTAACGGAGAAAAAGTAAAAGTGTTTTTATTATTATTATAGGCTATAAAATACTGTTTTATTACAATATTGTGTGTGCTTTTAAGTGCTATGTGAAACATGCGTGCATTTATTGATCAACATGATATTTGCTCCACTGATTTATACTATAATCTAAAGGGCTTTCATGATTGTAGTAATTAAATAACATAAAAAGTAATGCCATTACATTGATCAAGGTGATGTTGGCTTCTCTGATAATATTATATGCAAAAATTGAAGAAAAAAATAACTAAATATATGTAAATGGGATGTAAAGTCACCACTGTACACAATAAAATGCTCTTGCCACATATAAACCACACCGGCCTGCTAACAATATTAATACAATTGGTCATACATTTTATTGAATCATTTTCAAATTCATAAACCCATTTTCCAAAACCATAAATATTCTTGCTCAATAGAGCATCAATGTTATCAATGGAATTGTTAACAAACAAACAAACAAATACATCTTGTGAGTACAACACATGACAACAACTAATTTTAACAATTGATTATGATGACTACTGGACGTTATTACCGTAATGCTACAACAGAATATGACGATTATGATTAGACTTTATAAAATTATCAATTACAACTGATTATATTTACAATCAAAGCTAATATTAAGTGAATCATGTCAGAGCATCCCCAGGGAGTAAACGAATCATGTCAGAGCATCCCCGGGGAGTAAACGAATCATGTCAGAGCATCCCTTGGGAGTAAACAAATCATGTCAGAGCGTCTCTGGGGAGTAAACAAATCATATTTGAGCATCCTTGGGAGTAAACAAATCATGTCAGAGCATCCCTGTGGAATAAACGAATCATGTCAGAGCATCCCTGGGGAGTAAACAAATCATGTCAGAGCATCCCCAGGGAGTAGATGAATCATATCAGAGCATCCCTTGGGAGTAAATGAATCTTGTCAGAGCATCCCTGGGGAGTAAACGAATTATGTCAGAGCATCCCTAGGGAGTAAATGAATAATGTCAGAGCATCCCCAGGGAGTAAACGAATCATGTCAGAGCATCCCCAGGGAGTAGATGAATCATGTCAGAGCATCCCTGGGGAGTAAACGAATAATGTCAGAGCATCCCCAGGGAGTAAACGAATCATGTCAGAGCATCCCTGGGGAGTAAACGAATCATGTCAGAGCATCCCTTGGGAGTAAACAAATCATGTCAGAGCGTCTCTGGGGAGTAAACAAATCATATTTGAGCATCCTTGGGAGTAAACAAATCATGTCAGAGCATCCCTGGGGAATAAACGAATCATGTCAGAGCATCCCTGGGGAGTAAACAAATCATGTCAGAGCATCCCCAGGGAGTAGATGAATCATATCAGAGCATCCCTTGGGAGTAAATGAATCATGTCAGAGCGTCTCTGGGGAGTAAACAAATCATATTTGAGCATCCTTGGGAGTAAACAAATCATGTCAGAGCATCCCTGTGGAATAAACGAATCATGTCAGAGCATCCCTGGGGAGTAAACAAATCATGTCAGAGCATCCCCAGGGAGTAGATGAATCATATCAGAGCATCCCTTGGGAGTAAATGAATCTTGTCAGAGCATCCCTGGGGAGTAAACGAATCATGTCAGAGCATCCCTAGGGAGTAAATGAATAATGTCAGAGCATCCCCAGGGAGTAAACAAATCATGTCAGTGCATCCCTAGGGAGTAAATGAATAATGTCAGAGCATCCCCAGGGAGTAAACGAATCATGTCAGAGCATCCCCAGGGAGTAGATGAATCATGTCAGAGCATCCCTGGGGAGTAAACGAATAATGTCAGAGCATCCCCAGGGAGTAAACGAATCATGTCAGAGCATCCCTGGGGAGTAAACGAATCATGTTAGAGCATCCCCAGGGAGTAAACGAATCATGTCAGAGCATCCCTGGGGAGTAAACGAATCATGTTAGAGCATCCCCAGGGAGTAAACGAATCATGTCAGAGCATCCCCAGGGAGTAGATGAATCATGTCAGAGCATCCCTGGGGAGTAAACGAATCATGTCAGAGCATCCCCAGGGAGTAGATGAATCATGTCAGAGCATCCCTGGGGAGTAAACGAATCATGTTAGAGCATCCCCAGGGAGTAGATGAATCATGTCAGAGCATCCCTGGGGAGTAAACGAATAATGTCAGAGCATCCCCAGGGAGTAAACGAATCATGTCAGAGCATCCCTGGGGAGTAAACGAATCATGTTAGAGCATCCCCAGGGAGTAAACGAATCATGTCAGAGCATCCCTGGGGAGTAAACGAATCATGTTAGAGCATCCCCAGGGAGTAGATGAATCATGTCAGAGCATCCCCAGGGAGTAGATGAATCATGTCAGAGCATCCCCAGGGAGTAAACGAATCATGTCAGAGCATCCCTGGGGAGTAAACGAATCATGTTAGAGCATCCCCAGGGAGTAGATGAATCATGTCAGAGCATCCCTGGGGAGTAAACGAATAATGTCAGAGCATCCCCAGGGAGTAAACGAATCATGTCAGAGCATCCCTGGGGAGTAAACGAATCATGTTAGAGCATCCCCAGGGAGTAAACGAATCATGTCAGAGCATCCCTGGGGAGTAAACGAATCATGTTAGAGCATCCCCAGGGAGTAGATGAATCATGTCAGAGCATCCCCAGGGAGTAGATGAATCATGTCAGAGCATCCCCAGGGAGTAGATGAATCATGCCAGAGCATCTCTGGTGAGTAAACGAATAATGTCAGAGCATCCCCAGGGAGTAAACGAATCATGTCAGAGCATCCCTGGGGAGTAAACGAATCATGTCAGAGCATCCCTGGGGAGTAAACGAATCATGTTAAAGCATCCCCAGGGAGTAAACGAATCATGTCAGAGCATCCCCAGGGAGTAGATGAATCATGTCAGAGCATCCCCAGGGAGTAAACGAATCATGTCAGAGCATCCCCAGGGAGTAGATGAATCATGTCAGAGCATCCCTGGGGAGTAAACGAATCATGTCAGAGCATCCCTGGGGAGTAAACGAATCATGTTAAAGCATCCCCAGGGAGTAAACGAATCATGTCAGAGCATCCCCAGGGAGTAGATGAATAATGTCAGAGCATCCCCAGGGAGTAAACGAATCATGTCAGAGCATCCCTGGGGAGTAAACGAATAATGTTAGAGCATCCCCAGGGAGTAGATGAATCATGTCAGAGCATCCCCAGGGAGTAGATGAATCATGTCAGAGCATCCCCAGGGAGTAAACGAATCATGTCAGAGCATCCCCAGGGAGTAGATGAATCATGTCAGAGCATCCCCAGGGAGTAGATGAATCATGCCAGAGCATCTCTGGTGAGTAAACGAATAATGTCAGAGCATCCCCAGGGAGTAAACGAATCATGTCAGAGCATCCCTGGGGAGTAAACGAATCATGTCAGAGCATCCCTGGGGAGTAAACGAATCATGTTAAAGCATCCCCAGGGAGTAAACGAATCATGTCAGAGCATCCCCAGGGAGTAGATGAATCATGTCAGAGCATCCCCAGGGAGTAAACGAATCATGTCAGAGCATCCCCAGGGAGTAGATGAATCATGTCAGAGCATCCCTGGGGAGTAAACGAATCATGTCAGAGCATCCCTGGGGAGTAAACGAATCATGTTAAAGCATCCCCAGGGAGTAAACGAATCATGTCAGAGCATCCCCAGGGAGTAGATGAATAATGTCAGAGCATCCCCAGGGAGTAAACGAATCATGTCAGAGCATCCCTGGGGAGTAAACGAATAATGTTAGAGCATCCCCAGGGAGTAGATGAATCATGTCAGAGCATCCCCAGGGAGTAGATGAATCATGTCAGAGCATCCCCAGGGAGTAAACGAATCATGTCAGAGCATCCCCAGGGAGTAGATGAATCATGTCAGAGCATCCCCAGGGAGTAGATGAATCATGTCAGAGCATCCCCAGGGAGTAGATGAATCATGTCAGAGCATCCCCAGGGAGTAAACGAATCATGTCAGAGCATCCCTGGGGAGTAAACGAATAAAGTTAGAGCATCCCCAGGGAGTAGATGAATCATGTCAGAACATCCCCAGGGAGTAGATGAATCATGTCAGAGCATCCCCAGGGAGTAGATGAATCATGTCAGAGCATCCCCAGGGAGTAAACGAATCATGTCAGAGCATCCCTGGGGAGTAAACGAATAATGTTAGAGCATCCCCAGGGAGTAGATGAATCATGTCAGAACATCCCCAGGGAGTAGATGAATCATGTCAGAGCATCCCCAGGGAGTAGAGGAATCATGTCAGAGCATCCCCAGGGAGTAAACGAATCATGTCAGAGCATCCCTGGGGAGTAAATCAACGTGGCAAATTCTTCTTTATTTCTTATTTGTAGCACAGACACAACATTTGTAGCACAGACACAACATTTGTAGCACAGACACAACATTTGTAGCACAGACACAACATTTGTAGCACAGACACAACATTTGTAGCACAGACACAACATTTGTAGCACAGACACAACATTTGTAGCCCAGACACAACATTTGTAGCACAGACACAACATTTGTAGCACAGACACAACATTTTGTTCAATGGCAGATAACATAATATTTCCAATATGCCCTCACATGTCACAGAAATTTGGACATAACCTTTCTTAGGTGAAAATACAGTTTATGCAAATACATCCAACACCATGAATGTTTTTCATTGTATGCCTAGAACGACCTTATGAGAGATCAAAGTTTATATATGACAATGATGTGATACTTTGTTCCTATAATATATGGCAGTAAAACGTCGTGATACTTTCTGTATCAGCATTGTACGTCTAAGACCTGTCACTGAGTCTGTCACTGAAGTAGGCATTCAACTGTCCCAACAAAAAGCACCTACAAAGACACTGTCTCCTACTGCCTAACCTGGTGTGGTATAGAAAAGTGACCTGAGGGTCACTTTTCTATATAGAATTGTGACCCTGGGGTAATTTTTCTATAGCGATATGCCTATTGAAATGTGACCCCCCACTGTGGAATTGTGACCCCATCCAATTTTTGGGGGGCTGAAAGAGACACATTTAGGTTGATTAGTAGCATATATTTAACTAAATAAAACATAAATGGGGATAATTAGATAATAATTGTCACAAAGTTGTCAACCGTTCACACCTATGCACCCAAGTCCCAATGTAATATAATTATTTGGTATTTATTGATTTAGTTAAATATAATAAATTCCTGCATAAACCTGTGTTACATTGGTTTTAGTATATTAATTTTTTATTAATTCTGATTAATTGTGTTATTACATTGTATTATTACATTGTTTATATACAAGTGTGCATAAAACTTATTTCAACATGCTACATACAAACCCAACATACAAATATAATGTATATCAAACTTACATACATGTATACATACCTGTTATATTTAAATTGCAGTCAGAATAATAAGTATTTAGCACCAGGGTCAACATTCTATGGGGGTAACTTTTCTATGGCAATGTGCCCATTGAATTCTGATCCCCATATTAATTTATGTTTAACTTATTTTTATTTTATACATAATTATAAAAAAATATTATTAATGCATATTTGTATATATGTGGGTTTTTACCTGAAATAAGAGTATTCATATTCGTGTTTATGCAGGCAAGGTCCGAAGCTAGCAGAGCTGGCCCCGTTGCAACTAGCACTGGTCTTCTGTGGACATTGTTATCGCCGTTCCTTGGAATCTGGAATTTCATCAGTACCATGTTGTTTGCCACCCCAAGTCAACCTCATGGCTCGTATAATGACACTGACCGCCAGGTGTCAGCACCAGAGCCAGCCGACACTCCCTCAACGCAGTCAACCTCGGGACAGCGAAATCGACCTCAGTCGTAAGTGTTACATTGTTAAGGCAGTTTTGCTTTTACAGCCATTGGTCAGTTTTAAGGTAGCTGGGGCGGCTAATGTGTCAGTTTCATTATTTTCCTCATAACATGCAGGTAATATTGAACTGGATATCGACGCCACAAATAATCACCCGGCACTAATGTAGTATTTTGCCAATCCATCCTTTAAAAAACAGTCCTTTTGGAAATTCCCGGACTTCTTAGAACCACTAACGATATTTCAATAGTAACAACTGCATGTGCTTCGATCTTTGAACCAGCTTTATTCATTCGCCGTGAATGATTTCAGTGCACATCAGATATATAGATGTGACCTGGTGACCCTGCGGATAACCAGCCAATCAAAATGATTGTAAATACGCCCTGCCACGCCTTTGTCAGATGGCTGGCGTAACCTGATATCTTAGATGACAACACGTTACAAATACAGATTGTGGCGACAAATTAAGGGGACATGTCAATATTAGAAACGGTTGTTATGTTTTGTCAACAATGTATAAAATGCCAGTGAAAAACGTCACATTTCAAGCATGATACACATATGCAATTTGGTATATGAATGTGTCTTACATATAGACAACATTACATGAATTAGAATTACGATTGTGAAGGGTTTGTGTCAAAAATACACTGCCACTTTAGGCTGTCATTCAACTTTTGCTTAACTTATTCATGGTGGTGTAGCAGATGTAATTCGTTTATTTTTTTTTAAATGTCCTCAAAGTTATTAGTGACACTGTCATACTTATATGTATGTCATTCATTTCTTTAGGGATTTTTTCAGAATGATATAATTTGGCATTTTGTTGCTATTTTTTTCACATTTACAAAATTTTTTTAAAATCTTGTAACATAACCAAGTAAATAAAAAACTCTAAATTTTATGAATCTGGAATATTATACAGTATTGCAACTACAATCCTTGAAGAAATGGTAATTTTTCTTTCAAACTTCTACTGAAACTACTCAATTCAAGCTGCCCCAGCTACCTTAATCAGTTCCTGTGATTAAGATTAAATAATATTTCCATCAGAAAATTATTTCAGAATGAGAAAATGCATTTTTAAGATAGCAAACCACCAAAGATAGCAGATGGAAAAGGGTGCAGACCACAATTAACATGGAAAGGCTGCATTAAGAGGGATACGAGACAGGCAGAGGAAGAGGAAAAATGGAGGGAAACATCTGCCAATAGGTGGCGCAGCAGTACATGAATTAGTCAGCCCCATCCTTTTGTAAATAGGAACTTAGAGAAAGTGTGTGCGTGCGTGCGTGCGTGCGTGCGTGCGTGCGTGCGTGCGTGCGTGCGTGCGTGCGTGCGTGCGTGCGTGCGTGCGTGCGTGCGTGCGTGCGTGCGTGCGTGCGTGCGTGCGTGCGTGCGTGCGTGCGTGCGTGCGTGCGTGCGTGCGTGCGTGCGTGCATGCATGCTACTTTTTGCATCCATTTATTACATATTTCGATTTCTGAATCTGTTTTTTGTGACACTGGGTGGACGTTAAATCGTAATCAATGTTGCAGGTCGTACGGTATGCGGAGACGACCGCAGGGAAACATGCATCGGTTGTCAGCGGATGACAGCGATGAAGATAACGCCACCTGGAATGGAAACTCGACTCAACAGCTATGAACAGAACGTTGTTGCTTGATGGGAGGGATCTGCAAATCAAGAACAGTGTTTTTGCCCTTTCCCATAATGATTATGGGAGAAGAAACTATACTGCAGCGGTGGGATCTAACTAGAGAAAGAGAAAGTATGCTGTAGGGGTGAAGTAAACTATGAGTGTTTGTTGGATTTTTTTGAGAAATGTGATATATGTTCCATTGTGTGTTTACTTTACCGAAAAATGGTTAAGTGGTGTATCTGTACTTCCTATCTTGCAAGGATGCCTAAGAAAGAGACTGTCATCGATGCGAGTGGTAATGTGAGTGGCTCCACCTGGTTGGTGTACATCAGAAAAAGTAGACGGTCAACTCCTGGGCTCCAACTAGCCAAAACCACACATGGTTTAACATACATTGCTGTGATGAATATCAATATCTTATGATAACGCCTAGCATAAGAAATAATTCATATTCCCTAGTTAAACAACTCCTAAAGCACCACACATCACAGCTGTGCACATACTTCACTGGGTCGCCAGAATATAGTTATGCAGTTAATGTAACTTGGAGCGTAATTGTAATATGGAGAAGTATTGTTACACAGATAAAATGTTGTCATAGACGTTCGTTATTTTGCCTGTTTTGTAGATGCTTCATTTGTCAAGGACACATGTTGCCACTGTATGCCATGCCGTGTGTCAATAATACGTTGTACATCGTTAACTGAACATATTCACTTTGGTTATTTCCTTCTACTTGTAGAGTTAACAGCCTTCACAAACTTCACCGACTGTTTATGTCAATGTACATGTTTGTGAAGATATTTTGTAAAGACAAGCTTTACGTGACATCAGAACGAATAAAGAAGCTTAGTTGGATAGCTGGCAGATGTCATAATATCCGAATAACAAAATCTGTGGTGCCACGGTGGGCAACTGTTCATACCAGACTCATTCTTGAAGACTTGGTGTCCCGATTCGCGATAGGCTAAATCAGTTGAGGATGGAGTTTTAAAATTAAGTTATGCTTGTAAAATGTCTAGCTCTCAAAATGCAGTGTGCATGTTAAAATATCTGCTAAAAGGTCTTCTGCATTTTTAAGCATGCACTAGAAGAGTTGGCAGGCCATGTCATAATCTTTATAGGACATTTTCTCATATCCTGTTTCTTGGTGTTCCTCTTTTCTTGCATAGCATATGTGTCTACGCATACATTAGTCATATGTGTCTACGCATACATTACAGTCATATGTGTCTACGCATACATTACAGTCATATGTGTCTACGCATACATTACATTCATATGTGTCTACGCATACATTACAGTCATATGTGTCTACGCATACATTACAGTCATATGTGTCTACGCATACATTACAGTCATGTGTCTACGCATACATTACAGTCATATGTGTCTACGCATACATTACAGTCATGTGTCTACGCATACATTACAGTCATATGTGTCTACGCATACATTACAGTCATATGTGTCTAAGCATACATTACAGTCATACCTACATATATGCGATGAAACTAAATAAAACACAACAGTGACCTTACCATAAGTTCTGTTGTTTACATCACAAAGAAGACATTTGTAATGTGCAAACATCCGGGGCTTGACAATAGAATTGACACAGTCTGCATTCCATTTCTGTTTGAATTCAGTTTAAATACATTATACCCCAAAACTGGCATAGCTATCAATCTGATATCGACAGCTTAATAACGAACATAACGATCGCTAAGACACCCCCACCCTTATGTAACGGACACCCCCGTCAAGCGTGATGTACTTCAGGGATGGCCCCTTGTTATATCTGTTAGCCGTTTCAAACAGTTTTTTTTTCAAATTGATTTGTGTACTTGTTCCAACAGAGAGCACTTGATTGTTGTGTAGACAGTTAATAATAATAATTTACACTTCTTGTATGCCGGTGACTCAAGCATATTCATCTGGTGCTTCACAGTAACGCTTACACAAAATGGAGTCGGTAACAGTCAAACCTTTATTACAATTATAATCAATACCCTATAAACTAAAACAGCGTTTCTGATTGAGCATTAGAACACCAGTGACAAATGTTTCTACTAATTCTGAGAAACCCACCAGCGTGATATTTTTTATTGTATTTGCGAATGATCAGTTTTTATTAACTCATTTAGGTGCATAGCCCCAAAACCATGACTTTGGTTTCACTTTAAATTGATAAACAAGTTATGACACGTCTTAATTTTGACCTTTTATTTAACAGAATTACTTTATTTATAGGGGCAAGAATTGGATAGGACTAGCCTTACCTTCAATTATCCAAGCTCTGACTGTTAGTCAGAGCTTGGAATCCATTGTGACGGAGCCCGGATGCATACCCAGATTCTGGGTGCATATATAATTAGGCTCTTATACAGGTATTTGGCTAAATCATCAAATACACTTTTATCAGATTATACAATGTATTAAAATCAACACACGAACAACAACAGTTTGCAACCAACCATTTTTAATCTCAAATCACTGGCAAACATGAAAGATCCAGATAAGAGTAACAATATATCAAAGTGTCTGTCCACTACGTAGCTCTTAACAAATACATCCTTTGCCGTCTGTAAGAATACACTTTTTGAACGCCATTAACTTGTCAAGGCTGCAGGAATCAGGCCGTGGTGTGAGATACAACCAGACTATGGTGTGAGCTAGAATCAGGCCATGGTGTGAGCTACAACCAGGCCATGGTTCGAGTTACAACCAGGCTATAGTGTGAGCTACAACAAGGCCATGGTCTGAGTTACAACCAGGCTGTAGTGTGAGCTACAAGGCCACGGTCTGAGCTACAACCAGGCATTGGTGGATAGGTCAAACAACATCACATACAACCTTGTACTCGCCCTCAGGCTTACAACGAGGCAGTTAAACGCCCATGCCCTGCAAGTTTTTCATAAACTAAAATGACAATCGATCAGTGGACTGCACCGAGTCAAGGGCAATTAGTACTGTTGTAGATATCTTGGAAAATGTTAATCCATTTAATGACATAATCTAAATCCAGGCAAAACATAGGCGTATGATAAACCAGGAAGAACCAGTTTTGAGGATGCATACAAAGAAGTATGAGGAAGTAGATAAACCTCGAACATCGGCATTCATTTGAAACTCCTTCCTCAGTTCAATTAGCCCATAGTGAATCAGGTTCATTGATGGCCAAATATGTAGTGTGTGGATAGTTTAAATCATAAATAAAAGTGCATACTTTTGGTATAGTTAAAATCATCGAAAAAACTGACGTTGATCGTTAGGTCCGCTAACGTGAGAAAGTGTGAATAGTTTTATGCAATAATAATAATTTTTTATAGTTTGTCTAATGACTGCACCAAAACTTTGTCTAATGATTTCACCAAACCTAATGAACAAATTTGTACAAATGAGCTAGCATGTTATAGTGGATACTAGGTATAGGTTAATTTTTTTGGTAAAATTAGTCTGAAACGAGCAAAAAAATGTAACTGAGAAAGGAGTTTTAACACAGGGGAGCCAGTGTGTGGCAGAAAACTAAGAACAGTCAACGTAACAGCTGACATCCTAACTGCGACCGTAAACCTGGACTGCAAGTGGGGGAGAAAAAATGCTAAGTTTTATAACTCATCACAAAATGAGAGGTAGGATCCAGTGAACTTTCCCCCCGCCTGCCTCCTCCTGGACTTACATTTCCTCGTGGACATGATCAACCTCACAATGGCCTGGAATGCTGAGCAACAATCAGTATTTGTAGCATAAACAGAACAGAACATTAGCACATAAATACATTCCACGTTATCAGAAATGTATCTTCTTACAAGCTGTATACCAAGTTTCGCACTCACCGCTGGTACAAGAATCCTTATATGCACATTACCTACTGTAACACAACATTTTCGCACATTTACACTTTTGCACACATTTTTCCTTCAGCAAATATAAAAAGTGCAATGGAAAAATGCACACTTAAAATCTGCAAAAAATGTTTCCATGAAATATTTTCAAAACCATATCCAGAAAAAATTTCCTACAGTGAAAATACAGTGTTTTACAGTATTCAACATTCTACAATACACCATCATGTACTTTAGAGCTGCACAAAATATTACCTTGCATACATTTCACGACACCCAGTGAAAAATTTGATACAATATCTGACGTAGGTATTCATGTTGACTAACTAAACAAGTTACATCAAAAGGCACACATCTGACACTGACACCCCTAAATCACAATGCCACAGCCGACACCACAGCAATCCAATACAAACAAACAAATCCTGCCAACAACTTTCGTTAAACCATCTGCTTTGACTAGCATGCCACAGGAATGTCCAAGTGTGGTCGAAACTCGATGATTACAAAATACTGCATGTAATTGTGCGTCCTTCCATCTTAACAATCTGGCCTGCATCTTGCAAAGTTGGTAAGTTTGTCACCTATCGTTACAATCTTTCCAGAATACGGGATTTTGGGCATGTTTCAGTAAGATAATGAACTCATCAAGGTTTAAAAAATTCTTTAAAAGGTCTCTTATTACTAATGTCTTCAATCATGTATTAACAACAACAATATTACATACACCGTCATGATCTGCACCAAAATAAAAGAATTTTGAGAACGATAGTTCTTGAAATGCACTTAGGGTTATTTTATGAGCAAAAACACGGATTACGATGGAAACTGTTCTTCAAGAGTTTATACGAATCTTAGTGAAACGCCCTGATTCAATACCACCAACCTATTCTCATGAACATGCTCCATGGCACAAAAACACACACATCACCTGCTTCATAGAGAGACGAGTAGTTATCACGGGGTTGGTTATAAGGCCACTTGTTGCAAGCAACCGCACAGGAAAAATAAACGTTTCCTGGTTCACAAAAGGACAGAAAAATAAGCAAACAATTCGAGCATTGAAACAGAAAACAACAGAGGGCACAGATGTGCATGCACCAGGCACTTTGAACTACAGCATGTCCCACTGCTAATGCGCTTGAGTGTACTCCCACCACTGGCTAATAAATACTGCTATTTCAAAACACGCGAAATTTCTCTTTTCAGGCTAGACACGCCCATAGAAAAACGAACATCATGATCTTCCCCGCATATTAGTAATTTCAGTCATGCTATTTGGTGAATCATTGCTCCCACCACCCCCCTATCATTCAAGTAACATCATTCGGTATGATCATTAAAATATCACACAGCATCATTAAAATAGCGTTATATATCATTAATGCATTGTTCTTGGCGTCATCGTTCAAATATATACAAACAACAGGATAGGATACATCTTCTGTACAGAGTGAGTATTTGCTTTGTCCCAGACTAGACTTCACATGCGATCCTCTTCGCACCTTCTTCTGCACGCCGTATTACGGGACAACAAACCTGGCGAGATTCAACGTTTCTGTGATCAATACTGAAACAGCACCGCTCCAACTACATTCTGCAGGACATCAAACTGAGCACCAATCTTGAGACTTTCCCAGTGCAAACATCACCAACTATTCACACTAAGACAAGCAAACAGCATCCAGAGTCCACCGTGCTAAACTCCATGTTGTCTTTGCGTTTATCAACTAACATCTCTCCTCCCTTCCTTCTTACTCACACATCTCATCTCATCTGTGCTGGCTCTCTCTCTCTCTCTCTCTCTCTCTCTCTCTCTCTCTCTCTCTCTCTCTCTCTCTCTCTCTCTCTCTCTCTCTCTCTCTCTCTCTCTCTCTCTCTCTCTCTCTCTCTCTCTCTCTCTCTCTCTCTCTCTCTCTCTCTCTCTCTCTCTCTCTCTCTCTCTCTCTCTCTCTCTCTCTCTCTCAGCAATCCAAGATCCAGCGTTAACCTGGTAAACTGAACAACAATTCGTCATAAACGTGTCAACGTTATAGTTACTGCCAGACTGTTAAAAATCCCTTCTCAATTCATTTAGCTCATCACGAATCAGGTTAGTTGATGTTCAACGTTGTAATTTGTGTGTAGTTTAAGTAATATGTGCAGTCAGTTTAATAAGAGTTCATACTTATGTTAGTCATTGAAAGAACTGACTTTGATCACTTTGATCACTTTGATCACTAGATCGGGAAACTTACAAAAGTGTGAAGAGCATCATGCAATAGTTTACACAACCAGACAACTTTCGCCATTTTTTGCAAAATTTTACCGGATCTGCTAAAAAATAATTTTGTCCGATGATTTCATCAAAACTAAATAACAAATTTGTATGAACAAGTTAGCATGTTGTAGTCAAGATTAGATAGTTTTGATTTATTGCAAAATTAATCTGAAACGAGACAAGCAAAAAAATCGAATTTAAGAGGAACCTTTAAATATACTTCCTTGCTCAATGTTATCTTCACACACGCTTTCAATCTTGTAACCATCAGGAATCAAACTGTTGCAGCCTATACAAGCCTCGCCAGTCCGCCCAGCACCACTGTTGTGAAGACACTGCATCTTTGTGCAAGTTCCAATACAAAATGCCAACAGACTCAACTGGGACTAGTGTGAAGTCACTTCCCGTGTTACAGTGTTCCTCGCCGGCTTGTCTACGGGCAAGACGATCTTACAAGAACATGCGGAACACACGGGACACAGCAAGAATTAGACAGGTGCAATTAATACGCCGCAGGCTCATCAGACATAATTATTTCCTTCTTAATGTCTACAAATCAACTCATTACTTGTCAGCTGTCCAAATCTCGGGAATCAAGGTAACGCCATTCGCACATCAATTCGTGCTGCAACTCGATGATGATAGCGATTATTAACAACTCGCAACGTGAACTACGCACAACGGATGTGTGCAGCTAAACGAATGGTTTAAATAACATCTTTCAAGTATTAAATACATCAAACAGTCCAAATACTTGTCTCCTAAATACACATCAAATGCAGATCATTACCATTTTTATTATTACTGCCAGCATTACTGTTTCATATTGCTAACTCTGTGACAATTAGTCAAAGATCACGACGTTGCAGTTACCCTGGGTATATAAATATAACCCATGCAGGCCACGGCGGTCTGATGTCAACCTTACCATCCTCCCGGCAGCTCCTGCAGCCGTGCTGGTGCCATATGTACTCATCTGCATGCCCTTGGACTCCACCAGTGAGGCCGAGAGGGGGATCCTAACAATTGGGCAACCCAGGATCTCCAAACACTTCTCCCATGCTTGCGCCCTGGAGAGGAAACTTCAGTGGCACAGACCACTGTCTTGCAAAGCAGAAGAATGCCGATGACAAACATAACCCTGCTGCTGAAATGGTGCAAGTTACAGGGACACCATTCCATTCTACTGCCCAGTATTGTGTAATTTACGGGGACACCACTCCATTCTATTGCCCAGTATTGTGTAAGTTACAGGGACACCACTCCATTCTACTGCCCAGTATTGTGTAATTTACGGGGACACCATTCCATTCTACTGCCCAGTATTGTGTAAGTAACGGGGACACCATTCCATTCTATTGCCAAGTACTGTAAGTTACGGGGACACCATTCCATTCTACTGCCCAGTATTGTGTAATTTACAGGGACACCACTCCATTCTACTGCACAGTATTGTGTAATTTACAGGGACACCAGTCCATTCTACTGCCCAGTATTGTGTAATTTACAGGGACACCATTCCATTCTACTGCCCAGTATTGTGTAATTTACAGGGACACCACTCCATTCTACTGTCCAGTATTGTGTAAGTAACGGGGACACCACTCCATTCTATTGCCAAGTACTGTAAGTTACGGGGACACCATTCCATTCTACTGCCCAGTATTGTGTAATTTACGGGGACACCACTCCATTCTACTGCCCTGTATTGTGTAATTTACGGGGACACCACTCCATTCTACTGCCCTGTATTGTGTAATTTACGGGGACACCACTCCATTCTATTGCCAAGTACTGTAAGTTACGGGGACACCATTCCATTCTATTGCCCAGTATTGTATAAGTTACGGGGACACCACTCCATTATATTGCCTATTACTGTATAAGTTACGGGGACACCACTCCATTCTATTGCCCAGTACTGCATAAGTTACTGGGACACCACTCCATTCTGCCCAGAACTGCATATATCTGTTGCCAACTGAAACCGGTATCAGCTTAAGCAGCAGTAACCTGACACAACTTGACAGACGAGAGGCACATCTTGAGGGCATGGCATCAGAAAAGTCATTTGATACAAGAGGACCAAGCACCGTCAAAAAACTAGACAAGACTGGCGATGTTGCAGAAATCATGACAGACGAGAGGCACATCTTGAGGGCACGGCATCAGAAAAGTCATTTGATACAAGAGGACCAAGCACATCAACAAACTGGACAAGACTGGTGATGTCGCAGAAATCATCACAAACACCACTGCCTGCACTGTTCCACAACTAACACGTGTAAAGCGTTCACATTCACAGCATGGACCCTCCAAGTGGCACGTCAGTCTACCCTCGACAGCAGGGAACATTGTGCACTGTAGCAATCATTTCTTCCATGAGACGTGACAAGATATCTAAACTGGTCACCCTGGGTTACTGGGGATTAAGACACACCTCTAAGCAGTTTGCCGTATACATACATATAGTGGCTGAATAATCCAGAATAAATAAATACAAACGCGTAAAACAAAATAACATCCGTGATTCTAAAACCATTCTTTCGCTAATCAAAACTAACGTGTCTACGCTGCTAAAGTCCATGTCATCTCTGCAGACAATAACTACAAATCTGCAAAGTGCAACTATGAATCCGACCATGAAAGTGATAAATAAATACTAATTAATAAAAACCATTCTTCAACTTGACCACTCCCTATACACTTCCAAGTAACTGCAACACCAGCGCACGCAACTGGTGGAAACAATGCTACTGTTCCACGTGCAACCATAATTCAAACATCACTTAAATACTACCAAACATGTGCATCATGCGCAGCCCTTCGCATAAACCGACACCACCATGGCAACCGTCTATAAATATACAATTACAACTTCATTGTGAATGGTAGTCAGCCTCTAGCCCGACATAATTCACCTGGAATAAAATAAATACCTGATTCTCAAGAGATACAATCTGCCAAATACATGCGTGCTTCTGGCAGCTACGAGTCTTGCCATGCTGAAGCTGTTGTCTTGTTAACCTCATTCATGACCATGACGAAGAACTGCAGTCTGCAGAAATGGCCAGTCACGGTCGTTGCTGCTGCACTATAGCGGAAATAGCAAACACTACAAGAGATTCAACGTCCTACATTCGTATTGTACTAAGCCTAAATGCCTACACATCAAGTCATGGAAAAATAAATACTATGTCCCTTTACGAGATGTTGCTATGGCAACTCTTCCATCTGCAAAGTTACCCACAGCCTATCTGCATTGGTTGTCATGGTAACATCCTCTTCTTAGTCATGGCACGTTTCATGCGCATGCACACACGCATATTGGTTGCCACTTACAACAGTCCTGCGACTGTAACAACCACTTTGTAATACAACACAACATTGTAACCTAACTCAGTCACCATGACAACTACAATCAACGTCACTACAAGCCTTTCAGCGATTGGAAAACGCCTACAGCCAACACCATTCTGAGGTGCATAGAAAAACTCCCCACTACCTGAAAAAATATAAAATGACTGAGCCCCGGGGCCCAATGCAACAGCGACAGAACTACAACTTGAATATGGCAATGCATGAAGGGTGCAACTCTCCCACACATATATAAATACAAACTTGCATAATACGACTAATGCACCTGCACTGTGACCAGAATAATAAAACTTACTAATACTACGAACACACTAATGATAATAGAAAGCCCGATTCGTGTCAGATCTCATCCAGCACAAAGCATTATATGTGATATGTTAACGCTGGCAACTGCTGTCTTTGAATGGCACTTGATTAGACAACTGCTCTAACCAGCAGAACTATCCCATTCATGTAGTCAAATCAAATTGCAAATAATTCCAACTTTATCTGTGCCAATCACTTGATTCTTATCAACGAGGAGTGTAATTTATCAATGCAACATTGACTCCAAGTGCTGACGATTCAGCTAAACAGTAACAAGTCAATTTCAATCCTATCAAAGCAACAACTGAACATTTATAAAGGCAAACGATGATTGAGCTTTTAAATCAAAGTGAATGGATTCCTACCATATCAAGAAAGATATGGTTTCAACCTATTTCGAAAGGAAAACCATCCCAATGTTGTCAATGTGACAATGATTCCAATGTTATCAATGTGACAATGATTCCAATGTTATGAACGTGACATTGATTCCAATGTTATGAACGTGACAATGATTCCAATGTTATCAAAGTTATAATGAAAACAGTCTTTTCGAGGTGATTGCAACAATGTCACAGATATAAGTCAATAGCCATATTACATGTAATTAACAATTCATTGTTTACAACAATTGTTTGTTCCTGTTTTCTCACAATTTGCACCTGCTGCAAAATGCCACATACCCTAAAAAATATTACCTACACTAGGTTGTCATTTAATTTCTACCATCCGATACTACCTCTGTGAACCAGAACATGTCACATTTTGTCATGTTTTCTTGGTATCCTGTTTGCTGTACCATGAATAAATCCTTATGACCTGGGCAGTATCTGATACATGTCACATTTCACATTAGTGCAACAAAAATAATGTTGCTTTAATATGAAGATTTCCTGTTAGAAAATAGCACCTTTCGTTTATGGCAGTACAAGCCTTTTTATCTAAAGAAATGTTTTCCACAAAAATAAACGATACCTAAATTAAGGTATTCTTCACACATCTGACAACGGGAATATTTCCCCACATATTATTTTGATTTGGCAGTGACAGTCTTTTACTTTGTCCTAATTTTACCTTAACATAATCACTACACTTGTAACAAACATTTTGTATACCACAAGCATTAATATGCATACTTTTATGCGATACTGCCCAGGTAATAGAGATTTACTGTTACAGATCAAACATTCCACTCTACACCTCCAATTTGCAGTGCAAAAGATTCTGCGGCTAGCAGGAATATTAGCTACTTATCCACGATTTAAATACAGTGATTTTTTTTCCACTGCCAACCAGCATAAGCCTTCACACAAATCATCTTCATCTCTTGGTGTTGCATGCTGAGGGAGCCCAGTGGCCAATAACGATAATACAAATATTGAATCAGAACAGGCTTACCCTATATTATACATTATCCATACGAGTTATACAGATTTACCCTACATGACTCATCATTACACCAGTGTAATGAAAGGTGAATCACTAACGACGCCAAACTCAATGGTAATTACTAACGTAATTCTGCGCAAAACCTTACATTTATCATGTGTCTAACATGCTAACTTTGTGTACTGTGCCTCAAATGACCCAACTAATTCAAGGTACAAATGCAAGGCAAATCTACGGGCAATGAGTGTAATAAATCTAGCGAGAAAGAAATTAAACACTTTGAAATGCACACCTGACTTTGTTTGGCATCGTATGCATGGTTCCTCGTATGAGGCGACCGATGTCTACACATTACTATCACATCGTCTAGTTGAGCGGCATTGGGACATTGCTATCCAAGATTCGTATCACAAAATTGTGCATATACCAATCAGGCACAGCGTGTGCATTGATCTGAGCAAACAAAATACAAATGCTGTTACAGCGTGCTCTTACCGCACATAAAATATAACCTGACCAGCCACGTAGAGTGCTTGCATGACTGTTTTGAAAAATGCAAAACTACACTTTGGGCATGAACAATACATGAACGTTCAAAAGCTATGCGTGCACAAAACAGTGCACGCACTTTGCATGAGGCATGGTGTGCATGCATATTTCACTGGTGACTTCATAATATTGCTTCAGCGTGTGAAATATGTAACCAGTATACATGCAACAATGTGAATAAAACACTGTGTGAAGACCGGCACATTGTGTGAAGACCAGCCCACTATGTGAAGATCGGCCCAATGTGTGAACACCGGCCCACTGTGTGAAGACTGGCCCACTGTGAAGACCAACTCACTGTGAAGACTGGGCCACTGTGTGAACACCGGCCCTATGTCAGTGGGTCCTTGAAAGCTCGACGCATGTTTACTGTGCATATTCCGGAACAGGAAACAGTTACCGTGTTCAGGCGGGATAGTAGATCTAGATCTATTTCTGCAGCCAGTAGTTGCATTGAATGCGATGAACTACACCACCGAGCCACTGAAACTCTGATTTTGTCGCGACAGTTGTGCAATAACATACACGACTTTGACCTAAATAACTTCCCAGACTGATTTAAACCTGGACAGCACCACGGATGCTAACAAGCGAAACTCAATTTGACCAGCGCTCCCTAGTGACTGCCTCACAGGAAACTGCTTCATACTAAACAAGCACAGACGTGTTAACGTGAACAAAACTTACACTACACACCACCACACCGACACATCCACCACCATGCTACCAGATAACCCATCAGTTCTCTGGCTTGTCGTCGGCACTGTCTATTGTGACAACGTCACTGTCCTTGACCTCTTGACCCTCGTCCGAGGTCACATCCACCTGTCCGATGACGTTGGTGCCGAGAAAGTTCGAGAAGCCGTGACTGGCCATCTCGGCCGACTTGAGGCACTGGGGAGGCATGTCCTGGCTGGCTAGTTGCAGGGCGCACCACATGGCCGTGCGACTTCGACGGGTCAGCGAGGTCAACTCACGGATGGCAGCGGCCAGCGCTAGCACATCTAGCAACACACAACACGAAGAGTGAACACAGTGGTAGGCCAATGGCTCGGCTACTTACTCATATGTAATTACTTATCCTCTTCATACAATGGTTGATGCATCAGGCCAGTTTAAACAAGCAATTAAGAATGCGCATCACACACCAAACATGCAATACAAAAACATTTTATCTTCGAAAATGGTCAAGTGGTGTCTCTACTTTATGCTGAACACTTGACGTGCGTATGTGCCCTTTATCCATTATGTCGAAACACCTTCGCAAAACATCAATTTATTTTTATGATTGTTAATGGCAATTTTGAAACAGTGGCCAATCAGTGACCGGCAGCAAGTGCACCCGTCATGACCTTTCATCAAAGCTCAAGTTGGGATTGGCACGAATCAATATCTAGACACATTGCTCGTCTAAACTAAACACATACAATAATTAGCTGCACATCATCATGTTTCGCACGACCAACTGGAGCACAAATCACTCGGATAAACTGAAGAATGAACATGAAAGCGATACATGTCACGTTATATGATGTAACTAATCTATGACTAATCTGCATTTGCAAGAGGCCATCAAATGTTCACACAGAAAGTAGATGGTTGGGATTGAGAGGACCTGGGTTTGAATCTTACTGCTGCCATTTTGAAGCACAGGCAATTTTTTCACTCCACGTTGCCCTAGTTTACCTGGCTGTAAAAATGACTATGCAGCTAGCCAGCTACACAGTGGTGAAATTATGCGTCAGTGCTTTTGGGGCAGTAACTGCAACATGGCTTAACGCTTCCCAGAGAAGTCTGCCAGGGGGAAAAATAAGCGATTTGAACAAGGACCGGTTACCACACTGTACGAGAACATAATATATACCTTTTAAACATGTCCAAAAAGACGTTGTATATAAGACATGTAGGCACACACTGAATCAGAACAAGATGTCCTGATCCTGATCACACAACTGCTGCTGCGGTGCTGCCACCTACCCTTCTCCTCCTGGTAGCGCGGACCGCCGTTGCGGTGGCGGTTCGTTGCATTGACGATCTCCTCCTTGCGTCGAGTCTGGACCTTGCGTATGCCCTCAAGCCACATGTCCATGGCAGAGTGGATGTTGGCATGTAACATCTTACCTCGTAGCTTCTCCATCTTCCCATTCAGGGTCGTCACCTGTTGGCAAAAGGAGACTCCAAACTTCAGAATGGATGCTCAGAGTTTGCTTCTATTGTAATTGCACATTTCATAATTAATTACAATGACAGTGTACTCATCCACTTTTAGTGTAACATTTATAGAATTCTGAAGAAAAATATAGGAATAATATTGCAATATTTTAACAAAACAGTTAATTCAGGTGGCGCCATCTACTGACTCAAAGTTAGCAAAAATCAACAACTGCCGACTTTCAACAATATGTAAAAAAATTCAGCAATTTGATTATGGTATGTGGTGTTACTCACACTTTACCACAATCAGATGATTTAGATCCACATCAATAATGTGGGGACTGACATATAGATTTCTACCGAAAAAATTATTTTGTAGTGATCAAGAAACCACAGAATCTCTGCAATTATATTAGGAAAATATAGGAAACATAAAAATTGCATTTAATATATATGAAACATGAAAACAGCAGGCATGGAATATGTTTGACTGTAACTCCAGCTGACATGTTCACCTTGGCGTGCTCCCGCAGTGAGTCGACAATGAGGCGGTCCACCCTGGAGGGGTTGGACGGCAGGCGAGGGATGGTGATGTTGTTGGTGCTGGACAGCTTCTTGCCGGGGTTCTGGCGGGCCAACTCAGCCTCCGTCTGCAGCGAGACAATCATCAACTCTACCACACTTACACCATCAACACTGTTCATTCTCAGACCGGCTGGTAAATAAATGGAAGAAGAATGATTTTATTTGACCCTATGTAATAATTCTAATAATACATACAGTTGCGCCTGGTTATTGCGCGCCCCGTATTAAGTTTTTAAGGCGATCGGTCTATGTTTAATCAGCTTTCATACTGCGTGTGTCAAGTCATATATGCTTTAAGTTTTTAAGGCGGTCGGTCTATGTTTAATCAGCTTTCATACTGCGTGTGTCAAATCATATATGTTTTAAGTTTTTAAGGCGGTCAGTCTATGTTTAATCAGCTTTCATACTGCGTGTGTCAAGTCATATATGTTTTAAGTTTTTAAGGCGGTCAGTCTATGTTTAATCAGCGTTCATACTGCGTGTGTCAAGTCATATATGTTTTAAGCTTTTAAGGCGGTCGGTCTATGTTTAATCAGCTTTCATACTGCGTGTGTCAAGTCATATATGTTTTCAGCTGCTCAGATCCAGGTTATTATTTTTTATTCGTAGGCCTATTGGTCCAGTACATTATCATCGTAGCAGATCTATTCCATAACGGTATACATACATGTATTTTATTCAGTTCAACATTCAACAGGGTGTGACAATTAAAAATAATAATAAACTACTTGACTCGTTTAATAAGCTCTATAAACTTTGCATTGACGTATAAGACCAGTGCATTCGGCAGCATTCTTGGACTTGGTGTGTCTGTGATGAGTGCGAGTGCTTGGTTGCATAGTTGAAATGCGGTTTCCCATTGGTTGAGTGGACAACAGCGAATGATAAATCATGACACAATGCACTGCAGTATATGTGCTGCCACCTGCTGCATGTAGTGGAAGTTAATTAGGAGAATGGAAGTGGTCAGTGATCATCATGACAAGTACAAATTCTGTAATATTTTTTACCTGTTATCATACACATTCGTATATAAAATGTGTTAATTGCCAAAAAGAAAAAACAGTCACATTTGCAACCAAACTAGGCACAACACAGAGGGCCAGATGGTAATTTTGTTAAATCTTTTTAAATCATACAAACCTTCTTTCGTTCTTTTTCTAAGTTCTTGAACTGGTCCGATGCTTCCTCTAAGCACACATGCAGCTCGTTCGAAGGACCAGTACGCCTGATGATTACAGAAAACATAATGGTATAAATAATAATTTAGCAATATCATCTATAAACTATAAATTCATTGTCAGTGCAGACATTTTAAGCATCAATATTAAGCAAAGAATTGTAACTGTAGCCTACACCGTGCAAGTTGTACCTGTAATAGTCCAAACAGATGTACCTGGTACACGTTAATAGTGTAATATTCCCAAGAAACATTTTCTGACTCTGTTATACATATCAAGTTTCAGAAATGCAAATGCAGGAGATTTATGCTTAAATCGGAGTGTCTCGGGGTCTCGGAGATTTGTGCGTAAATTGGAGGGTCTCAATGTATAAAAGAATTGTGTGTAAATTTGAGTATTTCACATCCTCCCCCAACAACAAAAAATTACACTTTAAAAATTACAGCTTTAGTTCCCAATACATTGCACATGTACTATTAAATGGTACATTAACATGTTAATAACTTAATATACACACTGTGGCAGTAGAACATTTCCTTGTGGATTAGTAATTATAAACTAGCATGTTTACTACTGAGAATGTCTACTAATAATTTGTTCTACTCCTGAAATATATTACCATACAACAAAAAACCCTTACCTGACTGGCAGTAGCCTTCATATTTTATTACACATGCAACTAACATAATATTTAGTGACAGGGCTAGAACTGAAGCCTTTTTGTTTCTTCAAAGTTTGTGATCCTGGGTGATTAAGGCATTTGAAACCCTAGGTGACAGAGACGTTTTTTATTTGTGACACCTATTTTAAAAATAAGTTTTTTCGCTCATTATATGTATGGACTGTGTAGGAGTGCAAATCGACAGGAAATATATTTTATTCATGACATAGATTCTGCAATGCCTCCATACCCATAATGTCAATTTAGGATAGCTTTCATGTGGCACCTGATGTCACATGATGTCAGTGAAAATAAATGTCTTGACACCTTGGCAAGACATCGTTATTTATTCATAAGTTCCCTGCAGGCTAACAGTAACATACTGTCACTTTCAGCATGGTTCACAATAAAAACATCAATTTTGTCCTTGGAATATATACTTTAAAATACAATTGATTTGATGGCCATTTTTTCAGAATTCGCAGTCACCCAGTCCACATAAATGGGTCCACATGGCCAGTGATTGGCCACACATATTAAAGGATGTATTTTTAAAGGGATATGGATAGATTTTAACACATACTAAATTTACTACAGTGGAGATCTAGATTATGATGCTTCAGAAACACAGATTATATAGATTTCATTATTAACAGCACCAAATTTAAATTCAATTATTTGAATCAATATTCATGTAAGACGTCAGTTAGCTTCATGGTAACAACACTTAAAACCATTACGTAATTCAAGCAATTTTATCAAGCTGTTATTCATCGAATTAAAATATATTTTTCGGAATACTAACATCGCAAGCTCACACCATAACTTTTTGTAAAACACTTTTTGTTGCTTTCCGCTTTCCCCCTGAAATCCAGGGCGAGGTCAAGCATAATAACCTCAAATATTACGGCTACCCTAAGTTGATGACCACAGCTCTATTCAAATACCGGTGCCACGCATGTTAGTAGAGATTGTAGCATTGTGACAAGAATAGAAAACTCACCGAGGTGGCTTGAACCCATGGAAGAATGGCGGCATTCCGTTGATGAAATGATGCGGAAACATGTCGACGTATACGTCGTGACCGGAACCAAAGAACGGTGGCGCCAACCTGCCGCGAATGAACGGCTCGAACTGCTGGCAGTACGGGTCAAAGGCCGCCTCCATGCCAAACTGGCCTTGCAGGTGGGGCGGGGGGAAACTAGGGTGGAACTTCGTTTGGAAGGCAGCCGTTGCCGGCGGCAATCCAGAGGCAAATTCTGGCAGTACCATGTCGTCAATGATCTGGCTACGGTGGTGTGGATAGGCAAACTCTTTTGGGAATGGCATGGGCTGCTCGGCCGAGAAATGGTCGGGAAGCGACAGGCTGCTGTGCGGAAGGCATGTCTCTGTGCCGCCACCTGTGTATCGCACGTCGTACCCGGTATCACTGACATGTCGTTGACGGGTGTAGAACGGGAAGCTGTGTGTGCCTCGGTATGACGCCACCGTTGGCGGAGCTGCAACGTTCGCTCGCCTCTCATACGTTGGTGCAATTGGCGATTGTTGAGGCGTGGTGTGGGGGATAAACTTCTGAAACGCAACCTTCTGCTGCTGTTGCTGTTGCTGCTGCTGCATCAGCATTCGGTGGTAATGGGCATTTGTCATGGCAACGGCCTGTTGCTGTTGCTGCACTTCGAAAGGCACCTGAGCACCGACGCCATCGCTCAGCGAATCTGGCGTGCAAGGATTTGAGTATCCACCTCCAAGGTAGCCACTGGGACCCTGCGTCATCACCGAAATTGGCTGCATGACATTGCCTACAGGCGGCTGTGAGCGGAACTGCGTGTGCGAATCGTATGGTCGCATGTCCATGTGGAGCCGTCCTCGATCGTAGGCTTTCTCTCTGATGGCCGACTGTAACAGATCGCCGCCGCCACCGCAGACACCAGCACCACCTGCAGCAGCCATCTGCAGCGGTTGGGCCTGCTGCTGAGCAAGCAACTTCTTCACCAGAAGTTCCTTGTCAAAGATGTCAGATGACGTCACATCATGGCCGTTTGTAGCTGGGTGTTTGTACATCACATCCCTGTCGTGCACCAGGTCAAGTGGCGACACACCGTGCCTGTTCCGTGACTGCGCTTCGTAATGTACGTTCTCGTGAAAGACGTCCTCCTGGCCGTTACCGTATTCGGAGGCATGTGCCCGCCATTTGTCCAAGCTGATGATGCGACCATGCGCGACGACGTTCTGTCGCTGCTCCGTGTCGGCAACCTGATGCTGTGACGATGACATGAGCATGTCAGCACTATCGGACAGATGACTTGACAGCGGCGACGCGAACAGTGGCAACTGTTGTTGCTGCTGCTGCTGCTGCTGCTGCTGCTGCTGCTGCTGCTGCTGCTGCTGCTGCTGCTGCAGAGATTTTGTGTAGTGCAGTCTCTCGCGACTGAACTGCGACTGTCGCAGTTGGTCTCTCAAAGCATACTGAGGATCAGCAAACATCATGGACGTATCTGGCTGGAAACTGGATCCTAGGTCATGTTGGTCCAAGTCCCACAGGTGATCCGTGCGCTCCAGACTGCCGTACGACACGGAGTTGTGCTCTGAGTGTACAGAGGGTGTGCTACTGGTGCCGCCACCTGATGACCACAGGCTCAGGTTATTCCCCGGAGACCTGCGAGAGAAAGAAAGATTATCACTTGGTGAGAATAAATGATTCACATAGAAACATGGCTCAAAACCAAAATGCTGACTTTTATTTAGTTTTCTGCATTGTTTCTGTGTTCAGAGTTTTCAGCTCTATATATGGTCAAATTGTCCATATGAAATCGAGCTCTGCCCTTATAAGATTTATATATAATATTTCCTTACTAACAAAAACAATTTTATTTGCTTATTCTGTCCATATGATATTTGATACTGTCAGTATGGGCTGAATCTTAAACAACCCTGGATCAGCAGTGTAACTAAAATTGGTTTATGGTTTGCCGGACTAGCTATAATCATGCATTTTGTAATGTTGCAATAAGACAGCTCATCCTTGTAATTATGAATGGCTGTATTTGCTGTACATAGCCACTGTGCTACTTTCTGTGTAGTGTAATTGATGGGGCTGAACTTAAGGTAGGAGACACCTTGATGAATCACTTGCTAGTCGACCATGACACATTCTGGATCAGTCACTGTAAACACATTACAGTGCAACTTTTCCTCATATTGAAATCATGTCCACGCTGTTTTAGCTTATTAAGGTTACTTAGTTTGAATGACTTCTTTCTTAGTAGATGGACTGCATGCAGATACTTCTAATATACCATGGCAGGCCCTTAGTCAGAAATAAAATGTTGCCAATCTTTAACATTCTAAAAAACCTTAAACGTGCAAACAGCTTCCTTGGAAGCTGTTCGCATCTATGACATTTTTTTTTAATGGCAAGCCAATGCTGGTTGATATAATGACAGCGAATGGCCCATTTGATTTTTGCACTGGTCAGCCAATGCAAGTTGAGCAAATGTCAAAATGACAGTCATTATTGGCTGAATTAGATTTTTTCAATGGCAGGCCATGTCTGGTTTAACCATTATTAGCCCATTCGAGTCTTACTAGCTGTGCAGTGATGTTGGCATTATCATCTGCACAGTAATAAATATATAAACACAGAAGAAATGTTTGAGGCATCTTAAGACAAAGTACATGCATACAAATATGTATAATAATTACAATCACACTCAAAATTAAATGCTTGACACCAAAAGTAAACTTTATTTTAAATATATAAACATGGAAGTAATGTTTGAAGCATGTTAAGACTAAGTACATGCATGCAAATACATCTAATATGAACAAATATGATTACAATCAAAATCAGATGCTTAACACTAAAAGTAAAGCATTACAACAAATAAAAATAGAAGATATAGCACTCAGTAATACAACTGGTTTTTAAAGTAATACATTGAAACATTACTTCTTTGATAAAACAGCAATCATCTAGATTCAATATTGCCTACTGGACAAAAAACAATATGTATTTACTGCTGCTGATAATAGGGCCTACACGCCGGTTATACATGTGAATCAGAGCCCGAATCAGACTCAATTTGGAGGTCTACCGTGCTTGGCCACTGCAGAGTGCCAGCGGTGGCTGACAATACAGTAGCATCTTGGTTACTAGCGGCAGGCACATCAACATTATGGATCTCCAACAACGTAACAAAGGATGCTGACTCGGACTGTTCAGGGACAATCGTAGGAACGCTGCTTTTATTCACGTTTACGAAAAAGGCATCGATTGTTGTGAACTTTTATGTCGACATATCGCATCTTTTCATTCGCTTGGCAGGTTCCATTTTGAACTCACCCCATGACATCTGGGTCAAGGGACTGTTTCTTCAAATGAGAGCACCGATGGATAGGTACTGAGAACAGCCAGGTTAAAATATATATAACCTTATAGATCAGCAGTATTCGCTATTCTGCCGCCGACAACATTCGCCGAATCACGACCGTGTGCACTAAGAGTCACAAGACAGTTCAAACAATTTTACTATGAAAATATCTCATCTTGTAAAAAGAAACACTGTCTTTTATTTTTATTTTACCCATCATTGTAAGACATTTGCCAGCCTTGAAGATGAGCAGACAGGTCCCTGGCTAAGGGCCTGTACTATGGGCACTTTGGCATGTCTGGATTCCTTTCTACACCACCAGCCTGATAATATGCTATTACATGTAATATAATGTAACAATAAAGTACATGTATGTAATAGCATATTACATACATGTAACATAATGTAACAATACAGTACATGTTGGTAGTAGTGTGCAAGGCTGGGTCAAATTACACAAAATCTAATTTTCATTTAAATTGTAATCATACAAACTGAAATGTTCAAATCAATTAGAACATTTAAATTATAATTGCAGATCTACACTTTACGCTGGGTCAGCTGTTTATTCCAAAGGTTACTATTATGTGTGCAGACCTGTGTTATAATTAAGTCTTGAGTTTCAACTTACAAGTAACAGACAGTACTGTTCATAGGTTTTTCATGTAAAGTTTGTGAAACTAACTTCAACAAATCTTCAACAAATATTGTAAATAATCGTAAGTGATGTAAGTGTTGTAATCTAACAAGAAAAATAATTGCAATTACAGTATAAATTTAGAACCAAAATCAATCACAAGTACAAATACAGCATTTTGTCTGTAAACAATCGACCCAGCATGGTAGTATGAAAACCAGTGATAATTTGGGGTTTGTAAATCAGAGATGAAGTAATCACACTCAGTAATCGTAATTGTAATCTGCAACCATTTTTGAGTACACATACTCACGTATTCACTTTACATTGGTAAAAAGCAAAGTAATTGTAATCGTGCTCAATTACATTGCCAAAGTAATCATAATTATGATTATAAACACAACACTGATATGGTCGAGAAATTAAGCAATGATTGAAACGAGGACAACATCAAAAGGCATGTGACAGAACTGCATGGACTAGGTTGTCCCACAAAGCAAAAGGGTAAGAAATGAACAATAAGCATTGTAATTGCATAAGGTTTATGAGGTTTATGAGGTTTATGAGATTACTTTGTTGATATTTTGACCGTCCAACAATTGTGTTGTGCAGTATATATGTTACAGTCAATCTGTGTAATCAGTCATTTCGCGTAATGACCGACATATTTAGGCATTACGCGAAATGACTGTTTCACTCAGGCATTTCTCAAAATGACTGAAAATGTCAGTCATTATGTGAAATGACTGGAAAAGAGGTGCAGTCATTTCGCGTAATAACTTAAACAGTGTTTTGCCCTGATTAATGACAACTGATGTGGGCAGACTTGCTGTTTTTTCATCTACCTAGCCAGATATTTTCAGAAATTGCCACCTAGCAGCTATCTATTTCTCACACTCAAAAATATTTTGCCTAACAATGATGACTGTCTCAATTGGCTAAGATTATTGTTCGGGTTCACTTTGGATTGTGTAGAACACCAGGAATTGAAGTTACTCCACATGGTCGAAACCACTTATCATCAAATTAATGTTTTTATTACGAGGTGCAATGACCCAGTCCCCCTAGATGCACTTTGTGCCGCTATACCCAGAGCAAACACTATGACGTATCAATTACAATTTGTCTTCTATTGTGTATCTTAAATTGAATGTTAGAAATGTAGAATGTCCTATTGTTTTTGTGGACTCAGGACATTGTGTCCTATTAAATTCAGAGGTTTAGGACATTTTATTCTAACACTTCTGTTTTCAGTGTGCATCACTGTGTATTTCGTTTCTTTATCAACTTCTCGATGTCACTGGATTTAAAAATTTTATACCTGCGAAACATAATAGTAAATTAAAATTATTATCCAATTTTATTAATAAACTACCTAAACCAAAGTGGTGAGAAAAAAATATATATTGTAATATATTGTAATTGTAATATATTCATAATCATGTTTATCAATGTGTCTTTTACAGTAAATTTAACAATTGGTTTAACTTCCCTTTTAAATTAATTTGTTTGCACGGCTTAATGTGACAAATCATGAAAGGACTTCTTGACTTTTGTTAGACAGTATTGACGGCTTTCATTTGTGCATTTTCTTTCATTTTGTGGACTTCCTGGTTTACATTAAGAGAGGAAGAATTTAACAGAGAAAGGACTAAGGCTTGTATTGGCATCCAATACAACTGTGGTAGATATTAACATGATGCTTCTTACTGAAAAAACCTTTGAAGGGAATTACCCCTGTGGCTTCAATGTGCAGATCAATGAATGAAAGTGTGAAATTTCACCATTACCAAATCAAAATGAAACCACATTATGTTATGCAAGCCACCAAAATTGCATATGTGGGGCTGTGGAGTAATTTCTATGAAAAAATTCTGGTATAATGTCATTACTGCATAATTACATGTTAGCTATGTCACATTTCAAAGATTATTTAACTATCTTTCCACCCATACCTCATTTATTATAGGTTGGAATATTTGCATTGATTAAATGGACTACTATCTACCCTGAGAAATTAGAAACTAAAAATAAAAATTGGTTCTTACTTGCTGAGTATGTAGTATCTATGGCGTGACTTTGAAGATTCATTAGTTGCTGCAAGCTTGAGTTGTTCTATAGTATTGAAATATTCCACTTTGGGAATTAGATGTTTTTGACATATTTGAAACATTTTGTAAAGTTCTTCCTTAAATTGTACTTCATAATTACCCTGTGCCACTGTGATAGCTATGCCAAGAGGCAAGTGATTAACACCTACTGATTGTGTTCTTTTTATAGGGAGAGGCAATGCACAATAGCCAGTTGAGACAGTCACCATTGTTAGGCAATTGGCATTCCCAGTTGGAGAATGGTTGGGTCATCCATCAAATCAGAGAACACTAGTGAGATAGCTGTCAATCAAACTGTCAGGGGGAGGGTTAGAATCTTGTACCCAGAGAGGGATAAATTATTAGCAAAGTGTTGCTATTTGCAAATATATAGCAAATATTTATTCACTTTGTTTATCTACTTGAGTAATGTGAATGTCTGAAGAATTGTGAAAGCTGACATTAATACACAATTAACATTGAAACAATATATAATGACAAAAGTACACAAATTGTTATTGCACAGTATGACTGAAATGGCCACCAGTCAAACTGTGTAATAATAGTGCCTTATTTCCAGTCATTTCGCGTAATGACTGGAATTTTCAGTCATTTCGCGAAATGCCTGAGTGAAACAGTCATTTCATGTAATGCCTAAACATGTCAGTCATTACGCGAAATGACTGATTACGCAGATTGAATGTAACATATACACTTAAAGCGAGGGCCTATTTAAGTATAAAGGTTCATTCTTATATAGCGCAGTATCCAATCTTTGGGACAGTTCAAAGCGCTTTACACTTCACCTCCAGCTCCTTATTTTCTATATAAAACAGAATTATCTTTGAATATCCATTTGATCAGTAAATTCTGCCTACAAAGAAATAAATCATTGTTTGCTTGTGAATGTGAATAAAATATTGTTATTATAAAGTTTTATGTTGAATTGTGTCTTTCTTTTTTCTACTTCTAATTTATGCAAAATATTAATTTGTGTACCTTGTTATAATGTATTCCACATGAAATTTCATTTTCAAACATATCTAGTTTCAAACATACTTCCTGATGAAACTGGAAGAAACCTAGTTTTTTGTGTGAGAAAACAGTTTCATCTGGATGAAAACCAACCTAAGAAATAGGTTTATCCTGGATGAAAATGAAACCCAACCCAAGATTCTTCTGAATGAAACCCAACCCAAGAAATAGGTTTGTTCTGGGTGAAACCCAACCCCAAATTTTTTTTATAAAACAACCCAGAAACCCAACCTTAATGGGTAAAGCTACATCGAAATGCAGTAAACAGAAATTGTGGTTGCTAATGGCATTTCAATATGCATAGCATATTTTGTTACTTATTTTCAATTTTCAAACCCGTATTTTCCCAGAAACACAATTCCTAGGGTGACTGACTTTAAAATGTCATATCTCTGGAACTAATTAAGATATCAACTTCATCCATGACTTGTTTTAAAAGCTTTTATGTTACTCTTTTTAATGGTTAAAGTGCACTTACCCGTCAAATGTGTAGACATCAGCATTGCATGTATTCTTCGACTTTGACTCGGTGTTGTTGTCGTCACAGAAGCCATTGTCCACGCTGAGCTGCGAGTGCGGATCGTCGTCGAGTAGGTTCGCGAGGAAATTGTCGAGTATGGATCCTGCATTCGCCGACACGCCAGACCCGGGGCCATCAGCCAATCTGTCAACAGTGGTGCCGCCCAACTTCTCGGCGAACTGCTCACTTGCCTTGAACTTCTCAGCTGTGTCCCCACAGAAGGCGCTACTGGTGAGTTGGTCGGGGTTGAGGCAGGCATGACCGTCAGTCGTTGAGGCAAAGCTATGGGAGACATCAGCGGTCTGGGAATCTACATGACTCCAGGTTGTGTAGTAAGACGTCGGGTCGAGGCCCTGCTGGTGCTGCGGCTGTCGCAACATAGCCTCCTCAAAGTGACTCGAACCATTCGAGTTGAAGACATTGAAAACCCCGTCAATGGATGAGGCCACCTACCACACAAAAAAGACCTGATGTCAGAAACGCACTTTTTATTAAATATTATTAAATAAACTGTGTTACCTAGAGTACAGTTGCGACTGCCTCAAAAGTCTAATAATATAGCAACAGCTGATGCCGTCTCGGGAGGCTGGCATAACACGGAGAAGAAGGAGTCTTGAAAGATGCCAGGACGTCTCCCGTGACAGCTTGGATATCATCGATTTAATGGCCTGAGACATGAAAAAGTGGCTGCTGACAGTGCGTGTTTCTCGGGAGACTACTGCAGTCGATGTTAAACCAGTGCAACTACGTTTCTTCACAGAAATTCAGAGAAGCTTTCTCATGTACAAATGGATAAAATAAGAATGTACTGCATCTGTAATACAAGGGACAAATTATAGCTTGATTTTCTTGCACCCCCTCATATCTACAGATCTTGAGACTTATATCAGGCCACTACAAACCACTGCTTGCCTATTATTAGACGGCTTCCCATATTAGACACATGTACGTGTGCAATATTAGAATGCATAATAAACTGATATGTGAAATACTAATATATATCACGACTTCAGACCAACATACCATCCATAGATTCCTGGCATCTACCTGATCAAACATGTGTTGCCTGTCTCGATACTGAGGCATTTTACAGAGCTGTCGAGCCTGTCCACCAGGTCTAAGACAAGTTCCTACTGGCTGCGGCAGGCAGTCTTGGCTATTTATCTAGATACCAGACCACATGGCTGATGGACAATTAACCAGAAACAACACACAGGTGCGGTAGTTAACACCAGACTGCTGTAGGGACCAGGCCAGACCAGTTATATTGCCTTCTGTTCCTGTGAGACACAATAGTTGCAGCTGTATCCAACCCCTGGACCCACCTCCCCACATGCCCTGTATGAAACAACAAATCATTAAAGTGCCAGTGTCCACCAAAGGCAGCCAAAAGACAGGATGCAATTGGGGATTTCAAAAAGCCATGCACATTCAATTGACGCCTGAGGCAGTACTATAAGCATCAGAAACTAATGATGTTTGTGCCTGTCCATTGCCTTCAATTAATTAACTACTTCTTCACACCCTGGCAGATTAGGTCCTACCTGATTGAGGCACAATGGCAATGCAGGCCCTGACAGGCAAACACTGATCCCAGGTGAGTCCCCCAGGGCAATTACCTGTTGTGGGTACAGCTATAGGAGCCCCCTGAGATTCCCATGCCCCATAAGGGTGATAAAGCTTTCAAAACATTGCTTGACAAAATTTACTCTGATCCTTTTCTGATCAACTCTCTAGAGGTGTGTTTTGCCAGCTGGTCATCTAAGTACATGTTGTATGGTCTCATCGAAAATATCCTTTTTATGTTAACATTTTCAGGCTAATTGTCCTCAATATGTGTGAGTCTGCTATCAGTGATAACATTAAGTGCACTTAAAGGTGCAAAATCAATTCGATTTTGTTGCTAATCTCATTTCAAATTAATTTTGCGAAAAACCAAACCTACCTAGTATCCACTGCAACATGCTAGCTCGTTTGTGCAATTTTTATATGTAGTTTTTGTGAAATCGCCAGACAAACTTAAATTAGTTAATTCTTGTTCATGCATTAACTGAAGTAAAAATCAAAATGCTGAAAAATCACAATTTTACTCCTTAGTGAATTTTTTTAACTTTGTCATGTGATCGGCGAGAGGATGGAGGTCACGCCCATGATCAGCATTGACCCACACAGTATTTAACATTTTGGATATCCACTATTTTGATACTTACCAGATCTAATGACTAAAGTAAATTCTTTCGATGATTTGAAAAAAATAGGCATTTTTTCATTAAATCGACTGCAGATGTTGCATAAACTATTCACACACTACATATTTGGACACCAATGAACCGGATTTGCGATAGGCTAAATCAGTTGAAGAAGCAGTTTTACTTATATATATAGACCTCACATAATGATTACCTACAAGAAATGTTTGGTATTCGCTATGAATGTTTTGTAGAAGTTACCTCAACTATTGATATGTAATTCATCACTCATCCAATTGTACATCATTTTGTTGCACTAGTAGGTTCTCATTCAATCAACCAATCAATCGATACAATGGATCAACGAATCGATGAATGAATCAACCAACCAATGAATGAATGAATGAACGAACGAATCAATCAATCAATCAATCAATCAATCAATCAGTCAATCAGTCAATCAATTTCAATTCAACAAACACAATACAATACAACACAATACAATGGAACCAAATATATATAACACATAGCTGGCCTTGAAATTAACAATAGCCCACTGGCCCAGTGCCCTTTTTGGGTTGTCAGGCCAGTATGGTCCACAAATGTTCATATTATGCTGGCCCAACAGGCCACCATATTTTCAGATTGTTTTAATCAGACTAATCACAGGTCACATCATCATCGTTTTAAAGCGGTTTCTATTGCCAGTCCTCGCTCTCTACTCAGTGACACAAAACAAAATCTTCATCTCAACGATCTGACTTTGGGTTATTGCATCCTGCAGACACAGTCAACATATTGTTTTAATAAGCACATTCACCAAAAGTCTGCCTGGCGTCGCTACTAGCGATGACATGCAGACTTTTTGAAAAGCTCGTGCACTGAGACAGATGCTTCCATAACGGGTAGGTCTTACTAGGGTTGCACAGTGTTACTGGTATATCGCACTATTTTCTTCTGCGCAATATGTATTGGTTATGGTGATACGCCTTCGATGTAGGAAGTTCCTTTGACGTACCGATGTAGACCGAAAGTTCATGGATTGTCCACTAGATGTCATGACAATGCCTAATATACCATCCAGGAACCCGCTATGGCACAGATAGCTAAGTTTACTGTAACTATGTACTTCTGTCCAAAAGTGTATATTTGAAAGAAATAAAGCCCAATGGTAACAGTCATAATTATATACAGTGTCAGTTCCCATTTGCCCGTTGTATAACTAGCTGTAACTCGACACGGATTGTCAAAAATGCCTCCAGTACACACATGGTAGCATCACCCATTGTCGTTGACAATGGTGTTCTCAAAATGCGACACGCTACGGCTTCTCAAACATTTCCAGCAGCAACATTATCTGCCATATGGAAAATTGGCAGAAAGTGTAACGTCATAACACAAACCAAGAGCAAAGGAAATAACGACCAAACTCGCATCCTTCAACATGTAGTGCGATGTATTGCAAACATTGTACGCGTCTTGAAAACATTTTATCCTAGTAAAATGTTGGGCCAGTAACTATTTTGTCGGGCCAGTAACTTTTAAAATCTAGTGGACCCCTGGGCCACTGGATACAAAAGCGTAATGTCAAGGCCTGCAAAGTGTATCCTATGAATGTCTGTTATAAATAAATGATAGTGTGTAGAAGTAAACAGAGGCATATATAACTTATTTATGATTCACCAATAACCATTATCAATATTACAAGAATATATTGACATGCTTATAAGGTTGCAATTTGTAATTACATAACAAGTATAAAAAACATAATTATAACTATATATCTATTTAGGCCTAATCTTTGTGTGTGGGATTGCACTTTTGCATCACCAACTCACTGCAACAGTAGGGACAGTTTCACTCTTGCCACTTTCAGGATGTTTTATATATATTTTATATATTATATATATATATATATATATATATATATATATATATTATACATAGGATCAATCTTTTGTGAAATGAGTCGAACTGAGGACCTTTAAAGCACGTTCTGCTTTGAACAATTGCACAACATGGGTTTTAGATAAACACCTAGAACTGTATTTATGCAATGTTTCAAACTTGTTTAAGCGGTCTTTAATAAAAACAAAGAGAAATGGCAACATGTACCCTTGTCTTGCTATTTGCTGGTTATTTTATACCTCAATTCATCACATCAATCTCTGGAGAGTACATTTACAGAACAACTTTACAACCCCCCTCCCCCCGGCTTGCATACAGGAGTGGACAAGTAAAGACACTTAAGACAATGACAGTATTAACAACCAGTTAGACAGGCATGCAGACATTAGGGTGGTCTTTGAAGTTTTGAATTTCCATTGGAACACCCTCTCATTTTGTTGCGTTCTTAGAAAAAGTATCCCGATCACATTTCAATGCAATAAAATTATATATAGAGGTCGCTACCAAATGTTGAAGTTGGCTCCCATAGCCACCAGTGATCAAATATGCGTGTTTATATGATATATACATATATAAATCAAAGCCTTTCAGTAAATGAGTCATAATTTGCTACTGTCACATGGCCTTGGCATGTGAGTTGTTGTCATCTTTATGTGTCACATGACCCCTGTCAACGGGTCATGTGACTGGTAGCCATCTTTATTTTTGATGATTTTATGCCATCCTTTAATCAAAAAGGAAGCAAATAGTAAAAAACATCACAAAGATTAACAGCATCGTCAAACGAGTGGCATGAGCTAGATAGTGAAGCAACAGTTCTCATTTCGATGACTCCTGAAGATTCTGAAGGGACATCCTACATGGAAGAAGATAACATTGCTACACCCGGACCATCCACTTCTGATATTTCCCTGACCCCATGTAAAAGAGCGTGCAACAATGTATTAAATCCAGATCTCACTGCAGGATTGGACCTACAAAAGTAAGTGACCGAATAATTACCTTACTGCTGGCAACAGCTGCCATTACATTCGGCCATGAAGTTACTGAATTCACTACTAATTGAAGTCAAGCGACAACGTACTGAACTTCACGTTGAGATGATAGAAACAACAAAAGATTAATTTAAGTCCAGTGCTCCATTGACTGTCCATTGGGATGGTAAACTTCTTCTACAAATAACAGGATAAGAGAACGTAGAACGGCTGCCTATCCTAGTTCCCCAAGGAGACAAAGATCAGCTTTTAGGAGTGCTCTCTTTGGGCTGAGGAACAGGTGACCAGATGGAGACAGCAGTAACGACATCAATCTAATTCTGGAACTTGGAAGACATGGTCAGGGCCATGTGTTCTGATACAACAGTATCCAACAGAAATGGTGCATGTACCCTCATACAGGAGAAACTGGGAAAGGAGCTTCTCAGTCATATTTTCGAACTCGTCCTGTAGGCTGCTTTCTCTGTTTGCCTGTGATGGTCTATTGGCTCCGAGATACTGCTCTTCAGGAGATTTAAAGAACAATGCGGCTGCATAGACCAAAATAGGTTCAGCACAGCACGTGACTATAAAGCCAGAGCAAGTGCTGCTTCCGGATTACGGCAAGACATGTTATTGTTTGCTGGAGAACAGCTGTGAAATCAGCAACCTATAGATGATTAAAGAGAACTTCTAGATCTGGTGATTATTTTCATCGGAGGTCAGCCCATACTTGGAATCCGGTTTATGGCTCAAGGTGTGATGCACTGCGCCAGATGGACGGCAAAAGTGCAATACACTGTCAAAGTGTTAATGGTTCGTTCACAGTTCAAACTCACCATGAGGGAGAAGCCCATGTAACGTATATCTATCTTTGTTGTTACGGTATACGTTCGCGCCTGGTACAACGCCCCGCTTCCCACCTCAGCAACAAGAAATGACCTGGCTTTCATCAAGGCATTCTCCTTTAGTGTTAAATAAAGAAGTTTTTTCTAGTAACTTTTGATTCATATGTATGGTGTCATAGAAACATGTATAGGATATTATTACTTAGTATCGAGAACTTCAACCTTTGGTAGCGACCCCTAAACATTGATAAATTAACATTTTGGCAGGTTAGTTTTTTTATTGATTGCAAAAGAATTGAGAACACATGCACTATTTCTAGTGTACGTGATAATGCAATCGTTTGCAATGTGGTAGAAATGTTGAGATAATCGGACAGATTCCAAACCACAGTCATGCACAAACTGATGACATTCAAAACTTAATGATTTACAAGTTCAGGATACTGACCGTGCAGTTTCATACAATTACATTGGTGGACACACTAGAGCAACACCACACACACTGCATCCGACAAGTGTGGTAAATTTCCACAGCTTCACTCATATTTCTGCATCAGATGTTGTTCTCTCGAAAAACCAAGCAGGTATTTGTGACTTTTTACTTGCGTGAGACAGATGTCTGGTGCAGGAAGGAATACTATAGCAATGTGACACACTGACACTTGTTGGAGACACCAGCTTTGTATATCCATCATGTATATGTGACACTGGTGAGATATTGAATGTCAAAAGCCTCACAGCATTAGACTGTGTGAGATATTATACTATTAGTAACGGTACACTATACATTATTAACAACACAAAAGCAGGCAGTGATCAGCCTAAGTGCTGACAGTTCAGCATATATGCGCACAATGAACTCAACATTCAACGTTTTACCTGGCCGTTCCTATAGCTTGTGAATGTCTTATTCCCACGATGCACCACTGGCATGTTAATGGACGCTTGCACTGATGAAGTGGTTGCCATACTGTTTGCTGTGGGGACTGGAGGATCGCAGAAGCTGCCCTGATCATTGCCACAGTTGCCGGGTCGGAAAGGGTTCGCTTCCGGGTTGTACTTGAACTGTGCAAGGCACACAACAACATTAGCCAATTATACACGACTGGCACAAGATATAACGATCAACCAATCTGTGCATTAAAAATAAACCAAAATATATACATAGTAACATAGGCAATAAAAGTTACGCTGGTGAATCTGCTACCGTGGATTATCCTATGACTGTTGTCATTACGGTTTTGCTCGGCTGTGACCATCACGTCATTAAACCTGAGCATCATCTTCTCGGTGCGTGTATTCATCATTCGATAGATGTAAGATTGTTCACAATTTGCTTGCACTGCACCGATGAAATAACTAGATTTAGAATATATGGATCTGATGTGCACGTTTCTTTGATTTTTCCGAAAACAGCATATCAACGATAGCAGTTTCATCAGCGTAACATTTCTGGCCTTCATCAGTACGTATACAACATCCAGAAGACATTAACAAGATGCAACAAGGTTTAACATGTCTGCTATCCAAAGCAACATGCCCAAACCATTACAATATCGACTGGCAAAACTAGTGCATCCGAGACAGAATTTTGCTTCTTCACCAGACAATGACTCATTTAATGGGAGCTACCGCTGGGACTAACATTTCCTCAGTGTTATTAGTGGCAATCTCCCGAAACTCCAAACTGGTCCAACGCAAAAACGTGACCTATGTAGTAAACTGCCAACATTACTCCTTGCTACTTGCTATGCAAATACTGAGTAGAAATGAAGTGGTTGGAAAAAACATAGACATGTTAACAATTTGGTGTGCAAAGAACTAATTCTAAACTGAAGGCTACAACGTAAAGTTATATCTTTCTCCATGACATGCTGTGACTTCTTTATGGGTGTGACTCGGGTTACTGCCAGCTACACTTCCTGGTTTTAAAATAGTCTGTATTGATGTCAATGTGAATAGTATTTTTATGAGTCAGTGTGGTAGAAAATCGACCTAGCAGACTCACTTAAAAACTGCAACACCTCAGTATGCTAGTCATTATAATGGACTCCGCTCAATAGAATCACTTCAAGCCATAACAATTTGATTCTAATTAGTTTAAGCAGCACATTTTAATACAGCAGGAACAGGAATTATTCCGTCCCAGCCAACATATTTAATTCTACTAAATGGCTGATTATGTTATCCACAATTAAGTTGAATGTAGCTATAAAAGGGAAATGTTGTTATGTTAGCAAAACTGGGTGACAACGTGGATGTGTTTGGCAGTCACACCCTGGTGACTTTGATAACAATGCCAGTCCATGAGTCAACGCACTGCCAATACAGTAATCGTACTAGCGGGTTTCATTTCAAATACACACGATCAGCAGATTCAGCCAAACTGCAACTGTACGTCACAAGAATTCCATAGATCAATGCACGTGTAGAACGCAGAATAGGGTTTGACTTCACTCAGCATGGAGCACAGGAATGGTCCCTCTTCAATTTAATTGTTTTACTTATCTCATTTCAGGATCATTTCATGAAAATTCAAACAAATGTAGTATCAACTAAAATATACTAGCTCATGCAAATTTGTTATTTAGAAATGGTGAAATCTTCAGACAAACTATATAGTAAAGTGACCCCCATAAAAAAGTGACCCCCCCATATAATTTTGACCCGTTACTAATTATTTATTGTTCAGACAGCAATTTTAAAATAACATAGGTATGTACGGGGTATGTATGTGTGTATGCACGTATCAGACATGGGGTCAATTCCATTCCAGAACTGAACCTCAATTCCAATTCTGGAATTGATTTTTGAAAGTCGGTTGGAATTTATTTTTTATTGGAATTGATTTTGTTTGAATTATTGACTTGATACTGTTAATCTTTACCCCTTAAATTTACTATTAAAATCGTATTTGTCTGCTATTGGTATGTCTCCCTGAATCTGGTAACAGTCAGGAAGTTGTCAACATTATATAATATACACTGTCTACTCTGTTATTGAAACATTGTGAACAAGAACAATATAATCAAACATTTGCATCAAAAACAAATACTAAGTTACTGTAACAGACAGTAAAACCAAAGTCAAACCATTCAGGCCTTATCTCATTTTCTTTCTAAGTGGACAAGGTTTATTTCCCCATGGTGAATACATGTTGGTGATTAAGATGTTGAAAACTAAAATTTTACAGTAAATTTGATAAAATATCAATGATACCACAACTGATATAAACAGGGGGAAACTGTTAAAAACTCAGATTAACGACCCAACTGTCCAGGACTGTCCAAAACGTCTGGTTAGCAAAAATTCAGGAGAGGTGTCGCAGCAGAAAGTACATATCGAATGTCTGAATGCCATTTTTAAAGTTTTATATATATATATATATATATATATATATATATATATATATATATATATATATATATATGCGTTAAATTAACAATAGTTAATTTGTTAATCATATCTGATTAAATATGATTGTGCTCACATGATTTCAAGTACAAATAAAACTGTGTTAAAACGAATTGAATTTGAATTTTTCCTTAGCCCATAATTTCAAAAGTGTGAATTAGAATTGACAATTTGGAATTTGAATTAGAATTGATTTTTGCAAGGTGGAATTTGAATTGATTTTTTGGAATTGACTGGAATTGGAAATGGAACTGACCTCATGTCTGGCATGTATGTATGTATATATGTATGCATGCATGCATGCATGCATGCATGCAACTGTATATGGTATATATTCTCTCTATATCTTGGGTTTGTATGCAGCATACATAAGTGGGGAGCGGTGGTCTAATGGTTAGAGCACCCGCCTGTCGATCGAGAGGACGGTGGTTCGATTCCACCTCTGCCGTTTCGAAGCTTGGGCAATTTCGTTCACCCCACTTTGCCTGTGTCTTTCGGAAGAGACATTAAAAGCCGTTGGTCCAAACTCCTGCGTTAGCTCAAGATTGGGCTGTTTGGAGTATAACTACTTGAGACTTGAGCATGTTAAAACAGATTGTTATACATGCATGAGAAAGGCTTGTATACATAACATTGTAATAACATAATTAATCACAATGAATTTAAATTCACTGCACTAATAATGTAATTACAGTTTATGTAGAATTTCTATTGAACTAAATTAATAAATACCAAATTAATATACAACATGAACAATGGTGAACACCTTTATAAAGTTCTATTATTATCTAATTATCCCCATTTAATGTTATGTATTATCTAGCTAGATGTACTAATAAACCTAAAAGTAAATGTCACCAAACTCCTAACCACTTATTATGTTATAACATAAGTTTTTAGGATGAGGGTCACAATTCTATAGTGGGGTCACAATTCTATAGTGGGGTCACAATTCTATAGTGGGGTCACAATTCTATAGTGGGGTCACAATTCTATAGTGGGGTGATCCGTGGGTTACTTCTCTATGGAGGTCACTTTTCTATGGGGGTCACTTTTCTAGACCACACTGTTCTTTTATTTGCACAATAAAATCAGACCACTGTCCATGCACTAACATGCTCTTTGCTTCTATTGGGTATTATTCAGTAAGCTTTGTAATCCATAACGAATGTTATTACTTGAGTCAATATTATTGTTCAAGCATAACAAATTAGATTGGCAATGTGTTACAAAAGCCGAGTGCATTGATTGTATGCCTGGTGCTTGGATACCGGAAGCAAACACAAAATAACACAATCTGAGTAGGCCAATCTAAAACATAATGTTTAGGTTCAACATTTCTTCAGAGGAAAACACAAGAAAAATAGCAAAAATTAACAAAAACTGGAGTAAATTTGGAGGAAGATTCTCCTGGTAATTCTGAGGAAGAAGTATGTTTATTCCTGACTAACAAGACTTTGCTAGACATGGCAATGGCTTTACACAAAAACAATTCTTCTTGCCCTTAAATTGTCCATGTATCCAGCCAAAGTTCACCCCCATAAATTCTCACCCCCGGGTAAATATTTCATATGAAATATTCACCCCTCTGTGAAATTTTCACACACCCTTTTCAAATTCATGGCATATTTTTTATTAATAATTTATTTGTATTAACTGATTAGACCCCACAACGGCCGCGGCCGGCCTCTCTGTGCAGTCCTGGAACGGCCGCCGCCGGCCGCATACAGGACCCTCTATTAAAAAAATCCTGGCGAATAAGTACTAAACTAAACGCTACCAAATTTTGCCACACCCTAGCGGATACATTTTGCAACAACAACAGCTCGTTGTGTGCATGTGTTGCCCTTTCGGAAATCTTGATTTTCATCAGTTTTGTTCACGCTATCTTGAAAATTTTTATTTCTATATTTGTCATGATAAAATATTGTGTAACCTGAAAAATAACCGTCAGAATTTGATAATGTTTTCAGTGTTGCAAAGCTAACACATATAGCTACATTTTCTTCGCTGAGCTGCATAGGGTTATAGCATGGGATCATTGTCAAATGTCAGTCGCAACTTTCAAAGTTTTAACAAATGTACAATTTTGTCTTTGCAAATTGTTATCAAATGTCAACATTTTATTAATATATCCTATTTCTATGTATACATGCATGTGGAGAAATTACTACTCTTCAAAATAAACACAACTTGTAATTGTCAATATTGAATAGTTTTTTTTCTACAAATTTTTGAACACAAGGAGGTAAAATCGCTCAAAATTTGCCAGAAATCCTGGGAACACGGTGGCGTGTTTTAATAAAATCCTGGGGCCTAATGGGTTAAATAACCATTGCAATTAGCAATTTATCATTTAGACATTTCAACTCCAGGGTTGAAAATTTATGATTTTCTAAAAATTTTTGATTTTTATCTAAATATATTTTTTTATTTAAATTAAATGATATATAGATAGCTGCATCCATGAACCATTTCAAACATGTACACATGTAAAACTGTAATCTGACTGCAATAAACAGTTGTTCACAAGTCATCAGTCATGCTGTGTTGGTTCATGGGAGTGAATATTTGATTTTACCCCCATTAAATCCTTACCATCGGGCGAAAATGTCATGGGGGTGATAACTAGATATTGAGCACACTAGGATTTATGACAGTCTGAACTGGAACCGACACGATTATAACTGTTAGTTTTACCAAGTGCTGGGTTTTATTACTTTTCAATATAAACTTTTGGACTGACATACAAAGTAAGTCATCTTAGCTATCTGTGCCCTAGCGGAGTCCTGGAATGTCAGGCTGTGAACCTGTCATGGCCTTCGGCTTATATTGGTACATCGAAGGTGTATCGCTGAAGGAAATAGTGCAATCTACCAGTATATCGGTAACACTGCACAACCCTAGTCAAATCTACATGTCCACTACAATGCACAAGCATCTGCATGTTGGCTACGCGGACTTTTGTGAAGCTCATACATATGGGTCATTCCGTGTCAAAACAACCAATGGTCAAAAAGTTGATGTCTTAAAATTTGCTTAAATTTTAACCAGTGTATAAGTAGCTATACCTGCAAAAAAGCTAAGGATTTGCCTGTAATTTGTGTCTGTAACACCGTATAATGTAAAGCGCCCAAAAACGCACAAGTTATTTTTATCTGTTTTCACGTGCTTCTAACTTAAGAAGTTTACAAGCTACATATATGAAAGTTGCTGAATATGGAGATCTATGTACATGTATTGGTACAGATTATTTCTAGAGATGCAAAATTCAAGAATGCTAGGGAGAAGGACAATGGGTTAAATGAAGAAAAAATTCTGAAAATGATTTAAGCAGGCTGTATTTAATTGTTGTGTTACAAATTGCAACCCTCTATTGTCAGGTATACTGGCAATAATCTTTGAGTTCAGTAGGTATCGACTTACTATACTTTCAGAATAATTCAGCCTTACACTTTAAGTTAATATATACTTGATGAATTTCAACAGCCAAAATGTGAATGTAGGACAAGTCCTATGGCCACCATATTTGGACTGTGCATAACAAACACATGGTGTTCTGTGTCATTTAATTTATACTGAAGCTGAAAAATAACTGTTCTGCTAATGGCATTTTCTCTCAAATTTCTCCCAAATCAGCCAACATATATACAACATCCCTACTTTGGAAAACAATAAATCCAGTATTAAACTTGCTGATTTAAACGGCCCGTCAATGTGCTGCCATCTTGAATCAGCTCCGGGCTGTACTGAATGATCATACTCGCCTCTGTTTGTTCGAAAATACTTGAGAACACTGTGCACTGGCATTAGATGCGATCAACATGGGTGCTGCTATCGTAAATACTGGGCAGCGGATATGTGCACCATATCCGTGAGTGTGTTGCATATATATATATATATATATATATATATATGCATCGAAAATACACCGCAACATTTATTACTAAATCTTGGTCCAAGTTACGTTCATACACAGAATACACCAGAAATATCAAAACGTCATTAAAACATTGTATTGCATTGTATATTACTATTATTAGATGTTGCCTTAGAACACACTTTAGGCTGGTAAATCAGAAGGGTTGTAAACAAACTTGTGTCAAACATCTTGCAAACAAACCGCAAACTGCAATGATGATTTCCATGTCATTTAGAAGTGATAAGACTATACATGAAAGTATCCATAAATAAAATAATTATTAAATTGATGTGACATCGGTTGATAAAACCAACCTGACCGTTGATAGTCAATAACAGCTGGATAAACACAAGAACAAAGTCGTCAAATCATATTCTACTTTCAAGTAACTTAAAAATTAAAACTGATTTTCATATATATTGACAATTTCTTGTTTTTTTGCAGATTGGCTACATTCCTACAATGGTGTGCATAGCATAGTGACTTTTTTTAAAGGGAATAACAACAACAAAGATTGCCTGAAATCATATTATATTATATCTTATAGTATATTTCCATAACACTGAAAAATTCATTGGAATTCCATAATAATAATAATTCCAAATAATACTTTATTCTACCGGTCTGTGTCGATTATGCATTTTTTTCCAGCGCTGATCGGCAAGCTTTGACGTGACTTCACTGATGACAAGGAAATGCTACGAGACTGGGATTTTTCATTCATTCATCGTACTGTTGACAGCGATAGCGGTTGTTTAGAAGCGAGCATCAGAATGGTTTATTGTGCAGCATTTTATTGTAATGCAAACAGTAGTAAGAAAAAAGTAACATGTAGTTGGTTTAAGTTCCCTACAGAGCCAACTTTGTCTAAAAAAGCAAACGTCAAGCCAACAAAGCACAGCGGCTTTGCTTGCATTGAGAAACTTGTTTTGACTGCGATCCGGACCAGAGAAGGTGGTAGCCCTGGGTTATCTGGGATAAAATCTTTTTGAAAGAGAATGATGTTCCCACATTATTCCCAGTAGTGGAAGCTGTGTTGATGCCGGCTCACGGTGAATTCGGCCCAGTGAATTCGGACAGCATTCTTTGGAGAGTTCGGCCCGAAACTCTGGTAATTTCAATCTCATAGCACAACGAGTCTCGGATCTCGGCCCAAACAACTGTGTGAGTGCATCAAGCTTAATGACTCTCTTACTGTGAATAAAGCATACTATTTATTCTCTCAATTTTTTTTATTGATTTAGTTCCACATTAAACTGAAATTGTTACTTTGTAACTGCTTTTATAGCTTTCGCTTCCTTTTGCATAAAATACAGCGCTATTTTTTTCCATATTAACACGCAGTCAATGAGACGATCATAGAACTGACACAATTCATTGTATTCTTAAAATTTATATCTTAAAATATATAATACATTACACCAAAAACTATAATATTATATACAGTTGAATAATTTTAAATTACAATTATCATAATATCTTGTTTCTGTATTTAAGATTTTTATGCGTTTCCCTTCATCAGGGGAAATTCTCCCCGGATGTTTTTAATTAAATCAAATACAGAGCAATGACAGCGATAGGTGATTACTGTATTGTGAATACAACGAAGCCACCTGCATGTGGTCTTTGATCTATACAGTGTTTTTCGTCAGATCATTTTGACTGTGGTCTTTTATTCACATCTACTCACTGTATGAAACAGACAAAGCATTGCACTTCAGCAGTATCTAGTTAAACTTAGCATAAACAGGAATAACAAACCCTTAAGTGAAGGCTAATCCTTACTAGCTAGAACTGAGTACATCTTGCGTGACACATCAGTCACCAAAATCACCAAGCCGAAATGACATGTCAGTTGGACTGAATTCTCCGAGGGCCGAAATCACCACCACCTGCCAGTACTACTCCTGCTACTGCGATGTTTACTTTCTGACCTAACCATGAAAACGACCACCCAGAGCTGCCAAACTTCTCATACATTTACCATACATATACACATGTCAAGTGGTCAAACATTACTCTTACTTCCATGTAACAATACAAATTACAAAAACAAAAGCTAGCTATATCATCTAAGCCTAGCTCCATGAAGCTAGACTATTATTATTATTATTATCATCTTTCTTCGGACTCAAGATCCACAAACATGTACATATTAAACAAATTGTAAGTTAGAAATAGCAGCTAGAAAACAAATTATATTGTGCTGAGATATGAAATCACAGCATTACATTCTTCCTTATTGAAGACAGTGTCATTGTTACAATCTTTCATTTCAACCAATTCACAAATCATGTTTGCATTGTCATAGTATGTAGCATTGACATTGCTATTCCACATTTCTTTACATTTATGCTTAATAGCACTCATAGGCATATACAACAGTTCATGGTGGGTCATGTTATATTTGGACATAATGTGCCTTACATTCTGGCCCATAGTTGACCTATAAGCAAATGTCATTGTATTTGCAATATAATTAACAATCATGTTATCTGACAAGGCTACTGTTCTGTAAAACTTCATAAACCTAAAGACCAAAGCCACATCTAAAGGTACACATTCAGCAATTAAAGGTACTAAATCTCTGTGGGAAGCATATGGTAGCTTCCATATAGATGACAAGTTTTTGTTTATTTTTATACATGGAAGTAAGAGTAATGTTTTAATGTGGTCGTTTTCATGGTTCAGTCAGAAAGTAAATAAATTCGAAGTTACAGGCTACTAGCGTCACTAAACTGCTCCAACAGAGTCGAATTCGAAGATGGTTCTGCGGTATCAGTGGTGATGGCTAGCAGTTCGAAATCGTTACATTATACTTTTTATTCTGAAAAATTTACATCGCCATCACTCGCTAGTGACGCGAGTGAAACTATACTGAAGCATTGCATAAAAATCACTGACTTTTTAATTTTATACGCACTTTTCGAGTTTACCTATAAATAAATTTTCACCAATTTTTTTATTTTGGCATGTACTACATACAATATTAATAGGTATTCCAAAGTGGCTGTTGCCGCTGGCGAAAACTGCCGCAGAAGGCCGGTTTTGGGTCATGTTCAAAAATCACTATCAAATCACTGATACCATTTTAAGCTACAAATATTACCAGAAGTCCGGTTTTTGGTCATGTTAAAAAATCACTATCAAATCACTGATACCATTTTGAGCTACAAATATTACCTCAATAAATGTTGGTATCTTTCCTCTTTTATTCTGTGATCATTAATTGTTTTTAAAAGGCTTATTTATTGATGAATTTTTTAAAGTGACAGGGGTTGGTGGTCGCGAAAAGAGATGTTCCGACTTACAAACAACGTTCTTTTAAACAGAGGATGACCAGCACATGGAACTAAAGTGGTGCTTCTTGGTGTCTGGCAAGGGTAGAAGGCTCCAAAGCTGACAGCACTTCAAAAGGGATGTTACAAGTTGAAGAAGAAAATAAGCACCCTTGAAAACCAGCCACAAACAGTGACCGAAGAAAGAGATGCAACAAATGATGCTACTGAAAGACAGTTTGTGCTCCAAACAAGAACCAAACAGGGACACAATGAGTTCACAGATGCAATCAAAACTTTTCCTCTCACTAACATGATGGGTGAGAATGCCTTTGGCAACATGGATTTCGATATTCAAAAATGAGGATGCACCACTCACCATCGAACAACTATCCACATGCTCAAGAGAAACAGGACTGGCAACAATCAAGAATTTTGAAGGCGGCAAAGAAGAAAGCCAATATTTTGAGAAAGCAACACAAGTTGCAGGAAAAGATCATACGCCTAAAGACCAGAGAATGCTTCATTGAAAAAGAACAACAAAAGAAGCTGAAACAGGAAAGACTGGCTGCTCACAAGCAACAGATCATTGACAGCATGCTGAGTCACAGAGGTCCATGTAGGACAGCATCAGATGTTGACAGATTGGCTAAGTCAGGACTGGATGCAGTGAAGGCCCAGGTTCGCTACAAGAAAATTGTGTGGAGCGGTCTGAAGCTGACGGGGAACAAAGAAGTACTGATTTCATCGCTGAAACAACACTTGGAGTCAACTTCACTAAACACAGGTGACACTGGCATTAGTGACAACAGACCTGTTACTTAAGATGCAGATTCCCCAATCATAGCTGATGGTTCTGCTCCACATCAGTCTTCATGGAAACGGAGATGGGACAGTGATGGTAGCGTAGATAAAGAAAGTGATTTAACAAGATTTAACAAGATTGCCATCCCAAACAACAAGTTCCAGATGGCAAGTGGACAATGAAGCCATTGACTTATCAAGAGTCCAACAATTTTATCATCTATATGTAGCCCGCCCTTATCATATATCTGTCAATTCTATTTTTAAACATATTCACACTACTAGCATTAACACAATCATTTGGCAGTTTGTTCCATTCATTGATCACCCTCTGTGAGAAAGAGTACTTTCTCATGTCCAACCTACACTGTTCCTTAACTAATGCTGCTTTGTGTCCTCTGGTTCTACTGCCTTCTTTCTTTAAGTTTGAAGAACATATTCCTATCAACATCCTCATAACCGTTCACTATTTTAAACACTTCTATTTGGTCTCCTCTCAGTCATCTGGTATCTAGTGTTGTCAAACCACATTGTAATAAGCAGCTTTCATAACTAAGGTCTCTTAATTCTGGAATCATTTTAGTTGCTCTTCGTTGTATTCTTTCTAGCTTGTCTATGTCCTTCTTGCGATACGGCCTCCATGCTTGTATACAATATTCCAAATGTGGTCTAACTATTGCTTTGTACAATTAGCTGTTTCTCCTTATACGTGATAGTTCTCCTAATTAGCCCTAGAATTTGATTTCCTTTCAAAGCAGCAATCCCACATTGCTCTGAAACTTTCATGTCAGCACTAAATGTTACACCTAAGTACTTTATTAACCTTACAGAACCCATGCTTTATATGCTTTAAATGCATTGATGAAAGTTATACCATTCCACAGATACAAAAATTATTCCTGTACCTCAATTATGTCAAAAGTTATGAACCGTCAAAGAGATACACATTTTGAATTTTTTTGACCCATCAGCACAAATTAATGAAATTTACATTGTCAAAATTATATTATGAATTGTATGTTGATCTTACATGCTTGAAAAAATTGGGTGTAGTCTATATGTACATTGAATGAAATAAAACAAGTTTTTCAGAGTTCAGGTTGTGTTGTTTGATATTTGTGGTGTCTGAAAGTAGGCCTTTCGGCCAAATTCGGATTTTACCAAAAAATTTGCATAGTAAAAAAATCGGGAAAAATTCATCTCTGCTAAATATTGGGGTGCAAATATAAATTTATTTAGCGCAAGCGAGCTAGGATTTTATTTAAAATTTATTCAGCAAATCGTGAATTTAAGTATTTATATTTTTGCTCTAGATAGTACTAGACCTACATGACAACATGTGCTTGGGTTGTGGTTGATATAATATTAAAAAAGTCAATACTCTTGAATGCCAAATAAGCGTCCCTATATACGTATTTATTTGATGAAAAATGCTACCCTATACACACCTTATTTGGCATTATACAGTTATTAGATTTAGACATTTGTGCCAGCCTATATTCTCCAATAATCATGGCTAATTCTGGAGCTGCATGTGGCTCCCTCTGATGGCCATGTTGTCATCCATTCAAATGAGTCGTGAATTTAGCTGGAATCCGTTCTTTCGAGGATCCTAGATTTTGATCCCGAAGCGTTAGACCATCAGATTTCTATGATTAGGTGAATCGGTTAGAATCCTTAGTTCTCGGGATATCAACATAATATATTATTAGTTAAAATGCCATTATCACCGTGTAAACCGACCATTAAGGGCCACTGTGTGCAGTGCCTCAAAGCAGTCACAACCGGCTGACAGTGGCCCTGAAACAGGCTTGTATATTCAATTCAATAAAATGTCCATTTAAAAACGGAAAATTCGATTCTGTTTTTTCAGATATAAAACGCGGTTACTATATCTGCAGTGAAGCGATGCGAATATGCACAGTTTACAAATGTTTGGTAGGAAAAGCCTGAAATACACGACGATCCACGTAGTTTAGCCTTCACGTCGAGTCAAAAATTTTTGCTTCCGTGCTAAAAAAAGATAGATATACTAGTGACTTTTTCGCACTATACAATTATTTGTTTTGAACAATTTGTCCTCATATACTGTTATTCGGCACTATACTATTATTAAATTTGAGCGATTTGCCACCCTATACTGTTATTTGGCCTATACGATTATTTGGCACTCAAGAGTATTATTTTTTATTATTATTATTGTAATAGAACTTTTTTATGATTAACCAAAATGTGATCAATTAAAGATATTAAAAATAAAACAAACATGCAATAATATAATATGTCAGCTGCAACACTATCAACTGAGTAACATGTCCCCAATATGATGCACACCTACAGGGTGGCCGTTTCATCCTAGTACTTTGTGAGAGGTCAACGGGTGCACAAATCGACGAAACTGCTGCGCATATTCCGCAACGTACATTGATGAATCCTGAACAAGCCCTGCATTGACAGTAACATCTCCGTAAAATATACATAACATTAACGACCAATAATCCACACGCTAACCAGTTGACAACGGCGCGAAGACCGAAAATGAAGCGTTTTCCCGGAGCAAACAGGCCACTTGACAACTGAAGTTTACGTTTTGTGTTTGGGATGGCAGCGTTTCACAGCGGCAGTTGCGATACTTAAATGGACGTTATAGTTCATAGTTAAATTATGTGTAAGTCTGTACTGGTATCATATAGGACGAGCATCACCCATGTTGATACATTTGTTGAACTTTTTATTCTAAAAGTTGGTAAAACAACTTTGACTAGTGATGTTTTGTTGTTGCGACTTGCCATATGATACCCAGTTGTCAAACGAAATGTCATCGACAGTCTCGCAACCAGTGTCGTCATTTTTTGCTTGGAACGCCGCTATTTTTGAGTGAATAGCGGCAACTTTAAGTTTGTGTGCAGTTGAATGACTAACCTGTTGAATTAGATGGTCACTGCTAGCAGGTATCCTGTGTCGAAAGTGGATTTTGTCATGTGTTTCGCTCTGACAGTGCAACGAGAGCGCCATTTGAGATCATGATCGCGCAGGTTTATGCAAATGAGATCTTACAACGGCCTCCCTCTGTTGCCATGGGTAACTCACGAAACTAGTTATTATATTTCGTATTTATGCTTTAGATGTTGGCTCAGGTATACCTTTATCTATTAACCGACATAATGGCATCATTAAATGTGTTTTATTAAGTGCGCCCATGAAAAACCCATGCACACGAGGCGTGCCTTCCTTTGTAACGCTTGTTGTCATTGGCTGCAAACGGGCATATGTTTGTAAACACGGCCATCATGCTCTTAATCACACGCGCACGTGTGAAACGATGATTTTGCTATTTATTTTACGCGTCGTACGTGTTGCCATAAATTAATCATTGGTGTTTTTCGCACAATGTTGTCTGCCTCATTTGTGAATAATACGTATGATATGGTATTAAATTTAACGCATGTCGGCTGGGTAAAAAAAACTAAATAGGTGTTGTGTACAATTTTTACCAAAACAAGTTCTGCTTAGTAGCCAACAGCATGAACTACCGTATAACTACGAATATAAGCCAGCCTGTAAGTGCATCTGGAGAAAATGTGAATATTTGATGTAGACGCTTGGGGCTAGTAACACTACCACATAACAATGCATTTATACAAAGCAAACAACATATCAACATAAATGGTCAAGGGTTATTCAGATGGAATCTTGCAGTTGGCAGTTTTTGCCACCGTCCCAGCATTGGTAAAAACACCCTGCGTGACTTAATTTAACTGCTGTGTTGGCAAAATAAACTGTTGAAAAATATGGTCATTGTTTTTTAATGAGTGAATATTACTACCATTATCCTTATACCTAATAATTCATTGTGCCTGCATTCTTTCTATGTTTGTTTCTATCGGTTTTTGCCAGTTATTTGTTATCAGAAAAAAACGTGCAAAACACATTTTTACCAGTCTTACCGACCATCCAGGCAAAAACAGTTAACCAAGTGAAAAGAATGCACTTTTACCAGTTTCTATCCAGGCAAAAACAGTTTTAGCACGAAAAAATCAACCCTGATCCCAACACCATGGCCTGCAAGGTCCAATTAATGTGTGACGACCCTTATGAAAATATACCATGGTATTCCATTGTATACCATGGCATACCATGGTATACCATGGTATTTACCATGGCCTACCATGGTTTATCTGTTTCAAAACGCCATGGTATACCATGCATTTACCATGGTATATTTTCATAAGGGGACGAAGGAAAGAAATATATGTTGACTAACTATCGTCCATGCCTGCATGCTTAATTAGTTGAGGCAAATCCAGATACAAAAACAGATCTCCTTTTTCTGTCGGGCAAAATGAAAGCATGTTGCCCTGGCCAGCAATGTTTGTAACCATACATATATGGACATTATGGGAAAAGTATGTCTGCTGCATAAATGAGTACACCCAAAATGCCTACCAACAAGTAACAATCCACCACCAAATGGTGGTGCACTGGGGGATGCGGTTACTCGTTAGCTGCAACAAAAGTCCTACCTGGTAGTGTGCAATGACAATTAATGGTCACAACAGCACATCTCTATGCATCTTCCTTATGGTTGTGTTGCCTCTTGTGAAGGGGTGTCGTCCGCATACGGAAAAGGTTAACTTCCTGACAGACCGTACGAGTTCACATTACCGCAGTGTTCGAAATGACCACTGACTCTTGGGGGTCCCCTAAAAATATTGATCACCGCCCCCCCGAAAAAAATATATTCTTAAAACATCTTTTTTTCAGGCACTGTAATGGCTATTAGTGCCTATTTATTTGTGAAAAGATTTGCTTGCTATCATAGCGACCTGTAATTATTTGACCACCTTAGGTTGAATGCACTTGTAAGTTGCTTTGGATAAGAGCATCTGCTAAATGACTAAATTGTAAATTGTGGTCTAAACCATTGTGACTGTGAATGGTAAATCATGGTAAACCATGGTAAATACCATGGTATACTATGGAATGCCATGGTATATTTTCATAAGGGAATGAAAATATACCACGAAAATATACCATGGTAAATGCATGGTATACCATGGTATTTTGAAACAGGTAAACCATGATAAATACCATGGTACACCATGGCATACCATTGTATACCATGGTATTCTATGGAATACCATGGTATATTTTCATAAGGGGACACCCAACATATGGCGCCCTTAACCACAGAACAAACACTCATCAGTGATATGGGTGGAATGATTTAAGATGTTTTTAACAAAGATTAACTGAGTGACAACAGAATGAGCTGAATAAATCAGCTAAACTACCAACAGAATGATATCGAGTTCTGTGAAAACCGTCGAGTTCTAGCACAGAGTAGCCTCACACACAGCAACATGCAGGGACCCCAAGCTTACGTTTTCTTTCTCATGGGAGGTCCCTCGTGCCTTATTGGGGGTCTTGGACCTCCTGACCCCCTTCATTTCGAACACTGCATTACCGTAATCACATGATACTGTAACTTGTTCAGCACCACATCAAGTTATTCGATTTACATCATTTATCTCCCGAACGAGTTCAGATTAAATATTTGAAACAAAATACCTTTAACATGTTAAATTAAGAAAATTGCCCGAAGTAAAATCTGTAGAAAAACCAACAAAGACTCCTTGTTTGTATAGGGTTTTTCTACTTCATGATGAAAGATAATGATATAGCCTAAGTAAATATATATTGCGTGTCCAGCGTCACCAATGTCAGTAATTTGTTTAGCTCATATTTTGTTAAGTTCCAATCCCAGGACAAAAACAACAGATGCTAGGTCAAAGATTACTCATATAGAATTCACAATTATTCTATGAAAGAACTGCAGTAGTTGAAAGATTGCCTATCCAAGAAAAAAGCAATGCAGACAATATGACTAAAGTAACAATGACATAAAAAATAAGTTTCCAAGTCAAATGTCATGTTGTACCTTTTGTTTGTTATTTATTAACATGTATACTAGATAATTAAAGAAGATTTTCCTATGTCCCTGTCATTTGAAATGTTCAAATTGTATGTAGTGTTGTAAATTGTCGTCGGCGGCGCTGGACACATGAAAAAAACCACGTTCGACTTCATGTAATTGTTATAAAAAAGTAATTCATATTATAATTTTATACTCCTGAAAAATAAATCTCATTATACATACAACAAGAAAAGACAACTTACGTTTTTTTTATAAAACATTTATTTTTTGACCTGCTACAACACCAGTTGTACATTTTTGTTTTGGGGACATTGACCCTTAATGTGCGTCTCATTCCTCCACTGGCAATTACGCTAAATTTATGCACACGATATGTTTGGAAACTGTCAAATGTGTGTGTGTGTGTGTGTGTGTGTGTGTGTGTGTGTGTGCGTGTGCGCGCGTGCACGCACGTGCGTGCGTGCATGCATGCATCCTCCCGTTATGAAAATATACCATGGTAAATGCATGGTATACCATGGTAAATCATGGTAAATACCATGGTATACCATGGTATACAGTGGTATACCATGGTATATTTTCATAAGGGTCTTATTACACTTCACCGCATAATTCTTGTATGGGAGGAATGTAGAGTTATCCGGTATATTCATCAACCCATTCACTTCTAACTGCAGACAACCGGCCTTCACATGTTCTTTTTTGTCCTGCGAGTTGCTGTAACGTTTTAGCGACCATGCTTCCTCTCTGATTTTTCTTAAAGTGACGTCCTGTGAAGAATTTTATCCTTGTCTTGACTAGAATATGTTGCACTTCCATCACAAGTTATTCATGTGCATTCATTCATGTTATATGCGGGGCTCTGCCCATCCTTCCTCCGTATTACGTCAGCACGGCATACTGACATTGGTAGAACGTTGTTAGTGGGAGTAATGTCGGTCCTGTCTGTCATGTTCCTTCTTCCTGATTGTACTGACATTGGTAGAACGCTGTTAGTGTGAGTAATGTCGGTCCTGTCTGTCATGCTCCTTCTTCCTGATTGTACTGACATTGGTAGAACGTTGTTAGTGGGAGTAACGTCAGTTCTTTCTGTTATGCTCCTACTTCCTAATTGTACTGACATTGGTAGAACGTTGTTAGTGTGAGTAACGTCGGTCATGTCTGTTATGCTCCTTCTTCCTGATTGTACTGACGTTGGTAGAACGTTGTTAGTGGGAGTAATGTCGGTCCTGTCTGTCATGTTCCTTCTTCCTGATTGTACTGACATTGGTAGAACATTGTTAGTGGGAGTAATGTCGGTCCTGTCTGTCATGTTCCTTCTTCCTGATTGTACTGACATTGGTAGAACATTGTTAGTGGGAGTAATGTCGGTCCTGTCTGTCATGTTCCTTCTTCCTGATTGTACTGACATTGGTAGAACGTTGTTAGTGGGAGTAACGTCGGTTCTTTCTGTCATGCTCCTACTTCCTAATTGTACTGACATTGGTAGAACGTTGTTAGTGTGAGTAACGTCGGTCATGTCTGTTATGCTCCTTCTTCCTGATTGTACTGACGTTGGTAGAACGTTGTTAGTGGGAGTAATGTCGGTCCTGTCTGTCATGTTCCTTCTTCCTAATTGTACTGACATTGGTAGAACGTTGTTAGCGGGACTAATGTCGGTCTTGTCTGCCATGCTCCTTCTTCCTGATTGTCTGTGTTGCACTGCAACTATTTATCGAAAGCCCATTCACTTTGTTAAAGAGCCTCTTCGTCTCCTTCCTCAAAACATTGAACTGTTTTGGGCCATATCAAATATCCCTTTCCTGTGGAATCAACATAAGGTGTGATATCTATAGCGCCAGCAAGTGACCTTAGTGCTATTGGTGGATGTAGTTGGAGTAAGTTCATCTTCACGACGAGGTTTTCATTGAAGGAAATAGGCAAGATGAGTTTACGTTATGTGTATCTTTTCCATGCAATAACGGTCTAAAATATGTGTTGTCTTGTATTGTATGTCTTGTGATGTAAAAGTAATGAGTTCATTTTACAATGCATGGATACATCTTCCCCTAACTGCATGTCCAGTGTCACCACATGTCCAGCGTCACCACATGTCCAGCGTCACCACATGTCCAGCGTCACCACATGTCCAGCGTCACCACATGTCCAGCGTCACCATCGAGTTTTAAGGCAACATTTCCCCAAATATACCTTCCAATTTCACCGAAATTACATTGTAATGTTGTGCTAACATCCCTTTCTTGTTTTTGCAATGTAAACTGAGAGCTCTTAAGCAACAAAAATGGTTCCTAAAGAAATTGTCGTTTTATCACTAACCAGCAAGTGTCCAGGGTCAACACGTTTTGTTTGGAAAATTATTTTTCTTACTAAAGTATGTGTGAATTGCTTTCATGCATAGGGAGTCTGACCCCTGTAGTTCCAGTGAGTCACTGTATTTTGTGCTCTGATTGGTGTCTATTGTCTCCCCCCCCCCGTAATGATATACACCCAATGATGCTGGACACGGCCCAAATTCGTTTCCCCCCAGACCTGGAAACATCTAAAATTTTGGTACCGCCTGCAAGGCAGCTGTAGCAGGGGACTTGCTTGTATATATAAAATACTTAAAGTCGTATTTTGTGAAGGTAGGCCTTTCCATCTGTGACGCTGGACACTTGCTCAAAATGCCACTCCATAAGTTTGAACTGCAACATAACCATATTTTCCTTACATTTAGGTTTACTCCCATATTTTTTTTTCAGAATTCCTTCTTTAACCTTGTATGAAGGAATCGTTTGTCTAAATACATGTTAATAACAATAATAGATGAATGAGATGGCCCCTTATATACCGGTGACGATGGACACGCAAAACGTGGCCACTTAAGAAACAATACTGTCAAACTTTTTAAAATAATTTTTAGACAGGATTTTTATACTGTACACCCCCGATACATACCTCAACTGTACACCCCAATACATACATCAACTGTACACCCCCGATACATACCTCAATTGTACACCCCCGATACATACCTCAACTGTATACCCCCGATACATACCTCAACTGTACATCCCCGATACATACCTCAATTGTACACCCCCGATACATACCTCAACTGTACACCCCCAATACATACCTCAACTGTACACCCCCGATACATACCTCAATTGTACACCCCCGATACATACCTCAACTGTATACCCCCGATACATACCTCAACTGTACATCCCTGATACATACCTCAATTGTACACCCCCGATACATACCTCAACTGTACACCCTGATACATACCTCAACTGTACACCCCCGATACATACCTCAACTGTACACCCCCGATACATATCTCAACTGTACATCCCCGATACATACCTCAATTGTACACCCCGATATATACATCAACTGTACACCCCCGATACATACCTCAACTGTACACCCCCAATACATACCTCAACTGTACACCCCCGATACATACCTCAACTGTACACCCCTGATACATACCTCAACTGTACACCCCCGATACATATCTCAACTGTACATCCCCGATACATACCTCAATTGTACACCCCGATACATACATCAACTGTACACCCCCGATACATACCTGAACTGTACACCCCCAATACATACCTCAACTGTACACCCCCGATACATACCTCAACTGTACACCCCCGATACATACCTCAACTGTACACCCCCGATACATATCTCAACTGTACATCCCCGATACATACCTCAATTGTACACCCCGATACATACATCAACTGTACACCCCCGATACATACCTCAACTGTACACCCCCGATACATACCTCAACTGTACACCCCGATACATACCTCAACTATACACCCCCGATACATACCTTAACTGTACACCCCCGATACATACCTCAACTGTACACCCCCCATACATACCTCAACTGTACACCCCCAATATATACATCAAATGTACACCCCCGGTACATACCTCAACTGTACACCCCCGGTACATACATCAACTGTATACCCCCAATACATACATCAAATGTACACCCCCGATACATACCTCAACTGTACACCCCCGGTACATACATCAACTGTATACCCCCAATACATACCTCAACTGTACACCCCCAATACATACCTCAAATGTACACCCCCCGATACATACCTCAACTGTACACCCCCGATACATACCTCAACTGTACACCCCCAATACATACCTCAACTGTACACCCCCGATACATACCTCAACTGTACACCCCCGATACATACCTCAACTGTACACCCCCGATATATACCTCAACTGTACACCCCCGGTACATACATCAACTGTATACCCCCAATACATACCTCAACTGTACACCCCCGATACATACCTCAACTGTACACCCCCGATACATACCTCAACTGTACACCCCCGATACATACCTCAACTGTACACCCCCAATACATACCTCAACTGTACACCCACGATACACACCTCAACTGCGCTGTATACACAGAAATTAAAACTACAATAATGTTTTTGTGTGGCAGTGATTCCAAATTTGGAAACTTCAATTGGACATGTTATTTTTCGTTTGTTTATTTTTTTACGAATATTAACATTACTATGACGGGCAAACTATATATGTCAGGAACGCTCTTGGTGTGGGCAATCCATTTATCCATTAAAATTTATTGATACCTAACTTTAAAATTCACGTTCTGTGAGACAAAAGACACGATTTTGATCAATTGTGAACTTTTTTTGGACATTGACGCTTAAGTTCGTATCGCTTTAGACAGCAACACATGCATGCATGCATGCGTGCGTACGTACACACAAAACACTACGTAATGTACGTATGTATGTATGTCTGTATACGACGGAAACACATTTAGTATGGACATATCCGCAAGAGGGCACTACTGGCGAGACATGCATAACCTCGAGGCTTGGGCTCAATAAATATCATTAGTATCTTGGTTGGATCACAAATATGTTATTATCTTCTTATCAACTCCCTCGTGAACCAGCGATGAGCAATATTGTTCTTCGTCGTCGTTGAGCGCTCAGACAGGGACTTCAGTTCCTCGTACGAAGGTCGCTGTGTGTCACAGATCCTCCAGTAGACCATAGATCTTTTCTTTCACGGGTGTTTCTGCAAGCCAGGTTGCTTTTTGTTGATGAGCAATATGACACCTGGTAGTTGACATTTGTCGTAGTTGTTACATCCACTATAACGAGATGCGTTGTTGTGATTTACCCAGACGACATTCGGGCTAGTAGGGGAATATGGACCACTTTTGCAAGATTTTTCATAAACAATTATTTTGCTATAAAATCTTCTTCTCCACTTATCTCTCTACATCTGTACTTGTAAATGGCGCCTTATTGTCTAAATTATCATATCTAAACGGTGTTTCAAAACTTTCAAATTGCACCTTTTGGCGAGTTTTGCTATGGATGATATATATATATATATATATATATATATATATATATATATATATATATATATATATATATATATATATATATATATATATATATATATATATATATATATATATATATATATATATATATATATATATATATATATATATATAATTAATTACAGTTGTGAGCCTAACACATTGAAGAAGGGGCTATCGAATCAGAATATCAGTGTTCTTGCACACAACAGATTAGTCGTAAGCCAACGCCTTAGTAACAACGCTTATTTTCTCCGCATATTACGGCGTGCAATGACGATGAGACCGCATGCGCAGTTTGAACCATTTTTTTCTACGTAATTGTATATTACGTCATACGATTTGGCCTAGATAAGAATCATAATATGCCGACAAGGATGCATAGGAAATGAAATGACAACTGTTCTTCTTCTTCCAACAATAATGACGTTATTCGCGACAGTAAGCATCCGTGGGTATAATTTCATTTGTACTTTATATCAGAGTCACATATGCGCTGCCTAGACTGGTCGCGCGTGTTTGATCTAGAATAGCGGCAGGGCCAGGGGAAGGCAGTGCCAGTTGAGCCACTGGGTTATTTGAGCCACCCATGTTTCCCAGGAAACTACAGCAGCGACAGTTACATGGTACCACCCAGTGATTGAACATGTTATTAGAATATGATTGATGTACATTAAGTGCCATTTGTCACAACGGCCCGAAAATGTGAGTTAAAAGTATGTTTTTTTTACGTTTTCCGAAACTTTTAGTGATTGTGATTAGTGTCTACTGGTGTGTAAACCATCAATGCAATTTATTATCTGTGAACTTACAAATGGTATAACTATGCACAGGGAAGAAGATTACTTGCATCACTTTGCGCATTATTGAGAAGTTAACTTAAATGGCTTAATTGTTGAAACGGGGCTAGATGAGCCACCCATGGCCCAGTTGAGGGTTAGCTAAGTAGGTCCCAAGTGAGGCGTTTGCGACCCCCTGTCCTATTTGCTTAGTCTGTATCCGTAACGCTGCGGCTGTTTCAGAGTAAGCCGGTGTCCAAATAATTATTCAATAGATGGCTTGCCAGTTTTTTTTCTAATCTGCCAATCATCTCACATTTAACGCCAAGTGCCCAGAGAAATACTGGAGCGCTGCTTTGTGAGAATGACTTCTCGCAGTAGTCACTAATTAGTTATTTCGCATTTCGTTATTTCGTTTGTTCGTTCGTTCGTCCGTCCATTCAATATTACATTATTATAAAGCGAATTACTTTATTATAAAGCACACCATCATTTCCAATGCGTAAAATCGCACCGAGTGTTTGATGTTTAGTCGTGTTTGCTTGGTGCTGAGTTTGTAAGGGCTCGACGGCCTTGAAAGCACTGTCTTTGCCTCCCCCGTTAGATCTTCAAGAGTCACGGGCCGATCACATCAGAGTCAGAGCCAATCTAAAGACGACAAGGCAAAGGACCAGTGACGCTAAGCCAGGTATGCTGGCAGGGGTTGCGGCTAGATTAGACACATTTTACACTGTCATTATAAAATTCGTGGTGATATTTTTTATCTATTGCTTTCAGTCTATGTTCATTTTGAATTTAGAAAATAATGTCTATAAATAAATAATAATTAAAGGACTAATATTTAACTCACGAACAACTCTGACTTCTACAAAGTATATTTTATAATTATAAAATTGTTTTCAATTATTAAATTTAAATGGTGATTTTGATCAATATTGTCTGTACACATATAAAATAAGCCAGAGTCAAATAATATCAGCATATGCACACTGAGCGGGTGAATCACTGAGAGTAGGCGAAATGGAAGTCAATTCAAATGCAGAGAAAGCGAAATGGGAATAATATCAGTAGGAGAAATGGGAGTAGTCGTAGTAGGGCTACCCCGCTACTACTGTACTGGTGTCCCTGTCTGTAGGGTGCCCGATCGAGCCATGTCAACATGGCGGGGTCTGTCGATCGACAGGGCTGAGTCAACTCTGTCAATGCACAGGGGCCTACCAAGGACAACACTGCGAAGGTGCGTGCTGTCGCTAACGGTAGCGACATCTAAATCAGCACACTTCGCCTTCGTCGTGCTTACCTCCATCGACGCCATTGTCGTTGTTGGTGACGTTATCGTGACTGCGCTCGATGTCATCAGCGTCGTCGTCCTGATCGCTACACACATTATCGTCATCTTCGTGTTTATCATAGTCATGTTGACGAGATTGCGGGCATTATTGCCGTTACGAAAATTGCTAATGATGTGGATGATCTATAAACATTCTGGAAATATAGAAGAAACCAGTTATAAAGTATCGTTTTTATAATATCGAATGGTCATGAGGATATTGATCGAATCTTGTAGTTTGGACATGAGAAATATTCTTTCTCATGTAGGACGATAAATAAATGTAGCAAAATATCTAATGATTGTGTTAATGCTAAGTGTAAATATGCTAAAAAAATTAAACCATATTTGATAAGGGCGGGTTGTACATAGATGACTAATTGTCGGACTCTCGATGAGCCAATGGTTGCCTTGTCCATTTGCCATCTGGAACTTGTGGCGTTGATTGGCAATCCTGTTAAATCTTGTTACATCTGATGTGTGAACGGTGTGTGTGTGCTATCGTAGAGCAGACAGCGGGGTGCGACGCACATGCTTGCTTGAACGACGGTTCCTGTGTCGAGGTAGACGGCGAGGCGACATGCATGTGTCGGTATCTTTACGCCGGCCCGCTGTGCAACCGTACGTACCTTGCTACGGGCTTGGATTGAACAACATTTTGTTCACTCAATCGACAAAATCGGTGGGATTATTGCATGAATCGGGCGAGAAAACATAATTGCACAAAGGAACCCGATTCTTTGTTCGTAACGTTTGGATTACGGACTTTTGTTTATGATTTTTGTTTGTGGGACTTACTCAAATGGTTTTGTCGGGTCCTCTAGATATTCTAACCGCTCGGATTAACGTATTAACTTGGATTCAGCGCTGATTCCAATTGATTGAAATGGGTTCATTGAAGTGTGGTTTGATGTGGATCCGACTAGTTTTAAGGGGATTCAAGCAGATTCAGTTTGTTCAATGTGTGGCTACAGTTGGTGGAACGGTCCAAAGTTGGCAGATTAGTAACAACCACTGATGCGGAATGTGCGTGTGACGTTTGTGGGTACAAAGTAGTGACGTTTGTTTCCATTGTATTTGATATGAATTGTTCAAGCAAGTTGACTCTCTATCGCAGGTCTTCCGACGTGTAAGGAAGTTCCTTGCTCGAACGGCCGGTTATGTGAAGACACGACGGATGGCGTACTGTGTCATTGCGAGGAAGGCGAGACTGGAGAGTTTTGTGAGATTGAAGGTATACCAATGGATAATCGGCGGCGACCAGTCGGTGTTTTCTGGAGATGCATAACGCCGGTGATGTCAAGTGAAATATGTTTGATAACGGCTTTATAATCAGTGTTATCGCGCTTATCACCCAGTTTAGGTAGCTAGTAGTGTGAATATGTTTAAAAATAGAACTGACAGATATTTGAAAAGGGCGGGCTACACATAGATGAGAAAATTGTTGTTTGGGATGGCAATCTTGTTAAATCTTGTGTTTCTGTAAGATTGTGCCATTGTTTCTCCGTGTTATTATCAAATAAGTTAATGTCCTGCGGCTGTAGACACGTTCGAATTGTCTATAGTCTATATGTCGGCTAAAGTTTGAAAGACCTGTAGCAGCTCAGTCAGTAGTCAGTAGCATTATTAATAAAAAGTTTCGATAAATAAGTCAGACCAATGAGTTTAACATCAGTGATTTGTAAATTATTAGAAAGGTCAATGAAAGACCGTTTGGTGAACTTCTTTGTCAGGCATAAATTATTAAATCCATATCAACATGGATTACTAAAAGCGAGGTCATGCTTAACAAATATGTTACGTTTTTGGAAGAAATCACTAAGTGCGTAGATGAGGTATCGCCAGTAGATATTATCTGCTGAGATGTCCAGAAAGCTTTCGACAAACTGCCACATTAAATATTACTATTTAAAGACTACTACTTAAGAGCCCATGGTATCGGGGATGACATAATCAACTGGATAGAAAAATGGCTGATTGACTGTTTGGTGCGGAAAGGCCTCTTGGGGTGCATTCTAACCCTGATACACATCAGGGAGTGATCCGTGTCCCAGTCCGCGATGTGGTAGCTGCCTGTGTTGAGGACGTTGTTAGGGGAATCCTAATTGATTACGAGTGATTACGAGGTTAAGTTGGTGCCAATGACCTGATCTGGGATGTTTCCAGGACACTTTGCGACATGATTTGTTTTTAAAGAAGGTGTTTGTGGTGGACATTTCATGATAGCTGCACAGTTCGAGTAGTATCTGTCCATTTTCAATCATGTTCCCAAACCAAAGTTTCTGAAACAGGTTGGCCATGCATCATGATCAGCACCCATTCTTGCATTAACATCTCCCAACATGTAGAATTGTCTTGGGAATTCTGCTGATAGCAGTGTCAAGCTCCTCATAGAACTCATCTTTGGATTCTGTGGTAGAGCAGAGTGTTGGAGCGTAGATACTCATGAGATTGACTGGTACTGCTTGAGTTGAGAGCCGAATATGCGTTCTGAAACATTTGCTGGAGGTTCAATCATTATGAGTAGTGTGTTCTTCACGGCAAAGCCTACGCCATGTTCACGCTTTTCTTCGGGACTCTTCCCTATCAGAACAACATGTATTGTTGTTCTTTCAGTGTAGATTTGATATCAGAAAGTACTCATTCTCACAGAGGACAATAAATTAATGGAACATATTATCTACGGATTGTGTATATGCTAGTAGCGTAAATTTGTTTAAAACAAAATTGAAAAAATCTCAGAAGGGCGAGTTACACATAAATGAAAAAATTATTCAATAAGCCAATGGTTTCCTTGTCCACTTGCCATATGGGTCTTTGCCTCGGATGGCAATCTTGTTAAATCTTGTTAAATTAGTCGATGACACTGTGAAACATCTTAGAATAGCTAGACAACTATACGGTGCCACAACCATTACCAGTAGAACACATCGTCTCCCGAGACAAAAGTCAGCCACAAATAAACCAGTAAACCACCCCGTCCGTAATATGTCATTCATCCATTCAGGCAGTCATAAAATCAGCCAACAAGTCTATCATGCAGCCAAGCCGTCGACCATCTAGCCATCTAGTTAACCAGCCTGCCAGCCACCCAAACAGCCAGTCAGCCAGCCAGCCAGACAGTCAGGTGGCTCACCCAGATCAATCACCCAACCACTGGAGAAGAAGCCGCCCTACCCGCTAGTCTGCTGATGTCCGGTGTCGTCTACAAACCTGAAGGTTTTGTGCTCTACATTCCAGGAGGGTGGAAGACATTTGGCAAAACGACGGACCTTCGGTACCTGTATGCTCTCTCTCTGCTTCCTTTCGTCGCTTCTGTTCTAATTATCCTTGTTTCCAAATGCCGGTAAGTTGCACAGACACATGCATACAGCAACCATTTACACACACACGCGTGCACCACTACTTCACAGAATGCATTTAGACTAACGTAGACACTCGGTGGACCCTCGCTATATATGGAACTCGTTGGGACTAGACCGAATGTCTCCACATATCCGATGTTCCTTCTATCCAAGGGTACGAGGGATGGGGACCAACGATGCAGGGAAGGATATTGATTTCTAGGTTGCTTTTTTTAAGAAATCGGTCCTTACAGCACGAGTCCACACAGCGAGGGCTGCATTTCTTTGATATTGTCTTGCAGCTAAAACATTGCTTTCCTGATTGGTTCCTGACATGTTGTGGAAGATTGTCTTTGTTTTCAGAAAGTAAACACGTTTCAAAATGTATGCGGACGTCGTATTTGCCAACAGGAAAAGGTCGGTGACACTGATGGGGAATGGGCCACGACAGGGGAATGGGCCACGACAGGCGAATGGGCCACGACAGGGGAATGGGCCACGACAGGCGAATGGGCCACGACAGGTGAATGGGGAGCATCTTGATGCGGCGATATGTTCGACTACGTGTGCGAGCGTTGGCTCACGGGAAAAGAGGAGTGACGTCATCGAGATTACTGACACGGAACAACCGAATTTGTGCCATGTGGATGGCGTAACTACTGAGGCAGTGTGAATATTTCTATAAGTGATATTGTTTGACTTAAACAGCAACGATAGCGACATTTTAGAAGATATTGCGTTTGTGCGGTTCTGGTGTTTTCTTAACACGAGTTATGCAGTGTCTAGGATCTCGTATCTAGGATCTCGCAATGGGGGGTGGGGGGGGGGTCAAGCCTAATCATCCATGCTACCATGTAGCGTCCATAAAACATAAAGCAACAATGGCTGACTTCAAAGATGGGATTTTTATATATTTAATATTGTCCTACAATATCTAAATGTTTGAATAAAAAACAGCCAATATTTTGGCGGTACAGTCGTTTAATCACACATCTAGACTACAGTTTTAGAAATACGTTGTTTGTAAAGATGTGTGGAAATAATAACTGCTGCTGGGATGTAAGAATTGGTAGTTTGATGCTAAAGCAGTCCCTTTGAAGTCTCTGTATTCTAATAGAAACAATAGAACAATCCATTTGAAGCCTCTCTATTCTACTAGAAACAGTAAAACACTGGAAGAACGTAAATACTCAACACATGGTTAAATCACAATTTGGCAACCATGTGTTACGAACATTTACCCCACGCATACATTTCCAACAACTCACCACAACTTTGAGAGCCGCCATCTAGTGAGAACATATTATGAGAGACAGACAGATGGTGTCGCAGTTGGATAAAAAATAAACTAGGCGCTCAGATGCACTTTTAAAACACTTCCATTATTATGATACGTATACCCTTGTTGTATGCTCTAATTATATATGCACCCAGAATCTGGACGCATACATAATTTCCGTCACAATGAAAACTAAGGTTTGGACCCAGGCGATAATGTGTGCGACCAACGGTAGCGCCACATCACGGAGCCTGGATAATCGACTCTTCTCGGCGAGTTCACGAAGGCGAGTATGAGTCAACGAGACTAGTTCGAAATCTGGTATGAACGTAGCCTCGATTATCCAGGCTCCGCGCTGTGGCGCCACCGTTTGTCGCACACGTCTTCGCCTGGATTTAGTGCTCTGCACGGGCCGGGCTTTGTGTCCAAGCTCGGCCCGGGGGCTGGTTGGCCTCTACATAATTTCGGGCTGGGCCTGGACGTAATAAAAATATTCCTACAAAACCCAGACTATTAATTTTATTCTTAATAAAAACTGATTATAAATTGTAATTCTGGTTAATGAATGCTTAAAAGTATTTCTTTAGTATTATATAGTTGCAAATTGAGATCTTGCATGGAATTATGAATGACACTAGTGCTTTATACATTGGAATGCAGTTTAACCTCTTTTCAACAATGGGACTTCCTATGGTATAATTTTAATAATGTGCATTCTTTTAATAGAGACATTTCATATAAAATATATACATATTCGCATGCCCATATCTTTGTATTGTAATTCTTTAAACATGTACTGGCTTTCCAAGACACTGTGACTGGAGTAGTGGCACTTGTTTCACTGGCTTCATCACCGTTAATGCATGTTTCCCATCATTCTTCTTCAACTCAAACTTAACTTCCTATCCCTTAATCCGTGATGTCTAGACTCTGTAAACCGCATATTTTTTGAATGAATGTACCCTTTTGCATAGATCTAATGGCCCCATACCAGGCCACTTAAGTTCACCTGGCTGGAAGCAGCCAGCCCCAAATGTTTACTTTAGACATATTTGCAGAGGCAATCAAGCCATGATTAACCATCAACTTATCACCCTTTGACCCAACCAGTGGACATTCTATTGTCTAGGTCTTCCCTCCAAACATTGCCCGCTTGAATGACCAGCCCACTGGCCACTGCCCACTACCCAATAGTGCCAGTACCCACCCCAGTTGGTAATTGGTATTTTTCAATTGTGTTAAGTAGTGTCAACTATTTAGTGTCTACAATTTCCCCAGTACTGATTCATTCACACTTGTACTAATTCACACATGTCTGAACCTTATCTGTCTCTCAGGCTAGCGACTGCAGGCCTGCTGGAAATGCCACTGGGTGTCAGTGCCAGTGGGTGACATAGTAGTTGCTAGTACTAGCTACTAGCTAGACACTACTAAACAACAACTGACATTAGTATTTCAGTAGTAAACATTATACAATGTTCATATATTATTTTTTAACAATAAGTCTGTTTTACAGTTTATTTGTGTTTCGTCTTTCTTATGAGATTATAGGTTTATCTTGTCTAAACTTAGCGGGCCGCGGGCTTGCGAGCCGCGGGCTTATCCGTCTTTGGCCCGCGGGTATGGGCCTAAAACTTGCGGGCCGGGCCTGGGCCAAATATTCACGGTCTGGGCCGGGCCTGGGCCTAAATTCTAGTTTGCGGGCCTGGGCCGGGCCGGGCTTGGACAATTTTTGCGGGCCTGGGCCGAGCCTGGACTCTAACTGCTAATTGCGGACCGGGATTGGCCTCAAATTATAGGCCCGCGCAGGGCACTAGGCCGTAGATGCAGAATGGGGTTCTCAGTGTGACGGAAATTATGTGTGCGCCCAAAATCTGGCCGCATACATAAGTAGCAAATTAAGATCTCATCCGGGCATTTGGCTAATTCATCAAATGCGATGCAATTCGAATTAACTTTGATTAAACTTTGATTATATTGACACAACTGTCCGACTGAAAAGTAAAATCAGGCAAAAAAAAAGTGTAGCGTAACATCTCGATAATGACGTCGCTTAGCTGCGCGTCACGGGAACGCTTACACAAAATGGTGTGGTGCTAGTGGGGGTAGCAACGAGACCACGCTTCTGCGGTCAGACTATCTTCTCTGCGAATTCAGAAGGCAAACGGGAGTCGGATAAGCGAGATTAGTATGAACGACAAAGGACGGAGCCTGGATAATCGTGGCTACTTGCACACTGCTTCCGGAGAGCATGCCTGACTTTCTACAATAGACGACAATCTGTTGCAATCAACTATGGCAACACACGCCGTTTACACTTTAACAAATAACCAAATTACAATTTCAATGTATTTACAATTGTACGTAACACGCATTTGCATAACTGTTTCCGTCGAAGATTATATCAAATGCTTGATGTCTCAACCAACTTCGACCTCCCTACTTCGACATTGCTATTGACGCTTGACATGCTTGCCGGTTTAACATTGATGCTATTTCATTTATCGGCCCACGTGGATTGACGTTACCTCGGATAATCAGCTTCGTTTTGGCACATCTCCGACACAACGACATTAATTACAACAGCCTTGTTTAAACACGCTCATTGAGTTCGTAAATGTGCTGTCGCTCACCGATATTTCTCAAATATCATTTTCATTATTATGTGTTGTTATGGCAAGACGCCATCTTCTCTGCTACGGTGTTTTCATCCGCTTTAACGGGTTCGATGCCACGTGCTCTGTTTTCGTTTGGAAAAGGGGTTATTTCTGCGGGCGAGTCAATCAGCACCCTCTGATTCCCGTCCGTTTCCCGTCTCTTTTTATCCGCGTGATCCTTTGGGAATCTCCCCGCGACGATCCGGAATATATGGTTAAAGTTCAGACGGAATGCCATCATTTCTTAATCGCTTATAGTGTGATGCGATTGTTGCTAATTCGCGTACTTTTCTCGAGCTTTTTCAGTTTCGTCGCCCGTCCACTTACCGTTGTGTGCGTCTCTTGACCAAACGGGCAACAAACGAACCAAGTGTCGCGTACGTTACTCACACGTCATAAAGAAATCACGTGGACATTTGTGCCGTACTATTCCGCGCATGCGTGGAATTTATCTACGCACCAGGCCACAACTTAAAATCTATAAGCTGATTTTACACCTGTTTACTTAACTTGGTAAACGAAACAAAGCTGCTCTGTGTTGCTGGCAGATGAATTTATCTGGATCCAAATATCAGAACTGCCTCGGTGCTCAAACGTGACACAGCCGTCTAGCAGCAACCAATTAGTCCTAATCTAGACTCGTCCAGTTTCACTTGTAGACTCTCATCAGCCAGGGCAGAATTGATGTTTGGTAGTCTGGCGTTATCCCACCAATCGTCCATGTTATTAATAACAGTGAATATCATGCTGCGGTACACATATACTCTGGAAGGCATGCTATACCATTGTAGATATACCATCGGTTCCACAAATCAGTAGGCAATGAGGTAAAAACATTGCCGCGCGTTGTGGCCAGCTGTGGACATTGAAGCACCGGAGTGACCACACAGCTTTTTCGCTGACGAAAGCGGCGACGATTCGGTGCCATATATAACCTAATTGATGGCGTATTTGCACGAGCGTAAGGTATTTCAAACTCGCGACATGGGAAGCCTTTCCACACAGTCACCTGGAGGGATTAGTCTTTGTCTTGTTACTGCTCCTCCAATGGATGTAGTAAACAATCTCTGCACCACCCAGAACCGGTGATGAGATCACGCGAGCGAGCCGCACAACTATCTGAAACTACTTGTTTGCATGACATGGCAACAAAGCGCCGACGCCACCGCATCATCATCACCATTACCATCACCACCATCATCAACATTACCACCAACATCAACATCACCATCACCATCATCATCATCACCACCACCACCACCATCGTTATCATCATCAACATCACCATCATCATCATCTTGATCATCACCACCACCACCACCACCACCACCACCACCACCGCCATCATCACTATCATCAACATCACCACCATCATCATCACTACCATCATCATCATCATCACCACTATCATCATTACCATCACCACCATCATCATCACCACTATCATCATCATTATCATCATCGGAGCAGCAGCATTATCATCATCATCATCATCATCATCATCATCATCAGCAGCAGCAGCAGCAGCAGCAGCAGCAGCAGCAGCAGCAGCAGCAGCAGCAGCAGCAGCACAAACTTCATGATTCAGTACAGTTCAAGTGTACGGCCACGTATGGCTAACTAAATAGAAGCACAGAATGCAGTCATTATCACAAATGAGTAATCGCACGTCAGTTACTCGCTGGTTGTCGAACTGATAACATTCGCATCACATCTGCTCAATATTCGGCTGGTTACGTACATCCCCCGTATAACACAAACGTCGTTCCGACATCGCCCCCGAACCCCGACGTAATCACGGCGTGCGCCAGACAGGCAGCGGAGGCAGGATCCCTGAATTTGATAGTGCCGGGACCGAACTCCTCTCTGCCGACCCCCCGACACCCGGGCAATCACGAGCAGGCTCACCGAGCCGTTACGTTATCGCCTAGCATCGCGGTCACGTGGTTGCTTCTCGGAGTGGCAGCGATACCAGAAATTCTTGGAAGCGAACCGGGTTGAGAGCGGTAGCTGGGCATGTCAGGCAATTCGCGGATTCACTAAACCGCCACGTTCGGTAAGTTTTTGCTGGTTTGCATGCACGAGACGAGAACTCTCAGGTGATAGTATTGTGTATGGAAATAGTAAGGTAGCGGGGTTGGTAAATAGCGGAAAATTACCAGGGAACGGGGAAGGTTAAATGTCCAGCGATGGACGTATGGCAAAGTCAAATTGTCAGCTGCTGTTTACACATGCTGGTATCGCAGTGCCCAAATATGATGCAACGGCTCCGAGTCTGTGGCCGGTCTACGGGCAGTCTATGCTTATTACTGCACGATAAATCAGCATCAAATCGGCGTGTGTTGTTCGCAGGACATTTCAGCCGACAGTCATTCAGGGAATGTTACATCACCAAGTCACGAGGCGGCGGCGATGTCGCAACATAACGCATACTAAATCAACCGTAACACTAACATACATAAACAACGTGGCATGTTAAACAATCTTGGAGAATCTATCCGGTCCAATCATTAATACTTCACTTGGTCTCGTTGAAGTGGCGTGCCGCGTTTTATCCTAAAACGTTTCAACGCAACGAATCGGTTTGCACTAACGCGGTGTCATATTGTTGTTAGGCAAGCATTCGGTTCGCCCAGGGAGACCTGATGCTAAGCGAGTTTCGTTAGCGTGGGCGTTGCGGTGCAGTTTGCAGCGGTCGATCTAAAGTGCTAAAGGAACCGTGATTCCTGGCGAGTATCGCGTGTCACGTGCCCCTGAGTTACGCAATGTTCTTGTTCCGCCATGAAACTTCTCTGGTGGTCATATGCTTTATATGGTGTGTGTGTGTGTGTGTGTGTGTGTGTGTGTGTGCGTGCGTGCGTGCGTGCGTGCGTGCGTGCGTGCGTGCGTGCGTGCGAACGTACACATACGCACGTGCATGATAACTTGATAAATGTATACACATATACATGCGTACGTATGTGCGTATGTACGTATGTATGTACGCATGAACGCATGAACGCACTGGAAGTGCACACTGCCCGATAGACAACTGTTATTATTGTTGAGCTGGCAAGAGTCCACTGTACGCGTGTCCGTGTGATATGCGTGTACGTTCGTACGTACGTAGGTACGTATATGCGTGCGTACGAATATATATATATATATATATTTATATATATATATATATATATATATATATATATATATATATATATATATATATATATATATATATATATATATATATATATATATATATATATATATATATATATATATATATATATATAAATGTACGTACGCACCTACGTACATAGGTATGTACCTACGTACGAACGTATGTATGTATGAACGTACGTATGTGCGTACATGCTTGTATGTATGTACGTATGTATGTATGCATGTATGTATGTATGTATGTATGTATGTATGTATGTATGTATGTATGTATGTATGTATGCATGCATGCATGCATGCATGCATGCATGTATGTATGTATGTATGTATGTATGTATGTATGTATGTACGTACGTACGTACGTAATTACGTATGCAATCATGCATGCCTGCATGCATGTGTGCAAGCGTGTCTGTTAGTGTGTCTAAATTATAATGTCATTTGAAAGTCCAATACTGAAAGTCCATATTCAACGTTTTATCCCACATTCTCCACATTCTCTCCACATTTTTCTTGGCTGCCAGCTTATCATGTAGAGTGAGAGAATGATATACCACTCGTTGAGATTAACCCGACCTGCCGGCATACTATAGTGTGCAGGTACCGATGATACTATAGTGTGCAGGTACCGATGATACATGACGTGAAACTAATACAGACACGTTCACAACAGCACAGTATTAACGCGGATTTCATCGAAACCACAACTAACTGCACACTCAGTGAAATGACTGCTCGCAAGCATCTGCAGCCCTGTCTATTCGCTCAACGGTCCAGCGGCTGTCCGGTTGTAATGACGCAAAGTTTATCGGTCACAGTGACGTCAGCGCGGCGTAACTCACCCGGCCGAGTTGGCGAGGCGTTCGGCTGCAACGTTATGCTCGCACAACTTCCCGACAGGCGCTCACGGCGTGAGCATCTGATAAATAAAATCATACACAACTAGCCGCTCGAGGCAGGATAACGAGCGGCTTACACGCGTTTCTTTCCTGGTGGAAATAGTTTGGCCACGTGCATTGGAGAAGACGGTGCAATAGTGGGTGGTGGGTGGGCAGGGCAAAGAAGCATATAACAGCGGCGGGTAGACAAGGTTATGAAGAGAAGAAGAATGCCAACAATGTATACAGAGAATTTGTTTTCGAAATATACACATAGTCGATATAGTGTCCAGTCCAGACAGAGAATCTACGATTCGTTTCCCAGATGAAAGAGTCGTACTGCGGGTGACCTAGTCAAAAACAAAATGGCGAAAAGAGCACCCTCTGAAGAAATGCATTGCCGGTAGCCAGCCCGCCTAACTGGCTGCTTCGCGTGATTCAGCGCCTTGTTTCCGTCCTGGTAACATCAGAGGTGGGCTCCGATAACTGTAACGTCGTGACCTCCGGCGATATGTCCGACAGTGTTCGTCGTAGTTTCCGCTATGTGGTTACCAAACTCCCCAACAGTGGCGCCACTCAGGATTTCACCACTGCCACAACTGGTCTAGTCTCGCTTACCCGACTCTCGCTCGCTTTCTGAATTCGCCGAGAAGAGAGTCTGGCCGCAGAGGCGTGGTCTCGTTGTTACCCACTGTCACAACTCCATTTTGTGTAGGCGTTCCCGTGAAGCGCCAGCAGCCAATCAGCGTCATTATCGCGATGCTACGCTAAAAAATGTTTGCCTGATCTAACTGTTCAGTCTGACAGTTGTGTCAATATAATACAAGTTTCAAATTAATTCGAATTGCTTCGTATAAACTGATACAAGTAAAATTTTATTTTATGAATTAGCGAAATGCCCAGAATCTGGGCGCATACATAATTTTCGTCACAGTGAAAAGTACACATTGATTCCAAGCCACAGCACGGAGCTTGGATTATCAAGGCTACAATTGGCCATAAAATACAATTACGATTTTTCCGCCATTACTTATAATGAGACATAATGAAAATGAGGATTGTACGTGTTGACTGAATTTTTTCAGAGCACTTTTACGTCAGATGCGTTAGTAAAGTTAACGTTTTCTGTAGTACTGCATTATAGCTTTCGTTTGATTGCAATGAACACACGCTGACCGCTCAAGGTATCACTACTCGGGCTATTTTGCAGAACGCACCCACATCTTAAAATCAGTCACTGGGCTGTGTCGAAATTTAGGGGTATTGGCTTTGGGTGCGTTTTTCTATAAAAAAAAACGAGGTACGTCATTTAAAATTTTAAAGACGAGATTGGTTAATTAACTTTTAATGTGCTGTGAAAGTTTAATGAAAACCGTAGGAAAATATTCCACTCAGCACAGGACACGCTATGATTGTGGCCAATGCAAAACTCAACGGTGGCCTCACCCCAACTTGATTATAAATTCAAAATGGACAGTTGCGTGGTGGTATAAACTGGGTATAAACGATTGATAGGCTGGACAACGCCAGCCATTGTTGTTTACGACTTGTTACGTCATAACATTTGTCGTAGTACCTGAGAAATGTAAATAGAATAGTTTCATTCGAAAACTGACGTTATCATGTTTCTAGTTAAATTGTCAATGCACAATTATATTTACAGTTGTATGCAATTGAAATTGGGAGATTTCTATATACACATTAGGAGTTTAACAAATGGTGAAATGATGAGTGGCGCCACTGGTGGGAAGTTTGGTGGCTTACGTCACAATCACTCTTCCAACCAGTGCGTAGTCTCATGATAATGACGTTGTCGCTTCGGTGTCATCCGCTAGATGGCGTGCTTTACGCTACATACTGGTCACCAAAATAAACATTAATACGAGTGTGGTATCTAGAATTCTAGGCACTATACACGTGTTTTACTGGTATATAACCACCGTTGGCACACGAAGTAGATTTTGTGCGGATTTTGTTTAAATACATATACAATTTTGCCAGCTCGATCACAATATTATAACACTAGCCGAATTGCCCAGCGTGGAACGGGACAAAAATGCAGCCACTGCAAGAACTTATGACTCCTTGTACTACCAGGTCAACTTATGACTCCTTGCACTACCCAAGAAAGTGTTGGTAGGGTAATGATGACTACAAATTATGACTCCTTGCACTACCACGTCAAGTTTTGTTAGGGCAATGCCAATGACCATGGCTGTGGTATTGCAGCTTCAAAGGGTAATCAAATTCTTGGATTGATTAGAAGAAACATAACATACAAGGGAAAAAAGTTAATTATACCTCTTTATAAATCAATAGTTAGACCTCATTTAGAATACTGTATACAAGCATGGATACCATATCGTCAGAAGGATATAGATACGCTTGAACGCATACAAAGGAGAGCAACTAAAATGATTCCAGAACTGAGAGACCTTAGTTATGAAGAACGCCTGAAAGAATGTGGTTTAACAACTCTAGAGACAAGGAGGTTAAGAGGAGATCAGATTGAAGTTTTTAAGATATTGAATGGGTATGAAAATATTGATAGAAATATGTTTTTCTCACTCAAGAAGGATAGCAGAACTAGAGGACATGAGGTAAAATTAGTAAAGGATCAATGTAGATTGGACATCAGGAAGCACTCGTTCTCACAGAGGACAATACATGAATGGAACAAATTGTCTACAGATTGTGTAACTGCTAGCAGCGTGAATATGTTTAAAAACAAGGTTGACACATATCTTGGGAGGGCGGGTTATAAGTAGATGAACATTGTTGGACTCTCGATAAGCCAATGGCTTCCTTGTCCACTTGCCATCTGGGCCTTTGGCTTGGATGGCAAATCTTGTTAAACTCCATGTCCCGAACATGTGTGTACAACTGCTGGTTTCACGAAGCGTTCGGTGGACGTTGGACGTTGGACGTTGGACGTTGGACGTTGGACGTTGGACGTAGATCTGACGGATACACGCGGGAACAGACATACAGAGTAACATATCTCTTTATTATCAAACTACTTTAATATAAATTAGAGAGCTATGCCACGCATTGGACCGTTGGGCCTGAGAAAAGCTTTTGTAACTAGTCATCTCCAAGGTACAGCTGTCACTGCTGCCACCAGGTGACGCCCCATTGCAATTCCAGGAAAACAGCTGTGGATATTATGGTGCCCAATTTATGACGTCAGACAGTAATGACGTCAGAACGCAAGGACGGAAGGCGGATATGCGCATGCGTTGGTGGATGCGTGTGTACGTAACACCGCATAAGCGATGTCGGCGTACTTCTGAGTCTCAGTAGCGATAAGACATAAGCATTTTCTCTACACGTCTACTCGGTTGCCGTTTAGCTGTATGCGCATGTTGGACGGACGTATGTTGGACGTATGTTGGACGTATGTTGGACGCAATAAGACAGTGGCTAAGACATTTGACGCTCAACCAAGAATCTTCTTGCGGCCGCTTCGAGGCTTGGGCAATTTCGTTCACTCCATGTTGCCTAGGTGCGCTCAGCTGTATAAACGAGTACCTGGCTACGTACAGTGTGAATGAATAATCTTTGTACAGTAATTGCGTGCGTGCGTGTGTGTGTGTGCGTGCGTGCGTGCGTGCGTGTGTGTGTGTGTGTGTGACTGTGTGTGTGTATGTGTGTGTACGTGTGTGTGTGTGTACGTGTACTGACCGCTACTCGAATAAAGTGTCGCTCATACCACCCCACGTGGAGAGGGTGATTGACACACAGACGGGGAAGAGGCTGTTGTCAGTAGTACCCTTTCCCGTTGGTTGATTCCACTATCTTAACAATACATAGGAATCTAGAACCAACTTTAGGGAACTTGATCTCCAAGACAGCGCCACAGAGCACAACCTGATTATGCTCGTACGTATTTATAGCTGCTGCTATAAATTCTCCAGCCGCTGATGTTGATGCTCTTGCAGCACCGGCTGAGGGTGTTGTCCTACCATAAATATAATTTACTGGCGAATCCCGTTCCTACATGTTCATACTGAATAGAGTCGTCTCGGTAACGTCTTATGTACGTACACACAGTGATTGATATCTGTTCTTCGATAATCCGATTTTTCATGCTTTTTTTGTGGAAACTATCTCGATACACTGTAAGTTGCTTAATTAATCCGTTTTTGTGTGTTCCCGCACACACTGGCAGCCTTCTCATAACATATCGAGAACTTATAGCCTCCAACGAACATCAGAATTATAAATACCTGGCATTTGAACATTACCTTATAACGACGGCGGATAGACGCATGCTCTATTTGCACCCGTCAGCTGCAGTCGTTGTAATTAGGCAAGCGCGCGTTGTCGATCAAAGGTGTCAGTGCGTGGAAGGGCGAGTTGCTTGCGTGAAGGCACACCCCCCACAACGAAGAATAGTGCACTAGTAGACAGTTTCAGCCATACGTTCCAAGTTCCGAACGCATGTCAATATAGCCCGTATTGCTTAGCCTTCAACCATGCCATCCACGCATGTGTCGATTCGTTCGTAAAAGTATAACTACTGTAAAATTACACCATTTTTCCATTTCCTATTATGTTATAACTGTTTTTAGATATTTAGATTATATCGCACGTAAAACGTCGTGTCTTCTATGAAATAACGTCAAAAAACTTATAAGTAGTGTATTCACCAATGGATAACATTCTTTCCGTATCTCAGCGAGAAACTTATTGAGAACATGTGGCTAGTAAATTCAGCTCATGTCAGTACGTATAAGTTACGGAATTAATCACACGTAGAGCTAAACACTTATAAGCTAAACACTTATAGCTGAAACTGTATTGAGGCACCGACTCATCTTGTAACTGATCGACCTAAAACACGATTAACGGCATTGTCACATTTACACGATTAACGACATTGTCACATTTACACGATTAACGGCATTGTCACATATGCCAAAAGCGTGTTCGCTTAAATAAACACAGACACACGAGTCACACAAGGATCAAGCGTTGGAATTTCCAATGCGATGGTAAACTGTTGACGGCGGCATTCACGATTATTATACGGTGTAAATGTACTTCAGCCGTTGTGCCTACTATTGCTACTGAATGTGAACTTATTTGTTACACCACTGTCGCAGCTTCAACCGCTTCTGTGGCTAGGCCTATTAGTTCAGTAGCCGCTACTGCTATAAATTCTCCAGCCGCTGATGTTGATGCTCTTGCAGCACCGGCTGAGGGTGTTGTCCTACCATAAATATAATTTACTGGCGAATCCCGTTCCTACATGTTCATACTTAATAGAGTCGTCTCGATAGCGTCTTTATGTACACACATTGAAATCCGTTCTTCGATAATCCGATTTTTCAGTAATCCGTATGCTTTTGTGTGGGAACTATCTCCATACACTGTAAATCGCTTCATTAATCCGTTTTTGTGTGTTCCCGCACACCGTTTCGGGTAGCAGTTGGTCGGATAACGCTGTTGTAGGAATAATTCACTTAACCGATTTATTTTAGATCATTCAAAACGTTAAAGTTAGACAATCGACAGTCTCCGTGATTGTTTTTACATCACAGTTACTTTGTTTTTTGTTCAAGATCCTGTCAGTTACTAGAGATCAATGAAATGATATCGCAATTGAAACGTCATGATGCATTACGCGTGTATTACCGATAGTTATAACATGGGTGATAATAGGATGTTTCACTAATCCGCACGCTACGTTAATCCAACCAAAACATTTGGGAACCAAAGTGTGCAGACAAACGAGACATGACCGTGATCGACAGATTCTGCTAACTGCAATACGAGTCATAAGTTTGACTGGGAATGTGTGCACGAAACGATACGACAGACATGCGGTATACATCACAACGCCGGGAAGCTGTGGGGGGAAGGCCGATGAGGGAATGCGCCCTGGGAGCTTCCCCATTAAGGGGTCATGCCATAACTAAGATATTGTACGCAATGAACTGTTTTCAAGACAGAGGTTTACACTCCGCCATCTAGTAGGCATCTACCCAAATTGTCGAGTCCTATTTGTTGATACTTCGTTATGCACAATGAAATATAGAAATCCCCTTCAATTATTATATGATTTATTATTAAGCACAGTTTAATTGTATATATCAAAAGAAAAAAAATAATAAAAAAAACAGGGACATTTTACGATTCGTGCGTCGTCATTAAACTAGACAACAACATCAATCCCAATAGAACATTTGTCAACAAGTGGCGGAGTGAGGCGGAGAGAGGCGCAGGCTAAGACGCCTTAGAAATGGTGTCCCGCAGTGACCTGTCCTTGCGCCAACCCTCTTCAATATCTATGTGTCAGATATGCCTCCCACCGCAGCAACAAAGTTTGTGTATGCTGATGACCTTGCTCTGTCATTGTACACAATTGCTTCCTACCTACATCAATGGAGACTACGATTAAGCCAAGCCAGAACAACTGCATCCCTATTTCTCCTTCATAATGCCATGGCACATAAAAATACTGAATGTCTCACTGAAGGGTAACATGCTTCTATTCAGTTCAGAAGTCTCACGTAGAAATAACACCTAGTGAAAGCTACTAAGAAGATGAACTCTTGTGTTTGGGCGATAGGGCGTCTGGCAGGCACATCTTGGGGAGCCAACTTTACGACTCTCAAAACATAAATTACCGCGCTTGCATTCGCACCTGCAGAATACTGCTGCCAAGCCTGGGACATAGCAACCAACACATTAGAAACTGCTCTAAATTCATCGATGCGAACCATTACTGGATGTGTGATGTACACCCCCACGGATATGTGTGATGTACACCCCCACTGAGATGTGTGATGTACACCCCCACTGGGACGTGTGATGTACACTCCCACTGAGATGTGTGATGTACACCCCACTGAGATGTGTGATGTACACCCCCACTGAGATGTGTAATGTACACCCCCACTGAGATGTGTGATGTACACCCCCACTGAGATGTGTGATGTACACCCCCACTGAGATGTGTGATGTACACTCACACTGAGATGTGTGATGGACACCCCCACTGAGATGTGTGATGTACACTCCCACTGAGATGTGTAATGTACACCCCCACTGAGATGTGTGATGTACACCCCCACTGAGATGTGTGATGTACACCCCCACTGAGATGTGTGATGTACACTCACACTGAGATGTGTGATGGACACCCCCACTGAGATGTGTGATGTACACTCACACTGAGATGTGTGATGTACACCCCCACTGAGATGTGTGATGTACACCCCCACTGGGACGTGTGATGTACACTCCCACTGAGATGTGTGATGTACACCCCACTGAGATGTGTGATGTACACCCCCACTGAGATGTGTAATGTACACCCCCACTGAGAAGTGTGATGTACACCCCCACTGAGATGTGTGATGTACACCCCCACTGAGATGTGTGATGTACACTCACACTGAGATGTGTGATGTACACTCCCACTGAGATGTGTGATGTACACTCCCACTGAGATGTGTGATGTACACCCCCACTGAGATATGTGATGTACACTCCCACTGAGATGTGTGATGTACACCCCCACTGAGATGTGTGATGTACACCCCCACTGAGATGTGTGATGTACACCCCCACTGCGATGTGTGATGTACACTCACACTGAGATGTGTGATGTACACCCCCACTGAGATGTGTGATGTACACTCACACTGAGATGTGTGATGTACACCTCCACTGAGATGTGTGATGTACATTCCCACTGAGATGTGTGATGTACACCCCCACTGAGATGTGTGATGTACACTCCCACTGAGATGTGTGATGTACACTCAAACTGAGATGTGTGATGTACACTCCCACTGAGATGTGTGATGTACACTCCCACTGAGATGTGTGATGTACACCCCCACTGAGATGTGTGATGTACATTCCCACTGAGATGTGTGATGAACACTCACACTGAGATGTGTGATGTACACCCCCACTGAGATGTGTGATGTTTTTTGTGTGTAATCACTTTATGCTTTGTGTTTGGTTTCACTTCATGCTTCAAGTCATAGTCATTCATTTCATTCGAGCCCAAACAGTTTTTATATTGGAAGCTCATTTCTACATATAGTCCGACAACTGATATCGGTTTGTTGTAGTGCAGCATATAGCGTATGCCAGATAGCCCTGGTTTGTTCACGTCGAGCAATCAGTATCTGGCAGATGGATTTTTCTAAGCCCTGGTTAAGAAACGTTACGGCGCCTGTAGTGGCAACTAATTGTGTTTAATCTAGTCCGCGTGCAGTCCCACACAGGGAAAGGCATTAGGGTCTTGTTTATGACATGTGCGTCCTCGTACATAACCAAAGTCAGACAGACAACGAGACGGTCGGTCGGTCGGTCGGTCGGTCGTTCGGTCGGTCGGTCGGTCGGTCGGTCGGTCGGTCGGTCGGTCGGTCGGTCGGTCGGTCGGTCGGTCGGTCGGTCGGTCGGTCGGTCGGTCGGTCGGTCGGTCGGTCGGTCGGTCGGTCGGTCGGTCGGTCGGTCGGTCGGTCGGTCGGTCGGTCGGTCGGTCGGTCGGTCGGTCGGTCGGTCGGTCGGTCGGTCGGTCGGTCGGTCGGTCGGTCGGTCGGTCGGTCGGTCGGTCGGTCGGTCGGTCGGTCGGTCGGTCGGTCGGTCGGTCGGTCGGTCGGTCGGTCGGTCGGTCGGTCGGTCGGTCGGTCGGTCGGTCGGTCGGTCGGTCGGTCGGTCGGTCGGTCGGTCGGTCGGTCGGTCGGTCGGTCGGTCGGTCGGTCGGTCGGTCGGTCGGTCGGTCGGTCGGTCGGTCGGTCGCCCGTCGACTGAGGCAAGTCGACAAGAGAGAGGCGAGCGATCCGAGTGGTGAACATATTGCGAATCGCTCACATAAGTAGTTCATTATTTTGACATTTATGAAGGCTTTCGAGACACCGACGTTTCAAGTTACACCCCTAGTGGCCCCGGCCGCCCGTCGCTTACTCATACTGCTGCGCGCCGCTGGTACCATGGATGTCAGCAGCAACTCGCCTAAGTCTAATCCTTTTCTTTGCGACTTGGTTCTTTGTGGTTTGTTTAAACATTCTTATTTATTATGTATGTCTCAGTCTGTTTGTCTGTCTGTCTGTCAGTCAGCCTGCATGTCTGTCTGTCTGTCCGTCTGTATGTCTGTCTCACCCCCTCTCTCTCTGTGTAAAAACAATGGCAAACTTAATTATATCAGTGGAAAAACTATAGTTTAGCTACGTTTAGACAATATTCAATATTTGTAAGGTCAGTACAGTAAAAGATGGCCATGATGTCAATTTATTATCAGGTTCTATATTACAAAAATAATGTAGTGCCGGGTAAAAAAATTACGTTTTGCTATCTTGAAATCACACGCGTTACTAAAAAAAATTGTGTAATGAATCCACAACATACGATATCTGCCAGATGTCGCTACTTGAATTACGTTTAATTTATAATGTATTCGGCTCTGATTAATATTCTTTTACCAAAACGTGTATCACCTGTGTTTATTATTGGCATCAAGGGCGTATGTTCAATCGACAGTAACATTTTGTGCTGATTTCATGTTACGACTACGACTGGGAGACCGATGCGCAGCTTGGTTTCAGGGTAAGCGCCTACCTAAGTTTGAAAGTGTGGTGTCTTATGATTTATAATGACGAAGTTGGTTTCATGGTGTTTAGCAATGTAGTTTGCGGTGCATTCAGGTTTGTTTTGCAATTTGTTCAATCGCGATACTCAATTAAAGTCTACTAACACCGGGAACTAGCGTCATGAAAATATTATAGTATGAGCCACTTTTAAGCCATGGAACACAATCGCGCCACGACATTCTTAGACAAAATAAACAAGTCACTAATGTTGTGACAGTCACTCTCGTTAAATCGTTAAATTATACACGGACCATGTTTATTACGTCTTTGTTGGTGAACATTTATAGTATTCGCGCAGTCGCTATCTTATAATCCCGCAAGTATATATTTGTATGTATGTATGTATGTATGTATGTATGTATGTATGTATGTATGTATGTATGTATGTATGTATGTATGTATGTATGTATGTATGTATGTATGTATGTATGTCCTACGACCCTACTCTCGGATCGTCTCAGTGAATTTTTTTTAGAAATCCACCCCGTTGTTGCCGTTTCTGTAAACAGTCGAATTACCATTTTTAGTTATTACGTACAACTGTCCGCAACACTACGTGAACAGTTACGTACAATTGTTGACAACGTCATGTGTTTTTTCTTTGATTGTCCCAAATTACGTAATAAAGAGGGCTGCATCGATATTTCGGTGATAACGTTTTTTAATTTTGTTATCGTGACAGTCACTTACGCGAGCGAGAGTCGGATAAGCGGGACTAGTCTCATATGCGTGGTCTCGTTGTTACCCACTACTCCATTTTGTATAGGCGTTCCCGTGAAGCGCCAGCAGCCAATCAGCGGCGTTATCGATCGAGATTCTACACTAAACAAATTTGGTCTGATTTAACTTTTAAATCTGACAGTTGTGTCAATAATTATAATCAAAGTTTAGAATTAATTCGGATTACACTGATAAAATTCCACTCTTGCTTTATGAATTAGCCAAATGCTCGGATGACATCGTAATTAGCTAATTGTGTATGCGCCCAGATTTTGGACGCATACATAATTTCCGCCACAATGAAAAGTACACATTACATCCAGGCGATGATGTGTGCGACAAACGGTGGCGCCACAGCACGGAGCCTGGATAATAGACGCTATGCCACAACTTACATTTAATGTCGGGTAATGAGACTCCCGTCGACAATCTCACGTGATTTCACCTTTATACTAGTGTTAAATTATGCACCAGAGGCGGGGTAGGTAGCATCGCCTGTATCGCTCGGCTCACGCTGGCCGCGTGTGTAATAAACCAAAGAAGTGCATTCGTCGTAGTCTGCATCATGTTCGTCTTGACTACCTGGTAGTTGCTATGTGTCGTAGTGCTCTGCACGTGCCTGCCTACATTTTGCGAGCCGGGCCTGGGCTAAAAAATATTAAACAGATCGGGCTTGGGCCGGGCCTTGGCCTAATATGAGAAGGCCAGACTGGGCTGGGCGTGGACCTAATAAAAATATTAACACAAAACCAAGATTATTAATTTTAATATTAAATCATAAATTGTATTTCCGGTTAATGAATGTTTAAAATGATTTCTTTCTTTCTAAAATATACGCATAGTCTCATAACCATGTCTTTGTATTTTAATTCTCGAAAGATGTACTGGCTTTCCAAAACGCTGTGACTGGAGTAGTGGCACTTGTTTCACTGGCTTCATCACAGATAATGCGTGTTTCTCTTCATTCTTCTTCAGCTCAAACTTGTATTGTATCGTTATTGCTGAGGATAAACGGGAGGTTGGATTCTCTGGGTATGTAGTATACTATGTGTTTGACTTTGTACACCTGCATAATGCATTGCATAGCAATGCATAGTACTGCATACACAGTACACACATTACACAGTACATATTACTACTATATTGTAGATACAGGATACAGATGTTAGAGATGCATATTTTTTGGCATGAATGTAGCATTTTGCATAGATATAATGACCCCACACCATGCCATTTAAGTTTACCTGGCTAGAAGCATCCAACCCCAAATGTTTACTTTAGGCATATTTGCAGAGGCAATCAAGTCATGATTAACCATCAACTTATCACCATTTTACCTTACCAGTGGACATTCTATTGTCTAGGTCTTCCCTCCAAATCTTGCCTGCCAGAATGACCTGTTCACTGGTCACTGCCCACTGCCCAGTGCCCACCCCAGTTGGTAGTTGGTATTTTTCAATTGTGTTAACTAGTGTCTACTGTTTAGTGTATACAATTTCCCCAGTACTGATTCATTCATGCTTGTACTAATTTATACATGTCTGAACCTGATCTCTCTCAGGCTAGTGACTGCAGGCCTGCTGGAAATGCTACTGGGTGTCGGTGCTAGTGGGTGACATTTAATTGAAATATCAATTAATACCAAATTAACTGCCCTTACTGGTAACATTAATTAATTAAATTAAGTTAACTTAGTTGAGCTAATTCAATTAACTTAGCTGACCTAATTCAATTAACAAAAACTAACTAAAATTCGGGTGATGAATTGCATTAGGGTTAGATAAACAAATCTCCTACCCTAACCATAAGCCAATAAATTAAAGCCATATATAAAATATGTTATGATACTTAATAGTAATGACAACAAATAGTTGATTATTTTTCTTCAGGATATTCGTCCGTTTGAAGCAGTTGGTGGTGCTGGATTTCTAGAACTCACACAGCACACTATGGACAGCAGACAGCAGACTAGTAGACATTATACAATGTTCATGTATTATCGTTTTGTTATGTTATTTAATAAAACAATACGCATGTATTACAGTTTATTTGTGTTTAGTTTTTATGATAAGATAATAGGTTTATCTTTTCTAAATTTAGTGGGCCGCTGGCTTACCCGTATTTGACCCTTGGTTATGGGCCGGGCCTGGGCCTGAAACGTGCGGGCCCGGCCGGGCCTGGGCGAAACATTAACGGTCTGGGCCGGTCCTAGGCCGGGCTGGGCTTGACGAATGTTTGCACGCCTGTGCCGGGCCTGGATTCTAACTGCTAATTGCGAGCAGGGCTAGGGTTCAATCATAGGCCCGTGCATTGTGTCCGCTAACTAGGAGCTAACCACACTCCACCAACCGAACGCGCCGAGTAATGCCGAGTTACAGCTGCGTAGTGTTAACAGCGCCACGGTGTTCAACATGCATTAGATCCAGTGCACGTTGCACCTCAGCTTGTTGTGCGACAGGCTGATGTCGGGTTGGTTTAGGGTTCGACTGCTGGATCACAGTAACCGACCCTAACTGTTCACAACCAGACACTGCATAATAGGAGCTGAGATGTTCTTGTGCATAAGTACACTTATGTCTTGTTCATTTTCAAGATTGCGGATAAATCAATCGCATATATTTCAGTAGCGACATCTGCCTATATTCCCATGATTCCAGGCACGGAATTGGTCACAGCGATATTCCAATCAAGTCAGACATGTTCATGTATTGGTCCTACTGCCATATACACTGTATGTTTAGTGTTTAGGTCCCCCGCTCTGAAGCTGGTTGGTGCGCGTCCCTGTTCATGATATTATGCTTAAAGCGAAAGAAAGTCGTGGTTTTTGGGAAACGCACCCAAACGAGTTAACAAAGCCTAACCATTTGCAACTGCACTCATGAATATCGCGCCAGTAGTTCTCTCAGAATTTGTTCGAAAAGTGGGAGATTCTAGTCAAATCGTTATTTTCCTGGCGGCTGACTTGTTTATTGGGCGACCAATAAGCGCTTCGCCGTTCTACGGAATCGGTTTCCGGTGAGACGCACGAAGTGTTTTCGACTAAAATCGAAGGGCTGTCGGAAGCAACGCAAACTCTCAATCAACCAGCTGTTACGTCAGAACAGGATAAGTTCAGTAAACAGAGGCCAACGTATGTCGCAAAAGTTGAGCTTAGACACAGACAGCATGGCCTAATCATATTGGCAAGTATAGGACTATGAGTTAACAAATATATTTTCGTATGATGAATTAATATTTCCACCAGACTACATGCACTCGAAGGTAATATATTAGTATTAAGCGGCCCATGAAGTTCAAATGCTGTGTGGTCAACAAGGTTTTTCTAGGAAGCCACTGCCGTGATATTCTTGATTGTAGTTTCGAATGGTTATGTTTGAGTAACTCCATGACTTTTGTTTCGCTTTTATTAACGATTCCGGTTCCTGCTGATGTGAGGAAAGAAGTCATATTACTATTTTATTAGCTCCAACTTCAATTTTTTTTTACATTTGTTTTGCAAAATAGTTATTCTATGACATTTTATACGGTCTGCACCGAAACATGCGTATTGCGTGTACATTGATGCATTTATTCTCGCGTGGTCGTACATATTTGTTTGGTCATACCTACGAATGTATAGCATTCAACTGTTATTTGAATGGGTCGGGTCTTTCCGTGTTAATATAAAACTGTTTCGAAACTGCCAAATGTGATGTAATTTGTCAAATTATGCTCTAGCAATATTCTATGAGATTGACCCTGTGAGCTTTATTATGAAACAAACTCAACTTGTATCGTTATGTTTCAGATATCCGCTTCAAGCACAACTATGATAGGCCAGTACTTGCCCACAATAGTGGCCGTAGGAGCTATTCTAGCCACTTATAAGCTGATCAGCTTCTGCGAAGTGATAGACAATATAACTGCCAAGCCGTTGGAGGACAAGTATGACTACGTGATCGGTAGGTGGCGCCACGTATGATAACCTAGCGAGTCGATTGGGAAACACGTGGTTGTGCCATAGAAACAGCAGCCCATCACGTGCATGAGCATCTACATTTCCAGAACCGTTTTCTATGTTCAAACTTCCTTATGCAAATATTATAAAGCTTCCTTCCTTCTTGATTTCAGTTAACAGTATATGTATACTTAGAGATGTACGCTAATTAGTAAAGTAAAGTAACATAAGCCTGAATATATTTGGTCTTGAAAATGCATCATTATATACGTCGTGAGATCGACCTAGCAACTAATCTAGACCCAACCTACAGTTGGCGGCGGCACATCCGGGGCTGTGTTGGCTCGCCGTCTAGCGGAAGACAGCGACACGACGGTGCTGCTCCTGGAGGCTGGCGTGAACCCTACTGGTCAGGAGGACGTAGACGTGCCGTTGTTCGCAGACAAACTCATCGGCAGCCACATGGACTGGCGATACACGACGACGAAGCAGAAGCACGCGTGCAAGGGACACAAAGACGGCGTGAGTGGACCTGAATAATCTAACTATGATCCACAAATGTATGTTTGTCTGTTTGTATGTTAGGCTACTTCTCCTAGACGCGTTGCATCTCGGGCGTCAAACTTTCAGGGGTTCATCTACGACTACGACCCCACGGTCGGGTCATCTACGACCCACGGTTGGGTAATCTACGACCCCACGGTCGGGTCATCTACGACCCGCGGTCGGGTCATCTACGACCCGCGGTCGGGTCATCTACGACCCCACGGTCGGGTCATCTACAACGGGTCGTCTCAGTTTTACTTTTTCTAAATTCGCCGCCCTATTACCCTTTCTACGAACAACAGAATTACCCTTTGTAGTTATTATGCACAATTGTCCGCAACGCTACGCCAACAATTACGTACAGCTGTTGACAACGCCATGCGTCTTTTCTTCGATTGTCCCAACTTACGTAATACAAGGGTAAGGCGTCGCTAGACTTTATTATAACTGCAGTATTATGTCGCAATTTCGAGAGGTATTGATTGACTGGCAGTATCAAGGCATATATGGATATTTCTGTGAAATGTTGTAGATATTGTTACCGTGACAGTCACTTACGAACTACCAAGTTATCCCGTCAAGAGGATGGGCATTTTTGCTAGTAATAATACCACTAATAATGATAACATTTCTATAGCTCAGAGGCGCAACACACCATGGCATGGTATCATGAATAGGGACACGCAAAAGTCATTATCATAGCGAAGGGATAATAGTCATAGTAACATGAAATGATAAGCAAAACGAAGACGATCTTTGTGAGAAGACAATGTTACTTGTTTTGCAATAATTGTACTTTTATGTAGGAATCCATTTTATATAGGAATACGTTATTATTTAATATATTTATCGCCCAAGAAGTTTACAATTATCAGAATCAGATATATTGGCTGGGACGGAATCATTCCCTAGTCGTCGCGTCAGTTAATCAGCTGATGAATAGGATCAAATTGCTCTGGCCGAAGTGATTCTATTAAACGGAGTCCACTGTACGTGCATGGGTACGTTTGGTGTAAAAATTGTTTTGAAAAAGGCTGACTATTGTAGTAAGCACAACACAGAAACTAGTCAGTTAATAGAACGTTGCCAAATGCTGGAAACAACTAGTTAAACACAAAAAAAAAACTTATTTGAATTTGTGTTTCTCATATAACATAAACAGCAATTATTGAGGACGCCATTGCTGCATGACAGGTGAGCGTGTGGCCTTCTGGGAAGGGACTCGGTGGAAGCAGTAACATCAACTACATGCAGTACTTGAGAGGCAATCGCCATGACTACGACGACTGGGCAAACAACGGGGCGCAGGGCTGGAGCTACAAGGACGTGCTTCCTTATTTCATTAAGTCCGAAGACAATCACAATTCCGTCTTCACTCGCACAGGTAACTGTCTATCGGACAGGTAACTGTCTATTGCACAGGTAACTGTCTATCAAACAGGTAACTGTCTTTCGCACAGGTAACTGTCTATCGCACAGGTAACTGTCTATCACACAGGTAACTGTCGATCACACAGGTAACTGTCGATCACACAGGTAACTGTCTATCACACAGGTAACTGTCTATCACACAGGTAACTGTCTATCACACAGGTAACTGTCTTTCGCACAGGTAACTGTCCATCGCACAGGTAACTGTCTGTCGTACAGGTAACTGTCCATCGCACAGGTAACTGTCTGTCGAACAGGTAACTGTCCATCGCACAGGTAACTGTCCATCGCACAGGTAACTGTCTAGCCAAGCTCCAGAGCTCGGGTATTCTTTAAAACAACAACGAATGCTGTCCATTTCAAGACACGGCACCATACACCACATATTATTGTCGGATCTAATAAAGAATAAAGAACCAGTAACTTCAAAATTAAATAAACATCAAAGTTATGCCCATACAATATTGAGCTGTCCAGACGTCCACGCACGCACGCACGCACGCACGCACGCACGCACGCACGCACGCACGCACGCACGCACGCACGCACGCACGCACGCACGCACGCACGCACGCACGCACGCACTCATGCACGCACGCACGCATGCACACGCACACGCACACGCACCCTTCCACCCACCCTCCCCCACACACACGCACGCACACATACATGTCAATTGGTCTATGCGTGTTTTGTGACAGTGTTCCACGGATACGGGGGCAAGATGACGATCAGTGACATCAGGTTGTCACCAGTGAACGAGATAGCCGAGAAAGCGCTGAAGGAGCTCGGGGTACCAAAGCGAGACACAAACGGGAAGACACAGTTCGGTGCGTCCTTCTTAAAATACCAGCGTTTGAAAGGTCATGTTATAACATTATGTTGATGCGATAATAATTATTCCAGTTTACGCTCAGTTCAAATACACACAATGATCTGATTTTTTCCAAGAAAATAAAATTACGATTTTATATAATTTTCAACACATGAAAACAAGAGAAAGTTAATTTAGCCATGATTTTATGTTACAAGGTAGTGATATATAAATAGTCGTTGTGTATTAATGTCTTCTTTCGCTTAGTCGGCAGCCATTTGTTTTTATACATATATGACTCCCGTTTTGCTTTCTGTACATTTTAAAACAAAATAACGCATTTTTATACTTCATATATAATTAACATTGTGAATGTATGTCAAAGTGTACATGATTATTTATAAATGTATTTGTAGATACATTTGTTTATATATGTCAGCTGATCAGATATATATATATATATATATATATATATATATATATATATATATAATATATATATATATATATATATATATATATATATATATATATATATATATATATATATATATATATATATATATATATAATATATATATATATATATATCATATATATATATATATGTATATATATATATATATATATATATATATATATATATATATATATATATATATATATATGTGTATATATATATATATATATTTATATATATATATATATATATATATACATATAGGTAAAATTATACACACTCACATATATATATATATATATATATATATATATATATATATATATATATATATATATATATATATATATATATATATATATATATACATACATATATATATACATATATATATATATACATATATATATATATATATATATATATATATATATATATATATATATATATATATATATATATATATATATATATATATATATATATAGGTAACATTAAATGTTTAATGCGTCTAACTCGCAAAGCGCACGCTAAAATTCGAAGTTAATGAGATGGGCAATCACGTGGTTTTGTGTCGTCAGTGGTGACATTCGTTTGCGTTCAGTCGGTGATTTCCATGCACTATTCAGTATAGTTTCACTCGCGTCACTATGGCAATGGCAATTTTCTAGAATACCGAGTAAAATGTTAGATTTCGAACCGATAGTGGCACGTGATACCGCAAAATCATCTTCGAATTCGGCTTATTCGGAGCAATTTTGCAACGCCAGTAAAAAGGTACTTTCTTATATTGCGCGGTATCCAGACCTGTTCATTCCAACGCCATCTCAACTTCTCTGGGAAGCATTCAGCCACGCTGCAATTGCGCGAAGACTATTCGTTCACATTTCCACCACTGTCTGTATTGCCAGGTACTCATTTATATAGCTGAGTGAACAGTAGCCTTCGATCGTTGATTTTATGACCTAACACACACACACACACACACACACACACACACACACACACACACACACACACACACACACACACACACACACACACACACACACACACACACACACACACACACACACACACACACACACACACACACACACACACACACACACACACACACACACACACACACACACACACACACACACACACACACACACACACACACACACACACACACACACACACACACACACACACACACACACACACACACACACACACACACACACACACACACACACACACACACACACACACACACACACACACACACACACACACACACACACACACACACACACACACACACACACACACACACACACACACACACACACACACACACACACACACACACACACACACACACACACACACACACACACACACACACACACACACACACACACACACACACACACACACACACACACACACACACACACACACACACACACACACACACACACACACACACACACACACACACACACACACACACACACATACATCCTGTCCGATATACATGAACTTAAACTGTACGAATAAATTACTCAAACCTTAACCATGAACAATACTCGCCACGTGGTCAAACATTACTCGTACTTCCACATAGTGAAAAAAATTTACACACACAACAAAAACTGTGAAACTCATTATTTTGTGACGTGGCCTCGGCATAACCATCGATTTTATGGTATCCGTGGCGTTAGGCGTAGGATATGGCGAGTATGTGTTTCTTTTTATTTTGATCATTATGTGGAAGTAAGAGTAATATTTACCACGTGACATGTTTATATGTATGGTAGATATATGAGGAGAAGTTTCTGGGTGGTCGTGTCATGGTTATGTCAGAAAGTAAAATTCCGTTTGCGAGGCCCGCTTGCCTTCGATCCGGGCGACGAGGTCGTCGCTGCCTACGTTCGGTTTCCACGGATTGATGGCATCAACATAGTTTTTATTACTGGGAATAATGTTGGCACATCATCCTCTTTCAAAGATATTTTGCACCAGGCTAACACAGGACTGCCATCTTCTCCGCACCGCCGTCGAAACAAGGTTTCTCGAAGTGAGCCGAACAAAGCCGGCTATTATTCGTCGGCTTGAAGTTGGCAGACTTTATTTTCGCGAGCCATTTCTTTAGCAAAGTTGGTTGCGGAGGGAACTTAGACGATCTACATGTTACTATATTCTTATTAGTGTTCGCATTACAACCGAATGCCGCACAATAAACCATTTTGACGCTCGCTGCGAAATAACCGCAGTCGCTGCAAACATAGGTGAATGAATGGAAAGTCGCCGTCTCGTTGCGCCTCCGAGTCACCAGTGACGTCACATCGAAGCTTGGCGATTATCGCTGGAAAAAATAAGTATTATCGAGGCAGGCAGGTAGAACAGAGTATTATTTTGAATTATTAATTAGTTGAATTGGAATGAAATTTTTTTATGTTGTGGATTTGGAAATATAATGAATGCAATATATGATTTCAAGCAATCGTTGTTTTTATTACTTTTAAGAGTTACATTGGCCATACCATGTTTTTTACATCATTTGAATGTTGTAAACCTTGTCAAAATAAAATGAGTCTGTCTGTCTGTCTTTCTATGGCAGACCCTTGTCTGCATTCAGTCGTTTGTTAATCGCTGTAGCAATGTCAACACGCTAATTGAAAAAAGAGATATGTCGCGTTACAGGCTATGGACACACCCAGGCGACAATTCGCGACGGTATGCGCTGGACAACGTTCAAGGCCTTCTTGAAGCGGGCTTTGCACTGGCCTAACCTGTACGTCATGACAGATGCACTCGTACAGAAGGTACGTTTCCAAATTGAAATGACGAGACATTATTATTGTATTATTGCGTCATGAAAATCACATATATTGTTTTGACTTCCATATCTGTTTACCCATGATGAGCTGCCTTTTACATCCCTATCCTATCCTATCCTATCCTGGCATCACTATCTGTTTCTCCGATTGGGTTCACAATGCTTCCTAGATACGTGACAGACTGTACTTCATCTAGGACTTATCCTTGTCGTGTAATTGGGTTGTTGTTCTTAGTGTTGGTTATTGTGATATTGGTTTTATGTTTGTTCACATTTAGTAGTAACGTGAACGTAGTTGTTTATATTAGTAATGTATGTTTCTATTAGTGATGTATGTTTCTATTAGTGATGTATATTTCTATTAGTGATGTATGTTTCTATTAGTGATGTATGTTTCTATTAGTGATGTATGTTTCTATTAGTGATGTATGTTTCTATTAGTGATGTATGCTTCTATTAGTGATGTATGTTTCTATTAGTGATGTATGCTTCTATTAGTGATGTATGTTTCTATTAGTGATGTATATTTCTATTAGTGATGTATGCTTCTATTAGTGATGTATGTTTCTATTAGTGATGTATGTTTCTATTAGTGATGTATGTTTCTATTAGTGATGTATGTTTCTATTAGTGATGTATGTTTCTATTAGTGATGTATGTTTCTATTAGTGATGTATGTTTCTATTAGTGATGTATGTTTCTATTAGTGATGTATGTTTCTATTAGTGATGTATGTTTCTATTAGTGATGTATGTTTCTATTAGTGATGTATGTTCTTGTCATTGGTTGGTTTGTGTGAAAGTAGATCCAGATCATAGGCAAAGTCGATATCATTTTGTTGCTCCCATAGTTTTCATTTTATGCTATTTTGTCTTCCGTGTGTAACTGTTTACACGATCTAGTCAATACTTACACAGGAATTGAAATATCGACAAAACGTAGACCTGTCTCATGTCTGTCTTTACATCGGATTTGGCCATGGTATTCCCCTCACGCAGGAAAAGCGTAACCATTATTTTTTTAGCTTAAGTTAGTCGCAATCTTCATTTCCCTTATGAAATCATACCGTCGTATACCATGATAAAAAATTATGTTTTGAAACAGGTAAATAATGGTAAAGTACCATGGTGTTTTGAAACAGGTGAACCATGGTATACAATGGTAAACCATATATATATATATATGTATATGTATATGTATATGTGTATGTGTATGTGTATGTGTATGTGTATGTGTATGTGTATGTGTATGTGTATGTGTATGTGTATATGTATATGTATATGTATATATATATATATATATATATATATATATATATATATATATATATAAATACCATAAATGTCCATAAAGTCCGCGTTAACGGACATAATATCTAGTATTTAATCCCGTATGAAAATATACCATAGAATTACACGTTACTACATGGTTCTACATGGTATTACATTGTGTACCATGGTATATCAGGACATTACATGGTAAAATGTGGTAGACCATGGTTTTTCATATATTGTGTATAGTAATTACATGGTATACCATGGTTCACCTGTTTCAAAAGACCGTGGTATTTTACCTATTTCAAAACAATATGGTATTTTACCATGGAATGTGATGGTATATTTGCATAAGGATGTTTCCCGGTAGTCGTTAATTTACAGCACCAGGGATACAGTGGGAAGTGTTCCGGATTAGATAAGTATTGGCGATAGGCATAATGCTTGTTTTTCTTCTGTCACACTTTGTAGTTAGCATTTGTGTAGACTATTCTCAGTAAAATTATACTCTTAGCAATTTTATGGCCTGTAAAATACTACTATGTATGTACAGCGCCTGAGAGCAATCTCAATTGGCTAGGGGCTATATAAGTATCTTTTATTGTTTATTATTATTATTATTATAGTAAAAAACACGAAATTTATTCGATTAAATAATAATGGATATAGCGGTGCACATTGCGGTGCACATTGCATAGAAAAAATACATTCCCTGTATACTACTGTCCGTTTGGCAGGTGATGTTCGACGGACGGCGGGCGGCGGGCGTCCTGTACAAGCGTGACGGAGAGGAGAGAATGGTGAAGGCGAAGAAAGAAGTCATCCTCTGCGCCGGGACCGTCGGCTCGGCGAAACTACTGCTGCTCTCTGGCGTCGGCCCGCGGAACCACCTGCTGAAAATGAAGGTAGGCCGTCAACGCTGCTTACACACACCCTTAGATCATAGCTAACCAGGTCTGTTGATGTTAAAATCTGTACTATGTGAATAGTTTAAGTAATGTGCGCAGTTGGTTTAATAAAAGAATACTTATTTTGGTTAAACTCGTCGTAGCGATTGATTTTGATCGGTTAATTGGCGGATGTGTGGAAAGGCTCATAGTACGAAACTGGGTACACATACACACCTTTACCTGTTATTTTTGCCGAATTTCAACTGTGCCCGGTTGAAAATAATGCAAACAGTTTGTCTGAAGATTTTGTCAAAACTAAATGACACAATTGCACATTAACACATTATGCGACAAAATGAAGAAAGACAAAAATATTAGCTGTGGGACGGGAGATTCCTACTAAGATCAAAACTGGTCGCTACCGTAGCAGCCACCCAAATAAAAAATATCATATATTCCTTATACATATATTCTTACATAAAGAAGTCTTTTTTGTTTGTCTCTTACGTATAAGCAATTTAAGTTTGTGGTGTTGTGTTGTGTTGACGTGTTTTATGTGTTGTGTTCGCCTGTACGCGTGTAAGCATGTGTGTTGTGTTCGCCTGTACGCGTGTAAGCATGTGTGCAGGTATACACATTGACAAGTTGAATTGTATTTGCATGAACTGTGTTTATTTAATTTAGTTGGCATATATAGCAATTTGGTATAGTGCATGTTACTTTATATTTTTGTAGCATGTAGTGTTTCGCGTAACTTGAGAAGCCTTTCAAACTATGACTCACTATCTTGTCTGTACCGGTCACTAAATCAGGGATATTGTTTAAAACGTGTAGAAAGTTATATTTACGACATTGTTTTGCAAATTCATGTTTAGTTCTGGAAGTATTAGTTAAGTTGTTCTCTGAATGTTATAGATATGTATGCTGGCAAACATAACTATAACAAACAAGCCAGCATGTTGTAGAGGATAGTATATGGGTTTGATTGTTTGCGAAATGATTCTTAAACGAGACGAGCGATAAATTGAATTGCGGAAACAGCTTTAATATAAACTCACTTCTGAGTTTCTCTATATTTTATTCCACTGTGTAGTTACATGAGACGATACAGTGACATATTGGTGTAGCGTCATCATCATCATCATCAGCAGCAGCAGCAGCAGCAGCAGCAGCAGCAGCAGCAGCAGCAGCAGCAGCAGCAGCAGCAGCAGCAGCAGCAGCAGCAGCAGCAGCAGCAGCAGCAGCAGCAGCAGCAGCAGCAGCAGCAGCAGCAGCAGCAGCAGCAGCATCATCATCATCATCATCATCATCATCATCATCATCATCATCATCATCATCATCATCATCATCATCATCATCATCATCATCATCATCATCATCATCATCATCACGTGCCGCGTCTGTTGCAGGCGTAGGCGATCTGGATCCTCCATTTCTCACGATCACAAGTGTCTCTAAACTAAACGATAATTTTGTGTCCTTTCCTAGCCAGGCTACTACTAGACCACCAAGGATTTGAACTCTTTGCTGACCTCTGCTTCTCCCCTCAATCTTTCCTGCTGTCACTGGGTGGCTTAGTTTTCTCTTTTTAATCAGGTGGCCTAGAAATTCTAGTCTTTTCTTGATTCTGCATTCGTCTGAAATGCCACATTTGCTTCTGTATCCTTTTCAGATTGTTTAGTCAGTGACCGTGATTCAAACTCATATAACAGTATAGGCTCTGTATAGCATTGCAGAATAGGTTTTCTTACTTCAAATGACGTTTGAAACTTATGTACACTGTTTTATTCTGCCTTACGTTTTACATTAAATGTCCGTTCTTATACAGCGCGGTATCCAGTCCTTTTTGCACTTCGCCCCTTGGCAAACATGTTCATCTAACGTCATTCTTCCCAGAGAAGTCGGAAATACATAGCAAATTTTTTAGATTTGTGGCATAGTCTTATACACCACACTTAACCATTTAACCCTAAATCAGTTTTAGTTTCAGTTTAAGTCATTGTGCTGTCGTCTGTTCCGGACGTTTCATTGAAACATACACGGCAGCCAATGTGACACCTTGTGACCTCTCACCAAAATAACACGTGTATGTTCGGGTATTTCCGACAGATTCCGGTGATCAGCGACGTCCCAGTCGGAGAGAACCTACAGGATCACGTGATGTCGAACGGTATTGAATTCTACTCGCCACATTCGATGACCATCACTCCGGCCAAGGCAGAGAACTTGATTTCCTCCTGGGCTTACAGCATGTTTGGAACAGGTAAGATCTTAATTGGTCAACCGGGTCGGTATATATACCTTTGTGTGTACATTTTACGATTCATTACACTATTTCTGCAGCACTACTTTGTTATACGTCCAGTCGCGGCGGATGCAGAAGGTCAGTGGGGTTCATCCGAACGTCTCCTAACATTACCACAAACCTTTTGGGGTCCACATACGCACGCACGCGCGCACGCACGCACGCACGCATATGCGCACATACACATATACACATGATCTCACACGATCACACACATCTTTATAGGAAAATGAATATTTTATGATGAAAATAAATCAATAAATCAATAAACCAATACATCAATAAATCAGTCAAGCAATCAATAAATAAATCAATCAATCAAGGACTTTACTGAAGGAAATCAGTTAATAACATAATTTAAACAGACTCGGTTTATAAATGAAAAGCTTGACAGGAATAACACCAAAGTAAAATACTGATAAGGTTGTCTTAATTCGTCACTAAAATACTCAAACCAGTTACACAGATATTCATAACATTCCATAAATCATTACAAATAATTATAAGAACATAAATTATGTGTGTTTTGTGTATGATGATGGTGACAGTAGTAGTGGTGATGATGATGGTTATTATTATGGTAGTAGTGATGATGATGAAGATGTTGATGGTGATGATGAAGAAGACGATGATGATGACAGTGATTTTGATGATGATGACGATGACGATTAGGATGATGATGTAGGTTTGAAGATGAGTCCTCGCTACCGAGAAGGCACTGCGTACGTGAAGACCCGCCACCAGCCTCCACACATGAAGTACCCGCTCATTGCTCTACACTTCGTCGCCAACATCGACATCTTTGAGCCGGAACAGCTGAACGTGAAAGACTCGGTACGTATTCGAACATCTCCGGGCCTGTCCAAATCACCTGGCACACATTCGTTTTACATATCACCATCACGCGGCGCCTTCTCCTCTCGGTAGGTCGGCTAACACGGATCGCCTCTCCTCTCTGCGTTGTGCCAGATCTGACCAGATCTCCATACGTCATGTTCTCGACCTATGCCTTGGTGCTGTCTGTCCATGTGGCTCTTGGTCTTCCCCTGCTTCTTTAACTGTCAACCGTTCTCTCCAATATTTCCCATTGAATTCCTTCCTGCCTTACGATGTGCCCAACAATGTTAGTTTGTGTTTGAAAACAATCATCACAATCCCCAGCTATTGTTATTCTTTATAATACAATAACTGTATGCTGCTGATGGCACATTGCACGTTATTCGTTAAATGCGAAATGGTGTATTGTCCCACATGGGTTCAGCAAAATGTTCTACCACGTCATATAAATAACAATAATAATAATATATAAAACATTTCTATTGCGTTAAAATCCTTGGGAGACCCAAGCTCGGCAGCACACCAAAACAAAAGGGGTTAAGCAGTTCATAATCTATAAGCAGTTCCAGTTGTAAACAGTTGGATTGGTACGCTGGGGCGCTATGGAAGATAAGCAAGTTTAAATAGGTGGGTTTTTAGTTTATGGCTAAATGTTGCTATATTTCCTACAGATTTAACACTACCAAGGTACACCTACTGAAAAAGCTCTTGTTCTGACATTTGTCTTAACACTGAGAACAAAAGGTAGATTAGAATTAGATGATCGAAGCTGTCTGGGCTGTCTGGCAGGAGTGAGCAATGTAAATATACTGGTTGCTTGGATGAAAGTGCTTGATAGGTAATTGATAGGTAATATCACTTCGTTGTGTTTACTATTTTACTAGTTTAAAAACTTTGCAATACTGTTTATTACATACTATTTCGGTCAAACAATTGCCGTAATTTCCTATTACTGTAGATACAACATTTGAAGTTGAATGCCAAAATGAATGCAATGCAACTTATATTTACATTAAATGAAAATGTAGATACCTATATATAATTCGCGTGAAATAATGTTGGCTTGATCTACTGACTTGATCTACTAGAAAATAGTCTTACGATCGACCATTCCAGCTGTTTACAACTGCTACTTACGACCGCCGCCTTCGTAAGTAGCTGTATCGTTCGTTTTGTTAGTATTTTAGATCACGTTGTTTCCATGTAGATTTGGTCCGGAGTCCACGGAAAACCGCCCCACGCCGAAGGATTCACTGTCTTCCCCATTTTGCTGCACCCGAGAAGTCGCGGAACTATCCGACTGAAGTCGAGCGATCCCGAAGATGACGTACTCATCAACCCGAACTACTTCTCCGAAACATCCGACGTTAAAATTCTAGTCGAAGGTATCGATCAGCGAATGGTAGATTCTACGAATGTCATAATGTTAACCTTAATTCGTTTTTGTTTATGCTCCTTCAATATGCAATAATCATTTGGTCGCGTCACGTATGTACAGGACAATAATTTGATTGGAAATATTCGAAAGTATTCCTCTTCACCAGGACGCTCACAAGACGTTGTTCCATTGATTATTTACGATTATTCTATGACACATAATTGATTTTTTTCAAGGCTAGTTTCATATACATTTAATGAGGGTTCCGTGGCATTTTTAAATAATGAACTGTGCAAACACATTCATTGTTTTTAATTTAATAACAACAATTATCATTGTGAATTTACAACATGAATACACAGATCCGCGTTATCGCATCTTCTCTTAAAAATGCCTTCGCCAGAAACCGGAACTATGCCTGCCTTATTCAATGTGGTAAACATTTCGCGTGACACCGCCAGCCACACAGTATGCCCGCCGCCTCGTCAAGACGAAGACCTTCAAGGACTGGCAAGTCGTCGTAGACAACTCCGTGCTTCCCGAGTGCGCGCAGATGGGAAACTTCACGGACCTGTACCACGAGTGCTACATACGCCACATCACGCTGTCCGGACAGTCGCCCGTCGGCACCTGCAAGATGGGCGCTCTGGGCGACCCGACGGCAGTCGTCGATCCGCTTCTCAGGTGGGTCTGGCGCTCTGGCGTCGGCCGCAGTTAGTTGGCTCCCTGAGTATGAGTCAACGTGTTCAAGCGCAGTGTCATCAATAATCAGAATAATTAGCAAATCATAATCATCAAACCATTCTTATCTTCATCATCATCTTCTATATCATTATCATGGTCATCGTCGTCACCGCAACCATCGCCATTACCAACACCCCATCGAAACCACAATCACCATCAACATCAGTAATGACATCGCCATCATCATCATCGTTGTCATCATCTTCATTATTATCATCATCAAATTATCACATTCATCGGCATCGTCATCATCAGCAACAACAGCAACATCATCATCGTAATCGTAATCATCACGATGACGACATCAATACACGTGTTGTTCCCTGCGTGTAGGGTGCGCGGCGTGAAGGGACTGCGAGTAGTCGACGCGTCAGTCGTGCCGAGCGCGATGAGTGGCAACTCGTACACGACCCAGGTGATGATTGCTGAGAAGGCGGCCGACATCATCCGAGGAATCGACAGCGTGAAGCCGATCAAAGACTACTTCCGTCACATGATCGCCATCAAGCACAGCAAGGTATTCAAGAATGTTCGTTTGCTAAAACATTAAGCCGGTAGTCGAGTAGAACAAATTGTGGAGCACCACTTTATATACACGCACGCACGCACGCACGCACGCACGCACGCACGCACGCACGCACGCACGCACGCACGTACGCATGCAAGCACGCACCCACGCACGCACGCAACGCAAAGTTACACTGGCAGAATACTTACTGCAAGGTGTACCAAATAAAACTATCGAAATGTCAAGAAAATCTAGATTATAATTAATTCAGAACATCGTTGAAGTGCCATGTAGACTTCGCACTCGCACTCTTGGTACTTACGACGATGTCATCTTACATGATGGTCTAGACAATTCTTGTTAGTTAACGTGATTCCCCAGTCTACTTTCCCGTACCGCTGGACTCCGTTTTTTGACGAACATTTTGACATAGCCACAAAACATAAGCGCGTCGCTTACTTCGACAGCAACGGTGATGTGTTCATTGTGTTTGCAATTCCGTGTTGCGACCCGTTTACGCAAAAGACGAGAGGCTTAAAGCGAAACAAAAGTCACGGTTTTGTGGATATACACCTAAAAGAGATAACAACTAACAACGTGCAACTAAAATCAAGAATATCACGCCAGTGGTTTACTCAGAATGTTTTCTAAAAGTTGGAGAATCCGGCCATTTCTCCAACTGACCGAGGAATGACATGTTAATTAGCCCGATCGATTTAGCGCATGCGCAGTTCTATAACATCGGCGTGACCTAGACTACAAGTGACGTATTAAGGGATGCCAGCCTACACAGAACCAATGCAAAATCTCAAACAAACGTGTTATTTTGCCAGAAAGAAGACTGCTTTAGTAAACAAAGGCCAAACTATGTGATATAACTCGAGTTTGGACGCAAATGGCATGGCCATATCATATTGACAAGAATAGAAATATGTGTATGCGAATATATTTTCATTTGGCGAGCGAATACCGCACTCATGACGTAGTTTATCTAACAGTATAGCACGACCCATGAAATTAAGATGTTGTGTGTTCAACAACGTTTTCCTGGTAAACCACTGGCGTGATATTCTTACGTATAATTACAAATGGTTATGTTTTAGTAACTCTTATAGGTGCCGGAAACCATGAGTTTTTTCGCTTTAAAAAATACATAACAAAATTATAGTCTGATGTGGGAAAGGCCGCGGGGGAATACAGTTAAGTGGAGGGAAAAGGCCGCTGATAGGGAGCAGTGAAAAGGACGCCAGCCGAAGCAGCACAACAACTAGTTGGGCTCACTCCTTTAATGGGAACTACGGGGAAGACCGACATAGCTGACGAAACTAATTGCTGACATTAACAAAACATCATTATCAATATTGAAACAAGTATTATGTTAATGTAACGCTATGTGTATGTTCATTGATTACGACTCTCCATACTGGTCAGCATTTGTGGGAATAATGTTTATATGATGTACGTAGGTGGCGGAAGACGAGAACGCGCCATCGACGGCTACAGCGTTTGATGACGAGGAGGAACAGAAGACGAAGACGTCGAAGAACAACAAGGCGAAGAAGGCGGCGAAGCGGCGCTGAACGTCTACGGTGTAACCTAACCACGAACCCTGGAGGCGACGAGTATAACCGGAAACAAACAAATAACTGTTGCGTACGCTTCTTGTTCATGGCGTAACCGAAGTCATATACAACGTGCAGGCAGTTAATTATTAGTAAGGTTTCGAAGTTAACCTGGGTTGTAAAACATACAGGTAGTTTCTGTGTTTCCGGTTTTACTCGGTAAGTCATTCTGTTATATAGTCGGACGTGTCCTCGTTTCAATACTTTCAGAAGATTTCTTTTCGATCAGAATCTATGTTAAATTAATTCAAACAAAATGTCACCCATACGTGATACATTGCTTCGATATACAGAATTATGTAATTTTAATATTGTTTTGTTCACATTTTGGGGATGTAACCGAGCCAGTCGGTATGATTAGTGTCTGCGTTGCCTTTGATTTAACAACATTGAACAAACATTACAAATACAATAGCCGATATCCCTGCCATATCGTTCGCAAACACGCAGTACGCACTCATGCATACACACGTGGGTTAAAACCTGCACCCAACACTGACGTATGCATGCACCCAAACAGGGGGCACCACGTGCGCTCACGAGCAAGCAAATTACTTTCGTTAACCATGAGAAGACGTCAGTTACGCGATGTCTTTAAATATGCAGCGTATTATTAAAGCCATGCAGGAAAACGTTAATTGCGATTGCAGAATTATGCAGCGCACGTTATCATTTGAATTGAAAGCTGGCGACTAAAGCTATGTAGATTCGCCACACATACTGTATATAAGTTACAACTGTATGGTGTGCGCAGCGGTTCTTGATTGTTCAATGCAAAACAAGTGTTAGGTACAACATAAAATGTAAGAGAATGATTGACCTTGGTTGTTGGAATAACGACACAGCGTCGTTGGTACGTATCTAAGTACCCGTAATGACGGAATGTAACGCGAGATATTACGATGCTAAATTGTATCGTATTGTGAGATAACTTCTTACAACAGGATCGGTATTATTGTAGGTCAGGGTTGTCGTAATTATCACATACATATTTTGTATATCATCTCAGTAAATCAGACTTTCGAACTTGATTAGTTTGACACTACCGGGTTTCTCTGTTCGCATACTCGACGGTTTTACTTCGTCATTGCTTGTTGTCTCATATCACTTCCGTGACACGTGACTGACGTCACTATTTACAAATAGGCTTCACCGACACACTGAATAGAAGATCATTTGTCCTGTTTGTTGTTTTCTTTGATTATGGTGTATTTAACATTAAGGTGTACTGTCGTTGGTGGTTAACTATTGTTGGTTAATTCGCTCTGTTCTAACACAGGTTGCATTAGCACGTATATGCCTATAAGTGTGGCTATGCGAGACGCTTTTGGTTGGTCCTGTGCATTATACATATATTGTATTCAATTAGTGTCGTAGAAACGACGCCGGCGTAAATGGAGATTGCTTTCATGACGCACGATAACCGCTACACAAATTCATTATCACTGTACAATATTTCACAAGGCACAATATATCTTTCGACCAAAAAAACTATTTGAATGGTACGCATCATAGTGCGTGTCTACTGTTTCTGTTGAACGGTGATGACGCGATTTCATTCAACGCGTCGGATTCTTCAATGTAATCATGCCGATCAGCGCTACTACTGTAATATATCCGGTGGCGATAACGTTCAGAGCCGATGGTGTTTGAATGTGCACAACATGTGACTTAGAATATTTACGGCGGGATTATTTCAGGTGTGACAAAGCGTGTGTTTGTTGCAAACCGCCATAGCGCTAACTGTGTACGGAATTTATAGACTTATCATTTGGTTGTGAGTGCCGTTTTGTGTGGTCTATGGATATTAGTTGGGTGGAAGTTAGATAACTCAGTACGAAATCAGTCAAAAGCGGCTGTGTCTTTACCTAGTTAAATTGGTTTCGTGTTTCGGGTGATTTGCGCAAGGGAGTTCAGTTTGTGATCAAGGTCTGTTGATGCTAATAAATGTCGTGCTCCGGCAATGGTGACCGTTGTCGTGTTGTTTCATGTTTTATTCACGTCGTAGAACAGCGTGACTGTTGCGATCGTCCTGTCCGTACATTTATGTTGCTTTTTGAATGCGTAGATTCTTATTCTCAATCGCTCCGCCCTGTTCGACTTTAAGTTCGAACAGTCAGGTCAGATTCAAACCGTCAAGAAAACATGACCAGAACAGTGGCGCCACGTGGTCAACGGAAACATAACTACAGGAGCACACTACCAACAGTGGCGCCACTCACCACATCACCACTGCCGTAACTTGATTATAAATTCAAAATGAACGGTTGGCGAAGGGATATGCACGATCGATTGACTGGACATCGTCGTTGTTGTTTACGATGTGTTACGTCATTATAACTGTGCACTTGAGTTACGTCATTATAACTGTGCACTTGAGTTACGTCATTATAACTGTGCACTTGAGTTACGTCATTATAACTGTGCACTTGAGTTTCAAAAAACAAACGAATATTATTGTTTTCTAGTTCACGTTAAGGTCTGTTCTTGATTATCGTATAGTGAACCGTCATTTGCGTAGGCACATTTTTATCCTTATATTTTGGGTTTGGGCAGTTTTCTTTAAGTTGAGGCTGATGCAGGATTACTCTTCCGTTAGCTAAATTTCCAAAAATACAAAAACATGTTTATGCATTCCGTATATGAAAATAATAGTGGTAATCAACTAAATTATATCCATCGAATATTCGCCTGCAATTGCAACGAAAGCACTTAGAATTGTAATGACATTTACACCGTATCGTGGAAGGGAAAACATGCTAACAACATTGTGTTATATAATACTAATCACGGACACGGCAGTCTCCGATGCATACTAATGCGAGTTGCATGCATTATTGGTTAATCGGATGATAACGGCGATCTGTCGTCGCAGAATGCCGTCTCATGAATTTGTAATCGCCCATCGATCAATTAATCTTCGGCGTTAAGAGTACCAATTAGTTCTTAGGGATGTATTATAAGAAGCGAACACAATATTGACCAAATGCACATTGATTGGACAATGACCGATGCTGCATTTGTGTGTATGTGTGTGTGTGTGTGTGTGTGTGTGTGTGTGTGTGTGTGTGTGTGTGTGTGTGTGTGTGTGTGTGTGTGTGTGTGTGTGTGTGTGTGTGTGTGTGTGTGTGTGTGTGTGTGTGCGTGCGTGCGTGCGTGCGTGCGTGCGTGCGTGCGTGCGTGCGTGCGTGCGTGCGTGCGTGCGTGTGTGTGTGTGTGTGTGTGTGTGTGTGTGCGTGTGTGAGTGTGTGTGTGTCTATGTGTGTTTGTGTGCGCGCGCGTTTGTATGTGTGTGTGCGTGCGTGCGTGCGTGTGTGTATGCGTGTATGTGTGTGTGTGTTGAGTGTGTTGAGTGTTTGTGTATGCGTGTATGTGTGTGTTGAGTGGTCTGAGTGTGTAGAGTGTGAGTGTGTTGACGAAATGGACAATGTTTGCACATTGACCGACGCTGCATTTGTGTGTATGTGTAGGTGTATGTTGGATGTGTTGGATGTGTTGGACGTGTTGAGTGTGCTGGATGTGTTGAGTGTGTTGGATGTGTTGAGTGTTTTGAATGTATTGAGTGTGTTGGGTGTGTGTTGGGTGTGTGTTGAGTGTGTTAAATGTGTTGAGTGTTTGAGTCAAGGGTTTTTTATGTCAGCACTAATAGCAACCCATGCCTTTTTCGAGTGTGGTTCGACCTAATACATCGTATCACCTATGATAGTATTACCATTCATCTAAAACAAATTAATACAATACAAACTCGACAGAACAAATTCGATATGTATTTATGCTTAGGATCATTATGCGATCACGCGGCCGAGGCAAAGTCTCTGTCATAATTACAACGTCGGTTCACGCACTTCACGCTTTATGAATCAATCGATCGGCGAGATAATTACGCCTATCTCATGTCGATGTAATATTTGCAGCATATTACGACCACACAGAGGAACACTATACATGTCTATGTGACACGAACATCCATACATAACTGAATTTTATACGACGCCGTCAACGTTGCAGATTTCTAAAATATCCCGGCACATCTACACTAAGTTTATAGCTACGACGATACCACAGTGAACATTCACAACATTCTTAACAGGCGAAGAACGTTGTGTTAAAAATTATGTTCCCACATACACCGAGGCGAGCTTGAGCAATCGCTCTTATTTCTCATGTGTAACAGGAGAGGGCCCGACGACCAGGAAACTAGTCCCAAATGCAGTCACACGATTATCGTTGATGACACGACTCTACGACACTTTTTCGACGATTCTATTCGTCTACTGCGAAACTCGGTCAAGTGATTTTCGTTTGTGACACGAACATGCGACACGTATTTTACGTCAAAGGATTGCCTCGCAATAACTGGGACGAGCATCAACAGACTGAACGTCCACAAGATAATGCCGTCATGCATTATACAACACTTGCGATACCGATCACGTCCATGGTCCATGGTCCATGGTCCATGTTCGGACACGTTCTGCGGATGACTGAAGATACTCCTACAAATGGAGTCATGGAATTCGCTGTACTTGGTGCTAATCAATATAAAGCTCGGAAAGGACGCCACAGCACAAACCTTTTAAGAGTTGTGTGGTCAAGTCAACAAAGTATGACTATGTGTATTTTGGTCGAGGGGAAACCTGGGAGCTGAGGACTTTGGCTGAAGACGGTGCCGAAGCGAGACCTAACATTGAGGGCCATCCTTCTCATGTCACTACTAAGACTCCGTGGTCAAAGGTGAAGAAGGGCTGATTGCAGCTCATCAAATCGTGTCTCTCCACAACCACGGACAAGCGATTGCGTTGCCAGATAAAGGTGTATGATGTATTCTTACTGCTGCAGCCGCGTAATGCAGTAGGTAGATAGGTAGAATGACGTCGCCGTCACCTGTTCAGCAGTCGACTTTCCACTTAGCGTACACTTGACCGTATCTCGTCTCGCCCAGCCTCGGCTCCGTCTCTAGACCGTTCTTGTACCTCTCCTCGTTGAACTTCTCCAGAAACAGGCGCCTTTCGACGACGTCGCCGTTCTCGAGTGCGCGTTGCGCTTCCGGTCCGTGCGTGACGTCACACCCGGTTGCGACGCCATCGACGAATCGCTGCTGGAGTCGCTCGGCTGACAGGAAGTAGCGCGCCAGGCTGAAGACCAACTGGAACACCTCGGCGAGCGTTATGACGGAGATTCCGACCCAGAGACCGAGCTGGCCGCCGATGTCCGACACAAGTTGCGTCGACAGATAGTCGGGCGTCTCCGTCGTGATGATCACGCTGCTGTCGGCGATGTAGACGTTCAGTCGGGCGAAGTCCTTCATTCCTTGCTCTCGAGTCTTGTCGGTGAAGTACTCCGACACGATGTTGTACTTCGGCGTGTCGAGGAAGCGGTCGCGGAACCGCTCAACATGGAAGACGTCGAAGTAGGCTGCGTCGCCCTCGTACCCACCGGCCGGCCACTTGGACAGGCTGTACGAGATGTCGTAGAAGACCTCGGAGCAGGGCGGATAGCAGCGACAGTTCTTGAGCAGCGTCGCGTTCTTCTGCGTGGCGTCCCTCGTCTCGCGAGCGCACTGTATGCGGTCGTACAGCTGCAGAAGGATCTACAAATGATACAATCATTCAGCACACCCTCCTCAACACACCCTCGCCAACACACCCTTCTCAACACACCCTCATCAACTGATTTAACTCAGCTCGAACTAGGTTCATTGTTGTTCAAATTTGTGGTAGTTGATTTAATAAAATAATGCTTAATTTTGTTAACATCGTCGAATGAACTGACTTTGATCGTTAGCTTGAAAAAGAAATGAATCGAATATCGGTGGTGGTGGAGCGTCCTTTACGGAAGAATGTTTGTTTAGGATAATACAAATACCAATGGTGATGATGTGATGATAATGATGATGATAATGACAACAGCAGCAACGATAATAATAATACTAATAATAGTCGTGGTGATGATGGTGACGACTATGATAACGATACTACTACTACTACTACTACTACTACTACTACTACTACTACTACTACTACTACTACTACTACTACTACTACTATTACTACTACTACTGTTACTACTACTACTACTGCTACTGCTACTGCTACTGCTACTACTACTGCTACTACTACTACTACTACTACTACTACTACTACTACTACTACTACTACTACTACTACTACTACTACTACTACTACTACTACTACTACTACTACTACTACTACTACTAATACTAATATTACCATTACTACTAATGATAATGATAATGATAATAATAATGATAATAATAATAATAACAACAATAATAGCAGTAATAATAACAACACTAATAACAATAACAATAATGATAGATGAACAAAAGGATGGTACGCACATTGAGACAGTGGATGGACGCCTGGTGCATGCAGCTTGCGGGGAAGGCGTCGCTCTGGCGGCAGGAGATAACGTTAGTTCCGGGCAGCGCCGGCAGGGATGCGTCGGAACAGTTGCACTTGCGGATGATGTGACTCTGAAGACACATCTTCTGACAGGCGATGCCGCGGTACTGTCGCCGTCGCCCGCCCGCTCCGTTGTCGAACGGGTTCCGCTCGTGGCAGTGTCCGTACGGCTGACCAATGCGCACGTTCTTGCGAGGGCGGACCCCGAACGACGCCGAGAAGCCGGGCGGCACGTCGAAGCCCTCTGCGAACGGGAACGGCTCGGTGTCAGGCGGGTGGACTACGACCCGCACCCCCTCGCTCGCCGACACTGCGCTCTGCGACTCGTGCAGGCCGGGCAGCACGCGAACCTGGGGATATATCGTCGTTTTACGTCCAGGTCCATGCCATACGAATAAAGTGCTAGTAGCTTTGAGACGGTATTCCCTTTCGAGTAGGGTTGGGTATTGCCAAACCTTTTGTATCGCGATATATTGTGTTTGGTTTTATTCAGATAGAACATTGCTTAACCTGTTGTGTTATACTGTGTTTTATCGTGCGTGACTGATATTTATAATAAATTTTCGTTGATTTTCGCATCGTTAGCCAGAGTTGTAAATACGGAACATACAAAGACTGTTTAATTATATTATGCATTGCAGTAAATAAATAATTAAACATACATACGCACGCACGCACGCACGCACGCACAAACACACACACACACACCCACACACACATACATCCTGTCCGATATACATGAACTTAAACTGTACGAATAAATTACTCAAACCTTAACCATGAAAAATTAATAATAATAAAGATTAGCGACTGGATCTATCCTAATCTAATCTGGCCCATAATTACTCACTAAACTCACTTTTGACAAGTCGGAAGTGCAAAAGTAAAACTATATAGTAGGGCCTTTATACCGTTACGTCGAATCCGTATCGCGATACGTACTGCACATAATATATACCACAATATACAGGGAAACCGGCAAAATACGGCAACACTACTTTCTAAGATGTTTACTGCACCTTGAAAACGTGTTCATGAAGAGGGGAAATGGCACCTTTACAGACTACAACACTTTTGCGGCGCATATTATTAAATCTCAAGTTGCTGGTTGTCTGTATATGCAGTGTCTTCCTCGTTGATTTTATCGAAAACAAATTGTAGGAAAACGCTACTGTAAGTTGGTGAAGGGATAACAACCAAAGTGCACAGTTTACATTAAAACCGATTCGTTATTTTGCCTATAGTGTGGAATTGCCTGACTAATGTTTGCCATTGGTTTCAATGAGAAAATTTTGCCTATAGTGTGGAATTGCTTGACTAATGTTTGCCATTGGTTTCAATAAGAAAATGTTGCCTATAGTGTGGAATTGCCTGACTAATGTTTGCCATTGGTTTCAATGAGAAAATTTTGCCTATAGTGTGGAATTGCCTGACTAATGTTTGCCATTGGTTTCAATGAGAAAAACAATACCTCTTTATTGCGGTCGAGCAATCCGTTCCCGGAGAACACGATCGACGACCAGCCGTTCTCGATGCCCTCCGGCAGAGGCAGGTGTTCGGACGGTTCCCCCGCCGAGGTGTCCTCCGAGGTGTAGGTGAAGCAGTTGAAGTAGTACGGGTCAAAGAAGCGGACGAAGGATCGGGCGCGGTCGCATTTCTTGCCGCCGAAGTGGCAGTTGACGACGAACTCGTCCAACTGCACCGCCGCCAGCGAGATGGTCGCTTCAGGGATGTTCGCCGAGAAGGTGGTCCGAGAGAAGACCTCCTGGAAGACTTGGGGATAGGCGTCCTGGTAGTCGTACCTGGACGGATAAAGAAGCCGTGTTACACAAGGTAGGCGTCTTGGTTGTCGTACCTGGACGGATAAAGAAGCCGTGTTGCACAAAGTAGGCGTCTTGGTTGTCGTACCTGGACGGATAAAGAAGCCGTGCTACACAAGGTAGGCGTCTTGGTTGTCGTACTTGGACGGATAAAGAAGCGGTGTTACACAAGGTAGGCGTCTTGGTTGTCGTACCTGGACGGATAAAGAAGCCGTGTTGCACAAAGTAGGCGTCTTGGTTGTCATACCTGGACGGATAAAGAAGCCGTGCTACACAAGGTAGGCGTCTTGGTTGTCGTACCTGGACGGATAAAGAAGCCGTGTTACACAAGGTAGGCGTCTTGGTTGTCGTACCTGGACGGATAAAGAAGCCGTGTTACACAAAGTAGGCGTCTTGGTTGTCGTACCTGGACGGATAAAGAAGCCTTGTTACACAAGGTAGGCGTCTTGGTTGTCGTACCTGGACGGATAAAGAAGCCGTGTTACACAAAGTAGGCGTCTTGGTTGTCGTACCTGGACGGATAAGGAAGCCGTGCTACACAAGGTAGGCATCTTGGTTGTCGTACCTGGACGGATAAAGAAGCCGTGTTACACAAGGTAGGCGTCTTGGTTGTCGTACCTGGACGGATAAAGAAGCCGTGTTACACAAAGTAGGCGTCTTGGTTGTCGTACCTGGACGGACAAAGAAGCCGTGCTACACAAGGTAGGCGTCTTGGTTGTCGTACCTGGACGGAAATAAGCCGAGTTACGCAGGATAGGCGTCTTGGTTGTCGTACCTGGACGGAAATAAGCCGAGTTACGCAGGATAGGCGTCTTGGTTGTCGTACCTGGATGGAAATAAGCCGAGTTACGCAGGATAGGCGTCTTGGTTGTCGTACCTGGACGGAAATAAGCCGAGTTACGCAGGATAGGCGTCTTGGCTGTCGTACCTGGACGGAAATAAGCCGAGTTACGCAGGATAGGCGTCTTGGTTGTCGTACCTGGACGGAAATAAGCCGAGTTACGCAGGATAGGCGTCTTGGTTGTCGTACCTGGACGGATAAAGAAGCCTTGTTACACAAGGTAGGCGTCTTGGTTGTCGTACCTGGACGGATAAAGAAGCCGTGTTACACAAGGTAGGCGTCTTGGTTGTCGTACCTGGACGGAAATAAGCCGAGTTACGCAGGATAGGCGTCTTGGTTGTCGTACCTGGACGGAAATAAGCCGAGTTACGCAGGATAGGCGTCTTGGTTGTCGTACCTGGACGGAAATAAGCCGAGTTACGCAGGATAGGCTATCCTGTGGCACCTTGTTGTACACACTATTTTGCAAATTTGGTAGGCCCGTATCATTGTGCTCAATGGCAATCCTTGCCCTGCGTGTCTAACACAGCGACGTATTACCCACTCACCAATCGGGCTGTTCACACAAACAGTAATAGTCTGATGGTCCACTTGGAGCGACGCTATATCAACACAAATATTTAGTGAACATACGGAGAATAATGGTGAAATAATGGTGAAATGGTGACATTGACGGTTACGTACCAGAGCGGCGCGTACTTGGCCACTATCGTCATATAGTCGCGTACGAACGGGTCGGACGATGTGTTCACGTGGTTAATTGGCTGATGGTCGGCTATGAACTTCCGGTTGAGCGTGTTCAGTATGTGGCAGTCTAGGTTGCGCATGTTGCAAATGCTGATGGCGGGGAATGGCACCGGTGTGGGTACGACCTCAACGGTAACCTGCCAGCGGGTAAGGCGAGTACATTATTATGTCACGAGCGGGTAAGGCGATTACATTATTATGTCACGAGCGAGTAAGGCGAGTACATTATTATGTCACGAGCGAGTAAGGCGAGTACATTGTTATGTCACGAGCGGGTAAGGCGAGTACATTATTATGTCACCAGCGGGTAAGGCGAGTACATTATTATGTCACGAGCGAGTAAAGCGAGTACATTATTATGTCACGAGCGGGTAAGGCAAGTACATTATTATGTGAACGCATACTTTGTTTGTAAGCGTCTTAACACTGACCTTGCTGTTGAGACTTCACTATTTTATAATATGCGATCGGTTTTGTGCGATGCAGGACATTTAATTATAATTACGTGGACGTTGAAATTAGAATGAATGCAATTGGCCAGAAATGAACTATGATGTCGTTACAACCAACTGTGATGTCGTTACAACCAACTATGATGTCGTAACAACCAACTGTGATGTCGTAACAACCAACTGTGATGTCGTAACAACCAACTATGATGTCGTAACAACCAACTGTGATGTCGTAACAACCAACTGTGATGTCGTAACAACCAACTGTGATGTCGTAACAACCAACTGTGATGTCGTAACAACCAACTGTGATGTCGTAACAACCAACTGTGATGTCGTAACAACCAACTGTGATGTCGTAACAACCAACTGTGATGTCGTAACAACCAACTGTGATGTCGTAACAACCAACTATGATGTCGTAACAACCAACTATGATGTCGTAACAACCAACTATGATGTCGTAACAACCAACTATGATGTCGTAACAACCAACTGTGATGTCATAACAACCGACTATGATGTCGTAACAACCAACTGTGATGTCGTAACAACCAACTATGATGTCGTAACAACCAACTATGATGTCGTAACAACCAACTATGATGTCGTAACAACCAACTATGATGTCGTAACAACCAACTGTGATGTCGTAACAACCAACTGTGATGTCGTTACAACCAACTATGATGTCGTAACAACCAACTATGATGTCGTAACAACCAACTATGATGTCGTAACAACCAACTGTGATGTCGTTACAACCAACTATGATGTCGTAACAACCAACTGTGATGTCGTAACAACCAACTGTGATGTCGTAACAACCAACTATGATGTCGTAACAACCAACTATGATGTCGTAACAACCAACTGTGATGTCGTAACAACCAACTATGATGTCGTAACAACCAACTGTGATGTCGTAACAACCAACTGTGATGTCGTTACAACCAACTGTGATGTCGTTACAACCAACTGTGATGTCGTAACAACCAACTATGATGTCGTAACAACCAACTGTGATGTCGTAACAACCAACTGTGATGTCGTTACAACCAACTGTGATGTCGTTACAACCAACTGTGATGTCGTAACAACCAACTGTGATGTCGTAACAACCAACTGTGATGTCGTTACAACCAACTGTGATGTCGTTACAACCAACTGTGATGTCGTTACAACCAACTGTGATGTCGTTACAACCAACTGTGATGTCGTAACAACCAACTGTGATGTCGTTACAACCAACTGTGATGTCGTAACAACCAACTGTGATGTCGTAACAACCAACTGTGATGTCGTAACAACCAACTGTGATGTCGTAACAACCAACTGTGATGTCGTTACAACCAACTGTGATGTCGTTACAACCAACTGTGATGTCGTTACAACCAACTGTGATGTCGTTACAACCAACTGTGATGTCGTAACAACCAACTGTGATGTCGTTACAACCAACTGTGATGTCGTTACAACCAACTGTGATGTCGTTACAACCAACTATGATGTCGTAACAACCAACTGTGATGTCGTAACAACCAACTGTGATGTCGTTACAACCAACTGTGATGTCGTTACAACCAACTGTGATGTCGTAACAACCAACTGTGATGTCGTAACAACCAACTGTGATGTCGTTACAACCAACTGTGATGTCGTTACAACCAACTGTGATGTCGTTACAACCAACTGTGATGTCGTAACAACCAACTGTGATGTCGTTACAACCAACTGTGATGTCGTAACAACCAACTGTGATGTCGTAACAACCAACTGTGATGTCGTAACAACCAACTGTGATGTCGTAACAACCAACTGTGATGTCGTAACAACCAACTGTGATGTCGTTACAACCAACTGTGATGTCGTAACAACCAACTGTGATGTCGTAACAACCAACTGTGATGTCGTAACAACCAACTGTGATGTCGTTACAACCAACTGTGATGTCGTAACAACCAACTGTGATGTCGTAACAACCAACTGTGATGTCGTTACAACCAACTATGATGTCGTAACAACCAACTGCAGTGAAGGTGATATACGTGGGAGTAGAAAGAATGAATTTTGTCAAACTATCAAAGGAAGGTGACTGTGGGATGCACAAAGGAATTATGCCTCTCTGACTACCACGGAAGGTCCTAAGCAGAATCATCGAGGAGAAGCTGGGAATGATAATGGACTACAAATCAATAGGCAGGATTCCGCCTAGAAAGATAATTCACCGACCACGTAACAACATGTCGACAACCTCGACCGTGAAGGTTATTGGCTGGATCATGAGAATATGTAAAGGAGGAAAGCAAGACGACAAACAGTGGACACTATGGGAACAACTAGTTGATCCAGACTTTACCGGTGACCTGGCTCTTCCTTTAGACAACCAAAACCGCACGGAGGAAACACAGCACAGAAAAACAGAACAACTGCTTATGTCAACAACGATCAAACTAAATCTACAGCATAGACGCCAGGCCAATTACACGATAAGGAAAAGTATATATATAAAGCCCAGGTGTAGTGAAAGCAAGGACACTTTCAATAACGACTAACACGATACTAAAGTGCGTAGACACGCCCGTTCTAACCAAGCCACACAATAAAGTTAAGGCTGTGTTAATGTATGGGCAATAGCCATGACGTACTACAAAATATATCAAGTAGCATTCACAGTTTCATAAATAAGTGTCTAAGGAGAATTGTAAGGATATGGTAGCCAGAATCGATTAGCAATGCCGCACTGTGGGAAAGAACAAACCAAGAAACAATTGAACATCAACTTAAAAGGAGGAAGTGGAGCTGGATAAGTCATACTCTCAGGAAACCAAAGGAAACAATCATATAACAAGTATGATGCAGTTAGATTAAAATGGCCTGATTCAACAAATAATTATGAGGACTATGATACCGCGCAGTCCATGGTATAGATGAACAATAATCAAAGGAACTAGCGATACTTATTCGCTTATTACACACATTACTAGCGATACTTATTCGCTGCTTAAAGCACATACATTACGGTTAACTTCCAACAGTAATCAAACATTTGGCTAACCAAATATGTTATGGCTGAAACTGAGTCCTCGAGTCATTATTCCATAGAGGGAATGGTAAATTGAAACAAACAAGGAAAATCAAGAGTTGGATGAGACACGTTATTAGATTTACGAAAATAATTGGTTTTCTGGTAACTGTTCTATATTACAGCAACACATTATCGACGAAATTAAATGCTTCTTTTGTAACTATAATCGATCGGGGAATTTATTTCTTGATCAGTTATGCCAATTAACCAATCAGAATACGCCAGACTAACCTTCTTTGGATAGGCAAAGTAGCGCGTCATGAGAACGGTCATTTGCATGGAGACCATGACACCGGCGGCGATGCAGATGAGAGACCAGAAACAACGACTGACAGTTGATAGAGATCCAATCACATGCGGGACTCCGTGCATCGACGTCCTGCTCGCGAAATCGTCCAGAACCCCCTTCACCGTCATTGTTAGTGGATCATCAGTTCGCTTAGCAGAACTCGTCATAGGTTTCCTCTTGTTGGTGTCCGATGTGGTCTGCGGATTGCGACGTGTATTCCTTACACCTCGTCGATTGGTGTCTCAGTTATGCGTGGCAGGAAGCGTACACCTAGTTGAACAAACACAAATGCATTGCGTACGATCGAAGCTTGGTGAACCCATCAAAAGTCATTATCACCTCCACCACGACGATACCCATATTCAACGGGTTTTGGAAGCGCCATCAAAGCAAATTTCACACTCCATTTACGAGGAATGGCTCCGTTGCAATACGGTCGATTTAGCTTAGTTACGGTCCATTTTCCCCAACTATAAAGCAGGGCAAAATTGGAAGCTGGTCATGCGTGAACCGGTTTCAACAGTCGACCGAGCAAGCAGGATGGCGTGGACACATGATGTTTACATTTAAGGTTGCTGCGAGTGGGGATTTAACCCCGCTAATGAAGGCATTATATTTAATTGGCTACAGGCGCGGACGACAATCCACTGCATTGTAAACGCCACTATCGCCTCGTGCATTCAACTGCGCACGTATTTCATCACGTGGCGACAAGCAGCGATGTACGAAGATGCAAAATATCCGCAAACGAACAATTGCACAAGGTTTGCTATTCTTCTGCTGTTCAGGGGTCTGATTGGGAAACATTTCTTGCAACGATGTTGCGTTGATAAGGTTCCGTTGACAAATGGTAAAACAATGTTGAAGCCCTACTGTAGCCACACTGTATGTTGACGTTAACACCAATTTCAAATAATTGCCCAGAAAAATGCGTTGAACAATCCCAGTGATGCCGAACTTACAATGTTGCACATATTGTGATATAGCTTACACCTATGACATCGTAATTCATATATAAGATAAGTGCAAATGTTTGTATGCGTGAGTGCGTATGCGTGTGTTAATGTCCGAATGTTATAATCGTAAACTCATGTTATATAGTATAAACTATGTTATATAGTATAAACTATATCTACTGACATGTTGACAGCCCAAACGTGTTTCAACGACCTACCGTTTTGAGATGCTGCATGCAAAAGGGCGGGTTTTAGTGAATGTCCACTGGTGGACAAAAGGCACAGTAACAACGAGATCCCTCATATTGTCATTATTCAGGGCTCCTGTCGAAAATGCATTACTTTACTGAGCTGATACCTCACAAAATAACTGGAAATGAAACTCGACGGGAGTTACACTGTAGAATGCTCAGAAAGTGTCTAAATGTCCACTGGAACAACAGGCAGATGATCAAAGACCTCTATGGGGACATAAACAAGCCTTCAAGACACGACGGTCACTGCTATCGCCACAAAGAAGAGTCAGTGTCAGTATTTATCTTGTGGTCCCCCACTCGTGACCCGAACAACTCGTGACCCGAACAACTCGTGACACGAACAACTCGTGACACGAACAACAGCGGGAAACAAAGTAAAACATACACCAAGCTGATCTGCGAAAACGTCGATGTTGAAGTGCTTCTATTCCTAATGCACAACATACCTGTACGGAAACGACTCGGCCGACAAATGATGGTGGTGGTGATAATGAAAGGGCAAATCAAATACCCAGTGATAACACAACCTGTTTGAATGGAAAAAAATGCCCTGATACTCGAAATGCCCTGGCACACGGTTTGAATGGAAATAAATGCCCTGGTACTCACCTGCGCTCACGCAGTACAACGTTCACATCCAAATTCACGTAACGATGTCACCACAGCCGCAACAATCACTGTCATGGGACGACACCTAGAACGCTTCTGCAAGCCGCGACAAAATCGAGATGTCATATTTCATAATGAACATCGAACGATTCGTGATCGGGATGCAATGCATACACTTATTAATCGTTCCAGCATTTCAGCGCTGGGCCGACCGTGAGAACACAGCCCAGGGAACACGCTGCATGTTGCAATTTTTATTTTGTTGTATTCCATAAACCATAATTTTTGTGTGTGTGCGTGTGTGTATATATATATATATATATATATATATATATATATATATATATATATATATATATATATATATATATATATATATATATATATATATATATATATATATATATATATATATATATATATATATATACACACATGTATATACATGTATATATATATACACACACGCACATACACAAATAATTATGGTTTATGGAATACAACAAAATAAAAATTACAACATATATATATATATATATATATATATATATATATATATATATATATATATATATATATAACCATCTCCTTTAGGAGGTGTCCTATACCTGATCTACTAAATATAAAAAAGATTAAAATAAATGTACATTTAAATTTTGTGCTATAACGTTTGATGTGCATAAGCTGATACGCAATTTGTTTAATATGAAACTTAATTGTTGATGAACACCATTTTCCACAAGTTGAAATTGCACGAAAGAGTTTGTAATAAGGTAGAAGCCTACAATAAGCACATTTTAGTATAAAAAATAATTGTTGCCTTTCCAAAATGTCTATTCACCACGTCTTAATACCCATTTCATGTTGTGTGCAGTTCTTTGTGAGTGCTTGGGCACAAGGAAATGAAGGTATGCAAAGTCAGTAGTAGGGAGGTCCATCAATGTACCTCCATACTTCTAACCTCAACCGTGGCTAACCCAATCTGTAGCTCGCTCGCTCGCTCGCACGCACGCACGCACGCACGCACGCACGCACGCACGCACGCACGCACGCACGCACGCACGCACTCACGCACACACACACATCCTACACTGCATGTGTTCATACTTGCTTGACCACAGCATCACGTTCTAAGACTTGAGTAGACCCACTCAATCACGAGACTACTTTGTTTGATTAAAGGTTGTAGCACGTGTGTATAACGCTGCAACGTCCGGTAGTTGTGAGCAACAGTTTTGATATGTAGTGACGACTTAGTCATGTCTTACACGAACATCACGTATGAGGTAGGACAGCTGGAATATACTAATTGCAACGGCAAGTGCCCCAAATGTACTGCAAGTCATCGTTCAATTGAACTCTTGACAATGTTGTTGATTTATGCCTCTTGACAATGTTGTTGAGTTATGCCCACTGCGTGTCTTGGCCGACGGGTTAATGTGAGAGTTTAACACGATTTAACAAGATCGCCATCCAAAGGTGCAACTCGAGGAACCTTGTGGACGAGAAGCCATTGGCTTATCGGAATTCCGACAATATTTCAATATATAGGGCCCGCAATTGTTAGGTGTGTTATAATATGTTTAACGTACATAATTCCAACAATGTTTCATCCGTTTGACACACAGCTATTATGTGTTTCAATACATTCAGTCTGCTAGCATCTACACATTCAGTTAATATTTTTATTCCATGGATTTATTGTTCTCTGTGGGAATAAATACTTTCTTATTCTGTCATTTGTTTAACGCTTCTTTGTGTCCTCTGGTTCCTCGACCTTCTTTATATATGAATCAAATATTTTGTAAACACCTGTGTAGTTTTAGGAATTTCAGTTTTATCTCAATCTTAATTTACTGGTCTCTCTTCGTCTTAATTTCTATCAAGTCTTGAGCGACGTGTGGTGACCTTCTTGGACATCGTTGTTCGTGCTGTCCCATTGAGTACTGCCCAGTGTATCTAATGTACTTGTGTCAGCCCCAACCGTATCATCTGGTTCCGTCCATCCACCGAGCTCTCGGGAATCCTCTTCTCGTCTTGATGTGGTCTCTAGCATTTTAAAAGCCTAAGTATCATAGGCGATTATTACTTTGATCAAGTCGTGTCCATTTTCAGAGTTCGAATTTAGATCCACCTGCTCACCGTGACAAAACAAAAACTGGATACCACGTAACTTCTGACGGGCTAAAGGACAAATGAGTCACGTATCGTTCACGTTACGTAACTTTCAATCGACTGGACTAAGCAAATGAGATTGTTGTGCGTCATATCGAGCACAGAGGCTTTGGGTGTCAACAGAAAGCAATTGGCGAGATTTGTAAAAGAGACGAGGAAGGAGACCAAGTATAATACAACACTGCAACGCTACCAACAACAACGCAAATTAAATTGGACTGTTTCACTGAGTTTTAGCGTGGTGTGATAGTTTTGACCATGTCGCCTTGGGTAAGTGCAATAGTACAATTGCATAATAATGTTTAATTATCCGGTACACACGCAAACGCACTTCGACGCACGCACGCACAAATGCACGCACGCTCTAGCGCACACACACACACGCATACGCGCACAGTAATAGTATCAGGGCTGATGTATGTATCAATTATATTACTATTTAATGTTCTTGCATATTTCCTAAAAGGTAAATTTTTCTTTAGATGATGCTGTTCATCTTGACGTCTTTGTTTGGCGTGTTGATTACGCTGGATACGCCATCCATAGATGATGTCCTTCACTGCATCCACGACTGTCTGGAAGATTTCAAACGATGTCTTGTCTGCCAGAGACGCGTTAATTTTGCAGATGGTGCATCTCTCTGCTCCATTAAGAAACATATTTGCGTTGAAGACTGCGACAACTTCGTAGATGATGAGCTGGACTATTCCAAGTACTCATGACTGGATCATATAGTGTAGTGGTTGCGAAACGTTTCAAAGGTAGCTTATTGTGAGTATAAGAAATATACTGCTTTTTAATTGTGTCATAATATTAGGAATAGGAATAATAATAATAGGAATCGTAACGTATTGTAGCATTTAGCGATTCATTGGAATATATTTATTCATACTGATGTTCAATGTTCAATCAAAACAATATGTGCATTCGCTTACTGTGTACATAAAAGCAAGAACAATGAATGCCGTATCAATGGAACAGAAAGTCAGAATGTAACTGAGACAAAGGTACTTGGCATCACTATTACCAGCAATCTGACATGGGACGTACACGTTGGTGAAATCACACGAAAAGCAGACAAGAGGCTGTGTCTACTGCTCCAACTCAAACGGTCAGGAATGCCCATTAAAGACTTTTAACGGTAGACATCGACGTCGTCCGGCCCACGCTGGAATACACGTCTTCTGCATTGTCGACCTCACTCACGCTGGGTCTGCAAAGTGAATTGGAGCGGGTGCAAAGGCGTGCTACGAACATTATATACCCAGACAGGCGCATGTCGATGCACTAGCACATGCAGATATGTGATTTTTGCTAAACAAATCGAACAACCGCAGCATAAACTGCGCACACTCCTACCAACTGCAAGGGTTGTGGAATATAATATGCGACGTTGTACACGCTACCCCTTGCCCAAATTAAAACCAAATAGGACAAAGAACTGTTTTATTAACTGGAGCCTTTTTAACCACACACCCTACTCTGTATATGTTAATATTTGCTTGATCATTCTAAGACTTAAATAGACCCACTCAATCACGAGACTGCTTTGTTTGATTAAAGGGTGAAACATGTGTTTATAACGCTGCAACGTCCGGTAGTTGTGAGCAACAGTTTTGATATGTAGTGACGACTTAGTCACGTCTTACACGAATATCACGTAGGAGGTAGGACAGCTGGAATATATTAATTGCAACGGCAAGTGCCCCAAATGTACTGCAAATGCATCGTTCAATTGAACTCTTGACAATGTTGTTGATTTATTCTCACTGCGTGTCTTAGCCGACGGGTTAATGTGAAAGTTTAGCACGATTTAACAAGATCGCCATCCAAAGGTGCAACTCGAGGAACCCTGTGGACGAGAAGCCATTGGCGTATCGGAATTCCGACAATATTTCAATATATAGGGCCCGCAATTGTTAGGTGTGTTATAATATGTTTAACGTACGTAATTCCAACAATGTTTCATCCGTTTGACAGACAGCTATTATGTTTTTCAATATATTTAGTCTGCTAGCATCTACACATTCAGCTAATATTTTTATTCCATGGATTTATTGTTCTCTGTGGGAATAAATACTTTCTTATTCTGTCATTTGTTTAACGCTTCTTTGTGTCCTCTGGTTCCTCGACCTTCTTTATGTATGAATCAAATATTTTGTAAACACCTGTGTAGTTTTAGGAATTTCAGTTTTATCTCAATCTTAATTTACTGGTCTCTCTTCGTCTTAATTTCTATCAAGTCTTGAGCGACGTGTGGTGACCTTCTTGGACATCGTTCTTCGTGCTGTCCCATTGAGTACTGCCCAGTGTATCTAATGTACTTGTGTCAGCCCCAACCGTATCATCTGGTTCCGTCCATCCACCGAGCTCTCTGGAATCCTCTTCTCGTCTTGAAGTGGTCTCTAGTGTTTTAAAAGCTCAGTTATCATAGGCGATTATTACTTTGATCAAGTCGTGTCCAGGAATTTCTGAGTTCGAATTTCGATCCGCCTGCTCACCGTGAAAAAACAAAAACTGGATACCACTTAACCTCTGACGCGCTTAAGGCCTCTTTAAGTGAACAAATGAGTCAGGTATCGTTCACATTACGTAACTTCCGACTGGGCTAATGAAATGAGATCGTTGTGTGTCATATCGAGTACAGAGCTTTGGGTGTCAACAGAAAGCAATTGGTGAGATTTGTAAAAGAGATGAGGAAGGAGACCAAGTATATAACACGATCAGCTCAGTAGATTTCTGCAGTTGTTGCAACACTAGCAACAACTACGCAAAGTTCAGTTGGTCTGTTTCGCTGAGTTTTAGCGTGGTGTGATAGTTTTGACCATGTCGCCTTGGGTAAGTGCAATAGTACAATTGCAAAATAATGTTTAGTTATCCGGTACACACGCAAACGCACGTCCACGTACGCACGCACGCATGCGAACGCACAAAGTAATAGTATCAAACATGGTGTATGTATCAATTATATTATTATTTAATGTTCTTGCATATTTCCTATAAGGTCATTTTTTCTTTAGATGAGGCTGTTCATCTTGACGTCTTTGTTTGGCGCGTTGATTACGCTGGATACGCCATCCATAGAAGATGTCCTTCACTGCATCCACGACTGTCTGGAAGATTTCAAACGATGTCTTGTCTGCCAGAGACGCGCTAATTTTGCAGATGGTGCATCTTTTTGCTCCATTAAAAAACATATTTGCGTTGAAGACTGCGACAACTTCATAGATGATGAGCTGGACTATTCCAAGTACTCATGACTGGATCATATAGTGTAGTGGTTGCGAAACGTTTTAAAGATATAATATTGTGAGTATAAGAAAATATACTGCTTTTTAATTTTGTGTCATAATATTAGGAATCGCAATAATAAAAATATGAATTGTAACGTATTGTAGTATTTAGCGATTCATAAGAATATATTTATTCATACAACAATTTTCAATCAAAACAATATGTGCATTCGCTTACTGTGTACGTAAAAGCGAGAACAATGAATGCCGTATCAACGGAACAGAAACTCAGAATGTAACTGAGACAAGGGTACTTGGCATCACTATTACCAGCAATCTGACATGGGACGTACACGTTGGTGAAATCACACGAAAAGCAGACAAGAGGCTGTGTCTACTGCTCCAACTCAAACGGTCAGGAATGCCCATTAAAGACTTTAACGGTAGACATCTACGTCGTCCGGCCCACGCTGGAATAAACTTCTCCTGCATTGTCGACCTCACTCACGCTGGGTCTGCAAAGTGAATGCAAAGACGTGCTACGAACATTATATACCCGGACAAGCGCATGTCGAAGCACTAGCACATGCAGTTACGTGATTTTTGCTAAACAAATCGAACAACCGCAGCATAAACTCCTACCAACTGCAAGGGTTGTGGCATACACAAGCAGTGCTGTACACGCTACCCCTTACCCGCAGTAAAAACAAACAAGACAAAGAACTGTTTTATTAACTGGTGCCTTTTTAACCAATAACATTTATACTTATTGTATTTATTTAAAATCTTTGCTCAAAGTGAATTTCTTTTTATACGTAACACTACTTATTCATTATACATTTCTAATAACTGTTTATAGATACCTTTTATTCCTTCTAGTAATCCTTTTATTATATATACATATATATATATATATATATATATATATATATATATATATATATATATATATATATATATATATATATAATAGAAGGATTACTAGAAGGAATAAAAGGTACATATAAACAGTTATTAGTGTTTTATATTGTATTTTATGTTTTTTGGGCTGTGCACCTAAAAGAGACTAACCACGTGCAACTAAAGTCAAGAATATCGCGTCAGTGGTTTACTCAGAATGTGTGAGATTCCGGTCATTTCTCCGCTTGACCGAAGGCTGACATGTTAATCAGCGCGATCAATAAGCGCATGCGCAGCTTTATGAAAAGTGCTATGTTATTTTGTGATAACGAGGATTTGTTTTGTAAGCAGAGGCCAAACTATTTCATATAACTTGAGTTTGTGCGCAAACAGCAAACAGCATGACCGTATCCTATTGGTAAGTATAGGAATAGGTGTATATGAATATATTTTCATTTGGCGAGCTAATTACTGTATGGCGCGGCCCATGAAATTAAGATGCGGTGTGTTCAACAAGGTTTTCCTTATAAACCACTGGCCTAATATTAATAACTGTAGTTGCAAGAGGTTATGCTTTAGTGACGCTTGTAAGTGCATGGATTGAACATCGCTAATAAAGGCGTTATATTTAGTTCGCTACAAGCACTGAGTACACCGGTAGTGTAAATACTACCATCGATTCGTGCATCCAGCAGCACTCGTATTTCATCATCTGGCGAAAAGAAATCACGTACGGAGAAGCAAACAATTAGAGGCGCGTTCTATGACGTCGGAACTATTGCTTACGTCACCGGGTACACAGAAACAAACGAACATTTGATTGTTTTAAGACCGAATGGCAACCGACAGCGACGACATATCACGTAGACCCCAATTATTTTTTATTTAAGCGTGTGAAATAAATATAAAATGGTCATCATCATCATCATCATCAATAACGTAACCCGTACTGTCGTTGGGGCATCACCGATGACCTTGAAACCAGCTGTCTCCACTTCTCCCTGTCGTCTGCCGCCCTTTGTGTCTCTGAGAAGTACAGACCTGTCCACTCTTTGATGTTGTCTTCGCACCTCTTCCTCTGTCTTCCTCGTCTTCTTGTTCCCCTAACGGTGCCTTGCAGGATGGACTTTGTCATGCCGGATGTTCGTGAGACGTGTCTACACCAATTCAGCTTCCGTCTCTTTACCGTCGTTAGGGGATCGTCATAGGGCCTGATGGCTTGTTTGATTCTGTTGTGGACCTCTTTGTTTGTTATTAACCCGTGTCCGAGCTATGGGCAAGTAGCAACGCTTGGGCACCACCAAACGGATTACGCCCTAGACACACCACATGATGACGATCATAAAATGGTACATTTGCTATATGCATTGTAGGGGAGAGCGGGGAGAACTGGGGCAATATATTTAGTTTGCTATGTTTGCTTTTCTCACACTTTGAGTGTCAATGATACCTCCTAGACGGTACAATAGAGGTTTACTGTAGTTTCTTCAGATTTGTTGTTGTTGTAAATATAAAGAGGTGATAACTTGGGGCAAACTGGGACATCACCGGAGTTAATGGGCCGCCTGTTGGGATATAGTCGAGCAATGATAACGATAGCATTTCTGACATCTGCACCACAACAATTTATGGGCAGTACGGAGTAACGGACGTGGGACACTAAGTCCCAGTTCTCATTACACTAAATGTATGCGGAAAATGGCTGCACAGTACTTTATCTCTGTACTAAACGATCATAGTTTCTGAAGATTGCACACGAATGCCCACATCTGACACTTTAGAGGTGTGAGAAAATATTTTTGAAGAAAAAATAGCCTTTGTTCATGGAACTTACTGAAATGATCCTACCATAGCAGCACACGGAATGATCCTACCATCCTTATGACAGCACACGAAATGATTCTACCATCCTTATAACAGCACACGGAATGCAAGTGGTCCGGGTTTGCAAATTGTTCTAACTTGAAACTGATTGGCTGAAAATGCTGTAAATAAGTAGAGATGTCCCATTTCGCCGTCCCATTTCTTCCCGCTACCCCCCAATCGTACTCGACGGCTGGCAGAGTAGCACAAATAATGGGACACGGTTTTCTCGGTTACTTGTTCTAATCCGTCAGCGTCTCGCACGATTCGCGGTCGGTGCACTTTGCAAAGGTACCATCTGTGCTAGTACAGTGTGTGGCTGTGTTGTTCCCTGCTAAGCGGAATCTCCGCAAAAAAATACCACGGTAAAGTGTGTGCGTTCAGGAAACGCATAACTCAAAGTAATAGCTATACACAGCGCTTTTAAGTAGAACGTATTCATGCTTCCGTTCTCCCCGTGCAACGCTAACTCAGCTAGCTTAATATAAATCTCGTTTTGCGCCAGTAATGATTATACTGTGGATGAAAATTGTCAGCAAGTTAGGAGAATAAATGCATTTCTAATACAACTATTAAGGTTCACCCACTTTCAACGTTTCAGCAACCATCGGTAGCCTACCTAAAACTCTGTTCTCAAGTTCTCAAATGATTTAGCCTATTGCAAAACTGGTTCGTTGATATCCAAATATGTTGTGTGTGAGTAGTTTATGTAACATCCGCAGGCGATTTAATAAAAAATGCCTATTCTTGTTTAAATCATCGAAATTATTGATTGTATTGTGCCTGTATCATTAGTGAAGGCGCGAATATGTGACCAATGGCTGGATGGATTCATGGATGTTCGTGTCGTTTCGCAGCGTCTGCACAAGTAACCAAAATAAGAAAGTCATCAACTATCGATGTCAGTTTTCTTCCTGGTCAGTGCTGTGTGTTCAGGGTGCGGTACGTGTAGGCCTACTTTGCATAGCCTATAACAATCTCATATCTGACCTCTATGAGGTAAGCCCAGTGCGTGGTGAACTTATGACCAGCCTTTAGCATTTTTGTGTGTGTATGTGTTTGTGTGCGTGCGTGCGTGTGTGTGTTTGTCTGTGTGTATATATATTCCCAAATAAAAGCGTTACAATGTAACACTAGTTTGTCATAAATTTAAAATGTCAATCAAAAGATTAAAATAATGCAGACAAAAGAAGAGACCACAGTGAAGCGAGTGACGGTTTGCCATTCTGCCTTGGGCTCGAGCAATTAGTGGAGCACTTTACAGATTTGGTGTGTGGGACCTCCTCCACAACACAGGATCTCTTTTGGTTGCTTTATTGAACTATTCAAGGGAGAGTGTATGTCGACCCCTAAGCCTGTAGTCTCCCACCCGACTACTGTGACATAACCCTGTGTGTTATAGTTCTCAACCTATTAACTGTAGGAATTACTTTTGCTTATATACTATGTCATGAGCAAAAAGACGAATTTGTGGTGTGTGTCTTTCAAACCTGTTCAATCTAAATTTAGCTGAAGTGACAACATCTAATGAAAATATTTATTCATTAGAATGTTTATTATATACAATACATCATATGGTGATCCAGCATACACGATAAAAAATGCCTATATAATATTACTAGTCCATTTTATTGATTGATTGATTTTTATTGAATTATGCATATTCAATCATAGCTATGTACATCCGCCGGAAGTGGTCAACCTAAGATGGCGCCTACAACAGACAAGCAGACACATGCTCTTTATGTGGCCCTTATATGTACAAGTATTAGTATTACAAATATAAATATAGCACACATATCAAATAAGGGGCACATATACAACGACAGCGCTTTATCATGCTGCTATCCCCAGAAGGAGCTGTATGGAGTTAGTAATCTGAAATTTACGAATCTGCACCATTAAATATCACTAGTAATAAATATATGCCCCAATACATTAATTGCCTGTCCAATTAAATGTGCAACAATGGAATAGATCATATCTATATACAATACCGAACTAACATTTATGCAAAAACCTAGCTTTTCATTATATAATGAGAATTAAAGCCGAAATTGTTTGTAGATGATTCCTTAGCAAGATTCGAAGAGGCACACATGACAGGTAGTCCGTTGATGAACATCTTTCATGTATCGCGTGAACAGCGACAATAAAAATATTTCCTAGAAAATAGTACACAATATCTAAAACGGGATATGCAATACAAAGTTATTTCACCAATTGATATGTAGACAATAAATAATATGACACAATATTATAACGTAGGTGGATTCGCTATAACGTAGTTTAAAAATAAATAAACAAACACAGTCATTTCAACAATCAATACATAAATTTGAAAGCTTCAAGCTATGAAGATAAAGAAGTGCATGATGGAATAAACTTCCATCGCCTAGCTGCTGTGATACACATCACTCGATCAGTACCAACCTCTCAGAGTGTCGCCGTGCCAGCCATGAGGGAAATTCCACCCGTGCACGGCGCTGTTTCCTGCTAGTCACTACGTTCCTGTGCACACATAAAGAACACTTTGTTTTTGTTCGTCTTTGTATTGGAACACCTTTTTCAATCTTCACAAATTTTCCCCGACTGGCTGTCAACGTCACGCACAACGCCGCATCAAGCGTACAGTGTGTGTCATAGGCCAAGAATGTGTATTGAATCCGAAGCCATGCAAACCACCAAGTGGGGTCTTTCACAAATGGGTCTTGTCAGGTGCGTCAACAGAAGCACCAACTTCGCCTGGACTGTTATGTAAGAAACTAATTTGAAGAACGTGCTGGTCGGTCAACAGTAATTAAGCCTTGTTGGACTAGCCGCAGTTCATTTGGTGATCTCTTGAATGTTCATGGGCAGCTGAACTACTGTATTGTCTGTGCTGGATATAGGCAACGAACCATGACAGGCATATCCTTCGACCCAACAGACGATGTTGCCCGTGTTTTCATAATAGCGTGTAAGCTGCATGTTTATGTCGGTCGATGTCAAAAGCTTCGCTCCGATTCAGTTGAAGCCGTACCACCCCTTTGTGGCTGTCACTGACCTTCAACAGTTCATTCGGAAGCGTTTCAGTTGATAGGGTATTACAATCAGAATTGGAGTTAATTACATTGTAATTAGAACATATGCTGCCCGAAATAACCCGTGGCGCCTCTGTTGCAAGGTAAATGTGAAATCGCTTGAGATTGTCGACGGAAGTACGACACGCACTTCGCGCGAATCGTTTGCCGTGCGTTGAAACAATCGCGTATCAATGCTAACGCGCTAAGTCAAAAGAGCAGGTTCATGGATTTTATTGTGGGACATTGTGGGAACTCATAAAACATGAAATAGGTGCACTTAAATGATATTATTTTCTCGTCTACTTTGGCACGTCAAACCACCGTTAGAGAGCACAAAAGTCGCAGGTTTCTTTAGTCTACCTCGTTTTCGTTGTCCTTCGGGGTTTACATCACAGCTGTTTTCGCCGTATTGTCATCGTCGTTTAGTATAAACTTGGCCGATTCTTGTGGTGAACAAGTCATCCATGTTAATCTGAGCAGTTACTTTCAGAAGTTCTGTGTTATAAATCTTTTGTGGCCAGAAAAATGGCATGATGTTTCAAAGATATGCTGTGTGGAAGGTTGAAAATTATCTCTCATCTGCTTCAGTCAAACGCCAGCATTCTGAAACATATTGAAGAGTGGACGAGTTGTGATGGCAAATAATTTACGTACATGATACATTCGTACCAGACCTTGGTTGTCTCAGGGACAAAATAACCCTTTTTCGACCTTTTCTAAAACAAAATATCTAATAACGTTATAAACTTTAATGATGGCGAGCGTAATTCACAGCAACATGACAGCAACACACATGAAGACATACAGTTAACCACAGTTTGACACATAATTTTTTTATATTGTATATTATTTCCATAAAGCTTATGTCTATGACCAGAGCTGCCATGTTGTGTAGAGGAACATGCGAGAGATATTGGCAGGATCCAAACACTGAAAAATGGTGTTATGTTTCCCAACAACTGGGGCACCAGATGAAAGCAATTCTATTCATTCAAATTTCTATCGGGGACAGCTTTTGATAATACACTGGAAATAATTGACAGATTTACTTTAAGGTCTCATACGAAGTTAATTTGTTAATGATTCTCACAAAATCATGGTGAATCTTCTACAGCATAAACCCTAGTTTTGGTGCCAGTCAATTGAAATTCTTGTACTTATGTTAGAAGTAGATTATAGCACGCTAGTTTATAATGACTAGTGCTGAACTAATACATGACAATAGGGAATTTATAAACCACATGCAAACAATCCTTTTAATCCCTTATTTACAACTTTGTTATTGTTTCTTAGTAATTATCATGGTGAGGCCATAGTCACTAATTTCATACACACACATTTAAATAGGCTTGTAATATCTGGATCTAGTTCAGTGGCAGCATGCAGGAACAAACTGAAAGACTCCTGATCTGCCAAGAGTGTTCTTGTTAAACTAACTGACAAACTTTGTTGAACTGAAATAAATTTTTTTCCTCCATATATCATGTTTTGCCAAAGTTCCTTTTAATTTATCTTGTTAATCATATTTTTTATTTAATAAATTATTGTGTATAGTTTTTTAGTTTTCATGCATTCTATGTTAAGCACATTGAGCTTCCAAGTAAACTGCGCTATAAAAAATATTTTTTATTTTTAATATAAAGGCTACAGAGATATTTATAGAGGTTTTGGAGTTTTGGTAAATGTTGATATGCATAAAACCTATTTAGCTTTAAGTGGTATGTCATGAAAACAATAAATGTTACTTATGTGTACTAAGTGGATATCTTTGAGAAACCGTTTATTGCATTGCTAAAATTTGATGAAGATTGTAACTTATCCACTACATAAGAAAGTACGTTTATCTTTTTTACATTGTGTCTACAATCACTCTACATAGTAAACAGTGTCAGATGTGGGCAATGTGTTTAGTTGGACAAATTGGAAGAACACACTACCTTGCTGCAATGACTGGTATCCACGGCGTCAGTTCATCACTATGGTTACCAAGGATCCAGTCATACTCAGGAAACAGGTTTGAATCAGATGGCGTGATTGCACACTCATGAAGAAGGAAAAACTACAGTGAATGATGCTATATATATGGGATCACGTGTGTGTGTGTGTGTGTGTGTGTGTGTGTGTGTGTGTGTGTGTGTGTGTGTGTGTGTGTGTGCGCATGTGCGTATGTGTTTGAATGTCATAAAACATATATGCACATATACAAAGTGAAATTAATGATGCTATATATGCTGTCATATTAATTGGTGTGCGGATGTTTTATATGGATATGTACAAATAGTTGCAAATAACATCCAACCAGCTATATAGTCATACTTGATTGTGTACATGTTTGAAATGTTTCTAATAATTAGCAGGAGTAGACACTATGACCACTGAAGTAACAATTCTCTTCTTCTAGCTGAAATGTTATGTAAGTAAATCTTAATAGCTGTGATTAGAAGAAAATCATTACTTCATTGTTCCTTGAACATTGTCACAAACTAGGATGAGTGTACTGAAGTTTGTGGGCCACACACATGCAGGTGGGTTTCAGGCCCATACATATCCTAGATCTTCCGACGTCGGACATCAATTCCAATTCCAGGATGCTGTGATACAAAACACAGCATAAAACATCAAAGCAACGCTTGTCATGAGAAAGCAAAAAACAACAGAAAGATTTCCTTTATAAATGGGAATATCTGATAACATAATTAATTTTACCATTATGTACTATCGATGATAAAACATGCTAATTATTACTGTTTCTATTATAATATGGTGGATTATTAATGGCCACACAACAACTAGAAGATTAATGACAATCAAGTATTGTGTTGTCATGACGACAGTTACCGTATTCGACCTAATAAGCGTACAGTATGCTTGAAAAAAATGGGCCACCGAAAAATGTCAAGGAATATTTTCTTATAAGTGTATCAAAATGTGTATCTCCAGACAATAATGTATCTGCTTAACACTAGTGGTGTCATTTGGTGACTGGTGTAGAACAACTGAAAAATGGCTTCAATTGTTTAACAACAGGTGGTGACACTTTTCAGTTATTCCACAGTAGTCAAACAAATAATAATTATGGATCCTGCCACTACATACCCCTTCCGAGTTGAGTAGATGCACTAGTAATCCATTGCCACAGCCCAGATCTTCAAATGTCTGTTCCCCTTTCCCATTGCTCCTCTTCCCAGAGAACCTAGGGAAGACGCAGTCATAAGTAATCAGTGCATTAGACAGAACCTCAAATGTTTTACTTGGGTACAGTATTTCCTTCGGACATGGAGTCATGGGTTATTATGGACAACATAAAATAATGCTGCACATAAAAAATGTGCAATAGGCTGCATGCATGTGTATATGTGTGCACATCAATGGCTGTCTGCTGTGGTGTGTGAAAGGCATGCTTGCATGCACATACGAATGCATTACAGATATGAATACCTTTGTTTCCGGTTAACAAATCATTTGCATACAAATATGCATTAAATTTGTTTTCTAAAGTTCAAGTATAATAAATAATTAAGTACAAATAAATAAGCTATAAAATCCCAATTGTACAACATAAAGCACCCTCGCCCATCATAATTTAATAAGCTAATCACACATTATATACAATCACTTTCAATATCATATTCACATTTTCTAAAACCATAAATCAATGTAAAGTAAGAGAGCACAAAGTTATTAATGCAATTTTTAACAAACATACCACTGGTTCTGTTGTATCATACAATCCGCCTATGCATTTTGTTGTATGCAACTTTAAGTTTGGCAGTACCATTTAGTGGTACACTGTACCATTACAAATAAACATATTTTCCACACATTGCCTACAAATCTGTGTACAAATCCAAAGTGACATCAGCCCGTAAATATGGGGAAGTTCTGAGTAATAATAAATTCACCAGTAAATAGGCTGCAATGGTGATATCTTCATAGACGAATTTGCGAGGATCAGTTCCTTCTGGCCATGTCTGAAAACCACAAATCGTGGGTCCAAATTATGTAGGACAAATAGCAATTACCTTTCAATGTAACTGCTACATAACATGAATGACAACAATAATACACAGCATGATATTTACGAAAATTATTATTTTCAGTTACCAGGGTAGTAATCTAATGAGAAACATGTAGCTGACACAACTTTCCCTGAATGATGAATGTGTTTGGTTGCCACAAGCATTTGATAAATTTGATACAAAATTATAGTACTGGGAAATATGAAGCTTATAATAACATCCACGACACTATTTACAAATAGACATGGGCTTTGAAGATAATATGCACAGTCGGTTTAATAAAAGTGTGCATCATTTGTTTTATTCATTAAAAGAATTTACTTGTAAATTAATATGCAAAACACAACATATTTGCAACATGAATGTAAAACTGAATTGAGAGTGCAGCTCTTAAGTGTCAATTCTTCTTTAAAAAATGTATCACCAGATGAAGAAACAAATTTGTGTCTGACAGATATTGTCACTAAACTGGATTTTGGACAACTCACCTCCACGAGATGTTTCCCATACCGAGCTTTCATATCCTGGTAGCGCTCATTGTATTTGTCAATGGGGACGAGCAACAGAGACGTTACTGCGGTGTTCAGTTTCGGCTACTCACTCCAGCAGGCTAGTCTGGGGAGCAGTGTGGTCCACAGCCAGTCTGGTGAGCAGCCCAGACCATGCGAGTCACGGCTGGGGGACTCTGCGGGGAGACTGAGGGATAACCTGGTGTAGACGAGAGCAGTGACATGTTACTGTATACAGGTAACATTCATATATAGCGCTGTATCCAGTTCTTGGGACGGTTCAAAGCCTCAGACTTCAAAGTGTTTGTTAAACACTTCATGGCCTGGCAAACCTGTTCATTCCAACACCGACCAAGTTCTCAGGGAAGCATTCAGCCATGCTGCAATTACTGTGTGAAGATTATTCGTTTATATGTATCCACTACTATATTATAGTTATTACTCAGGTACTCATTTATAAAGTTGAGTGAACTGAAGAAATGAGGAGTGAATTAAATTGCCCCGGCTTCGAAATGGCAGCAAGAGGATTTGAACCCTGCTCCTTCCGACTGAGAGTCCACCTTCTAAAGGCTGTGTTACTGCAGTGTTGCAGGACGGCTGTTTTAACAATAATTTCCTCTGCCACTGAGAAAACCACATTTACAACGCATAAGTTGTATAATGGCATATATCTAGAACATGACAAATATCCAGAGCAAGGTATAACTCTAGAACATGGCATACATTCAGAACATGGCATACATCCAACACTAGAAATGGAGAGAAAAAGAGGATTTTTCACAAGTACGGTAAATAAAGCATTAAAATGTAGTTTAGTGATGTGGTGATGCCCGTGTGGAGAATGGTATGTGGGAATATATTCATTATACAGCTTATGTAACTAACTGTTGGTATTATAAATTATAAACATTCACTGTCCATCCTGAAGCAAGTATTCTGGGGATAAACCTATTTAAACCAAGTTAACTGATATTAATTCACACAAAGCAGATGAACCATGTCTACCCAGCAGCATTCTTAGTCTTAACTCTTGTCTTCAGTGAACAGCTGTAGGCGATACGCTGCAGGAAGACACTTCTCTCCTGGACCTGACTGATCACCGGTCATTAGCAGAGGCAAAAATGTAGCAGTACATTTTTCTGGGTCTAAAAAAAGGCAACAGGAATAGGGTTAGCAATATTTAACAAGATTTGCCATCCAAGCCAAAGGCCCAGATGGCAAGTAGACAAGGAAGCCATAGGCTTATTGAGAGTCCAACAATGTTCATCTACTTATAACCCGCCCTCCTGAGATATGTGTCAACCTTGTTTTTAAACATATTCACGCTGCTAACAGTTACACAATCTGTAGACAATTTGTTCCATTCATTTATTGTCCTCTGTGAGAATGAGTGCTTCCTGATGTCCAATCTACATTGATCCTTTACTAATTTTACCTCATGTCCTCTAGTTCTGCTATCCTTCTTGAGTGAGAAAAACACATTTCTATCAATATTTTCATACCCATTCAATATCTTCAATCTTCAATCTGATCTCCTCTTAACCTCCTTGTCTCTAGAGTTGTTAAACCACATTCTTTCAGGCGTTCTTCATAACCAAGGTCTCTCAGTTCTGGAATCATTTTAATTGCTCTCCTTTGTAAGCGTTCAAGCGTATCTATATCCTTCTTACGATATGGTCTGTATGCTTGTATACAGTATTCTAAATGAGGTCTAACTATTGCTTTATAAAGAGGTATAATTAACTTTTTTCCCTTGTTTGTTATGTTTCTTCTAATCAATCCAAGAATTTGATTAACCTTTGAAGCTGCAATACCACACTGCTCTGAAACTTTCATATCAGTGCTTATTGTAACTCCTAAGTCCTTTTTTTTACAGTAGTACCCAGAACAGTATCTCCCATTTTATAGTTTACATCCAAGTTCCCATATCATGTATGTAGGCATTTACAGTTCCCAAAATTGAACAACATCTGCCATTTCTCAGACCATTTCACTAATCTGTCTAGATCGTTTTGTTTATCACCATCAGTATTAACCTTTCTAATCAGTTTTGTGTCACCCGCAAATTTCAGTATGTTACTTATTATACTGTCGTCCAAGTCATTGATATATATTAAGAATAATATAGGTCCTAATACTGATCCTTGAGGTACCCCACTCAAAACCGATTTCCAATTTGAAACTTCTCCATCTACTACAACTCGTTGTCTTCTGTCAGTCAGCCATTGTTCTATCCAGTCAGTTATGCCTTCCCCGATACCATGGGCTTTTAATTTAAATAGTAGTCTTTGATGTGGCACTTTGTCAAAAGCTTTCTGAAAATCTAAGTAGATAATATCTACTGGCATTCCCACGTCTATCCACTTAGTGATTTCTTCCCAAAGAAATTACATATTTGTTAAGCAATATGACAAGGCTTGGCAGTTGGCACTTGTACATTCTAACAGTTGTGACCGATGTTAGTTTTCTGATGGGCTAAAGGGGATTTTTGATGTGGCATTATCAAAAACTGTTTGATTTTTGTTGCCTTCTTGATGTCAAAAATGTTCTTTCTATTTGATTGGTCAGCTCCACTAATTTAAATGACATACTTTCATGACTTATATTGCAAAGGTGGCAGAGCATTTCTTATATAATAGATGTACTGTTGTGTGTCCTTGTTCATGATATCAAGTCAGACAGGCTTAACAATTCTGGTTTACTGTGACTCAGGGGCCTCAGAAATTAAGCGTTACAGAAGTTTTATTATTATCATAATTATGTAATCAAACACTACATATATATATATATATATATTATTTATTTCATATATGAAAGTATTGGCCATATTACATAATTTTCAAAATGTTTTCAAACCAAGAAGCAGATACTATTTCCTTACCCTTAACAGAACATATTGGAAACCTTCTCACCTATGAGAACAACTTCTGTAAGCACACGGAATCGTTGCAGCTCTTTTGGAAGCAATTCCCTAATTGTTATTTCTGTCTGACCCGAAATGTCATCACAATTGTTTCTCATAGGGCAAAGCTTGTAGGCTTGGGAAATTGAGTTCACAATCTCTTCAGCATCATTATCCGTGAGATCCAGTTTGAGGATGTCTCTGAGAAACAGATCACTATCCAAATGAACATGCCATTGGCTGAGTAGTTTTACACCGCAGAGTTGACGGTTAATCACATGTGGCTAAATGTGCATTAACCTGGCCGAAATTATTAACGCTATTAAATGACATTTTTACCTAATTTTTTCGATGTTAATGTGTTCTTTGCATCACTCCCCATCGGATCAGGTACAAAACGGACGTATATTTGTAAAAAATATTGTGTTTGAGCGCACTTTTAGTGCCCAAAACAACGCTATACCGGCAATAGCCGGTGTTGGGTTCAGCCTCCTGTTATGTTTCCCATTGGCGGCCATGTTAACGTTCTGCATGATTATAAGAAAACGAAACCATCAAAAATTCTGAAACTTCTTACCTGCTGTTGTCATCATTTCACTGACATGCTGGTCGAGTTTAGTCAAAATCACATATTTCTAACTCTTTTAAAATGCCTGAACGTGCCACACCCGTCAATGTTTACCAATTTTTGCATGAATTACTATGCACACGTGCCTTGTGGCGAAAAAATTGCCAAAAATCCTTCCGCCTATTGAAATCATCTAAAAATCCAGTTACACTGCCAACATGTTCTACCAGCAAACCTGCCAATGTGCCTGCTCAAATGCAGTTATGTCAGATGATATGATTTTTTTAAATGACACATCTAAAATTACTGTGCCCTACATTCGTCTGTAACACACCAGGAAGTGTAACTGAGGCATGATCCCAAATAGACATGACAATGTTAGCGAAAAAAATTTAATTTAACATATTTCAGAGACACATATAGCCAAAATAATTATTACATCCGTCTACGTTTTTTTTCTAGACACATTTAAGCAGTACCACCCCACTGGACAATGCACACACAGAAAAGCCACTTCAGTGTGTAACAACCTGTAATCCACCAACTCTTAAAAGTACACATTTTCTCAGCTAGCATGTATGAATTCCTAACACAATGTTTCAGAAAGGCAAGCATGTGTTCTGTGAGCACATTGGATTCAGCCTGTTTTTATTTTACACTGAACATCTTATATATTTTTTTGCCTCCTGCCCTATTACACATATGTAAATATACACAAGATTCACCTTAAACTGTGAATTCCTTCAAAGCTAGACTTCTCAACTAGTTCAATTGCATAACATTATACAACCTAATTGGCAAACTAGCAATAACAAAGGCACTTGCCTGATGGATCAGCTCCAGCCAGCCAGTAGACATTATCAGATAGCATGCTGTCCTTTCCAAGATTTCTCCAAGCCACAAGAGGACCTACTACTTCAGGTGGTTTTCATAGTAGGCACATGTGTCTAATTAGCTGAAGTAAACAAAAACTGACTCATAAGTCATTATACTGCAATGTCATTGATTGTGATTAATATACATGTCCAAATCTAGGCTTTACTAATGCAATTCTCTCCCCTCCCCCCTATAATACAGATGTTCTGTCACTGTCATTTGGACATTCAGGTCTGTGAATTCAAATAACGGTTTGTTACTTTCAACTGTAATTTTGCCTGGATTACCGTGCATTGTTACAAAATGGAAGCGACAGTAATTGAGAATAGTGAGAGTAAAATTCATAGTGAGAGTGAGGGTAAGAGCAAGTGTAGGCCACCCCCTGGTGGCATTAAGAAAGTGGGTGGTTTCAAATGTGGCCATTCATACTTTGGATCACGAAATGCTACAGCATCAGAAACTCGACAAACGTACAGCAGCATGTGGTTGCGACGACTGAACATGGATGAATATTCAAGAGTGGTACAAATAACGCCCGATGGACTGCTTACAGTGCCCGATGCTGATGGTATATGTGGAAATAGCAAGATTCTACGACCGCAGCCCGGTCAATGCCCTGACTTAACAGACAGCTACCTTCAGACAGAAGAGACTGATGGAGTTTCTGAGATGCGTCTGCTAAACATGCAGAAGAATGTGGCAATGTGGAATGAGTGTTTCACAGAGCATGCGAAAAACACGACATGCACATCTCCACAAATGGAAGTACATGACGAAAGACAAATTGGTTTATGCTGGAAAATGTCACTACATCGTCTCCACTCTGAATATCGGTCAGGTATGTTCAAATTGTACACTGAAGTAGACACTGGCAGTTGCAGCCAAAAACCAGCTACATCGAATGTAGCACTCCATGTTGGACTTCAGGATTCAACTATAGGAATCACGAAGATGCATCACATTCTGGCTGCAACGAACACCCCCCCTCCAAGCCGATGTGGATTGCAGAGAAATGCAGACAGGGTTGCCGCTATCACTGCCCAGGCAACATTGGATGATTTGAAGCAGAAAAGGGAACAATCGAAAGAAATTAACATTCTGCGTGGTCTGCCAGAAAATTCACCGATCAACACAAGCATGGATGTGAGGTATAACGCAACAGCACATAAGAACAGTTACGGAGTTGGGCAGGCTGCATCACAAGCGATCGGAGCTGCCATAGAGTGGCAGACAGATCAACACCAGATTGTAGGTTTTCATATAGAGAATAAGCTGTGCAAAGTAGGAGCCATGCTTCGCAGTCAAGGTCAAAATGTCACATGCCCTGGCCACGAGCGATGTTCAGCAACTCTACGAGCAGTGGATCCAATTTCGGAGTATGAAATTGGCAAACAGATAGGCCACAGTTTCGCACAGGACAATGTCACAATCAGATATGTGGCTACTGATGGAGATGCTTTAGCTTCTCATGGGGTACAAGATGCTATGCCAGCAGCCCCCACAGAAAGACAGGCTGACACAACACACCTTGGTCAGACACAATTTAGACATATCATGAAAGCTTCATTCTCCCCCCGAATGTTTCCGGGAGAAACAGCCATCATCAGAGCAGAAAAGAAAAGAATGTTTGCTGAAGATGTGAAGATCAGATGCCAGAAGATCTACACAAGTGTGCACACCCTGTATTCCAGTGACATTACTACCATCACTAGTAAGATGCCAAAGATAATTCAAACTACTGTAGACTGCTATGCTGGTTCATGCAAAAAATGTCGTCGACATGCAGTGGTATGCCGAGGCGGATTACAAAACAATTGGTGGCATAAATCACAGCACTTGAAGGCAAGTGGTATGATCACCGAATATGACAGATGGCGATAGGTTAACACTTCCACAAAGACTTTGTATCGATCTCTTACACAAAATGTTTCTTCAGATGTTTTTTAAACGGTATATTCTATTAAATAGGTCGAAAACTACACCAACCAGTATACCCGCATTTCTATAAACCCTTTGAAAGAGTTTATAGAAAAAAACATCTGAAGAAACATTTTGTGTAAGTCTCAAGTCTCAAGTAGTTATACTCCAAACAGCCCAATCTTGAGCTAACGCAGGAGTTTGGACCAACGGCTTTTAGTGTCTCTTCCGAAAGAGATCGATATACCAAATCAGCAAAAGCTACTTTATTTATTCAATGCAAACAAATTATTAAAACAGTTGTTTTGAGTTAAAAACTTACGAATATTGAACATCTGAACCTTGTCGCGCGAGTCGAGGAAACCGGCGGAATTGGACCTATATTTATGGCAAGCCGTACAGACAATCGATTTTAATTTTACCACTTTGTTCCAATTATGTCAACTTTTTATAAAAACCTGGCTTGACTTAGCGCTTTATAAAACACATACACATATATTTGTATTGAATATATAACGTTAATGCAGTAATTTTTTTCTCGTATATTTAATGCATTTTAATTATTCCTATTTTTATGACAAGACTAGCTTGCCATATATCTACCACAAAAAGGGCTATTATTGTCACGTGGCCAAGAACGAGACATGCGTCAGCAGACGCTCAATAATAATGTCTGGTAAGCATGCAAAGTCGGTATTTTTTATCAAGGTATGTATATCATAAACGTGTTCCATGTTATATTATACATAAAAATATATTTGGTTCAGACAACACTCTGCATCGTTATTGTCGTAAACATCATCCGAAATGTGCTGTAACAATATCACGGTGGCATCAGAACCGGAAAGGCGATTTCATTGTCAAATATTTCGTACCGCAGTGTAAGAAAATAAAAAAATAGAAGAAAAAGTGCAATTTAATGTTACGAAAAACTCTAAAAATCGACAATTTAATGTTAAAAAGCCAAAAAAAATCGAACCGGACAGGTGATTTCACTGACAAATATCTTGTACGCAGTCTAATAAAAAAAATAGAGTTCAATTTAATTGTGAAAATCCAAAAAAAATCCACCGACAAATATCTCGACAAAAAATATAAGATAATGTAAAAAAATGTAAAGACATCGCACATATATCAAAAAATAATTAAAAGTTCACATATTGTGCAACTATCTTTAAATCTTATTCATAAGTCATAAACAAATTAAGTGTCTTGCTTGCCCAAATCACACAATTCAGTAACACATAGATAAAGAGGAAACTCCGGAGACACAGGAACCGCCAACGACGTCTCTCGTCACGGCTAGTGTGTGTATTCGCGACCAATGCCCATGAACAAATGCTCACTAGCAGTGAACTTCGTCCAGCAGTCGCCCGAAGACACAAAACGGCTCTTTTCAGAGCCAACCATACTTTCACAAAATAGTTGCTACATTGGGTGTGAACGATATCTAGGTTTGAATAATTCCATTGTAGATATCAATTCATGAAAACATCTCGATAAATTTGGTCCTCGAAATTCACCATTCATTCCAAAACGACAACATCTTTTTGTAGTGAAATGTCAAATTTTCCTCATGATACGGTCCAAACATTAGTAATGTCAAAAATAAACACTTCAATGTCCCCTGAAGAATTATTTATTAAAGAATTGTGTGATTTGTGCACGCAATACACTTGTTTATAAGTAAGATTTAAAGATATTTGCACCATCTGTGAACGTTTAATAATTTTTTCATATATGTGCGATGTCTGCTTTTTTTTACTGTGACATATTGAATTATATGGTGACACCTAGCGATCATCAGTGTACTAATGACGGAGGTCATTTTTATTTTATTACCCAATCAATAAAGAGCAGGTGTGTGCGCCGTGACCCCTACAATGGCGAGTTGTTATATTGGAATTATCACAGCATATTACATGGTGTCGGAAGCGGTAAGATCATAAAATGTTGCTCAAATTCCGGTCGCCGGACAGTATAAGTCTGTCAGGCAATCTTGCCGACAATTGGCGTTTATGGAAACAGCGATTTAACCTGTTTATGACGGCCACAGAGAGCGATGCAAAAGTCGACAACATAAAAATCGCCATGCTGTTGGCTTCGATTGGACCAGACGCACTCGAACGATACAACCATTTCACCTTCGATGAGGCTGCTGGCGAAGACAGCAAAAGCTACGTTCAGGTAATGCAAAAGTTCGAAGATCACTTCAATGGTCTAAAACGAACTGTATTCAGCCGATACCAGTTCTGGACATACAGGCGGGCCGAACAACAGCCGTTTGTTGATTACCTGACAGCAATACAAAACTTAGGAGATGCATGCGAGTTTGCAGAGAAAGAGAACATGATTCGACACAAAATCGTGTTTTCTATTCTACTAAAACAAGTGATCTATGCGTTGCGTTTGAGGTCACACAGAATGAGGTCAGGTTCAATGTCAACACACGACACACAATCAACCACAGAGAAGGCGGTCAACTACGTAAAAAGACGTCGTGTGAAGCAAGATACAGTCTACTCCCTTCTCTCAGCGTAGCAACCAAGGATACTCGTCATCTAAGAACGACCACCGTGCCGCCACCAGTGTAAACAAACACCGGTTATGCAGACGCTGCGCCACCAAGCATGAAACGCGCAAATGCCCAGCGTACGGCGCTACGTGTTACAAGTGCAACGGGCGAAATCACAACTCAGCAGTATGTAAATGTAAATCAATGCACGCTGTGACGACACCGCATGGTCATGATAAAGACAGCAGCGAGGATGAGTCCTTCCTTCACTCGGTCGTCAAATGTGTTGAATCGTTACAACACGATGCATCGTCTTCATGGTACTCGTACGTCAATGTCTGCAATTCACGCATAAAGATGAAGGTGGACACGGGTGCAGAGACAAATACGATGCCAATGGAAACATAGAAGCACATCAGAAATAAGCCAAAACTGAACTGCAGCTCTGTCGTTCTCAAAACACTTGGAGGCGGAGTAGTCGAACATGACGGTGTTGCAGAAGTGACATATCAAGTTGGTGACAAACGCATTACTGCCGAGCTGGCTCTTGGTCTGGTGCAGCCAGGCGATAATCTCGTGACGTCATAAAGTGATCGAGTCCAATATATAGACGCAGTCGAGGCAACCGAGCCAGCAATCACGATGGACACGCTCGAGAACGAATACAAAGACGTATTCTCTGGTCTTGGCTGCTATCCTGGCAAATACCACATCGAATTGAACCCAGGAGCGCAGCCTGTCATCGACCCCCCAACACGGGTGCCGCAGGCTCTGTACGAACCTCTACGAGAGAAGTTGAAGAAGTTAGAAGCACAAGGCGTCATCATCGCAGTCGACGAACCAACCGACTGGAAAAGCGGGACGGGTCTCTTCGTCCAAAGCACATGAATAAGAACATTCGCAGAGAACACTTCCACATTCCGACGGTCACAGAAATCAGTACGCAGTTGGAGGGGTGCACGATTATTCACCATTCTCGACCAGAAGGACTCGTGCTGGCAGGTGGAGTTGGACAAAGACAGCTCATTGCTATGCTGCTTCAACACCCTATTCGGGCGATATCGTTTTGTTCGAATGCCATTCGGAATCACCAGTGCTAGCGAAGTGTTGCAGAAGTGGACGTATAAAACGTTTGGTGACATTCCTAAAGTTCACATCGTTGCAGATGACATGCTAATTGCAGCGAAAACTCTGGCAGAACATGACAGCACTCTGAGGAAAGTCATGGAGCGTGCTCGTGGCCGAGGTGTCAAGTTCAATATGAAGAAGACGCAGTTGAAGAAATCCGAAGTCTTCTACATGGGGACGATGATCTCAGCTGACGGCATGCGACCCGATGATGCGAAAATAAAAGCGACCGCGAGTATGCCAGAACCTACAGACAAAGATAGAGTTTGACATCTCATAGGCATGCTGAACTATCTGTCGCCATTCATACCGAACAAAGCCGCGATCATCAGACCACTGTGTGCACTACTCAAGGACAGTGTACCGTGGGTATGGTTGCATGAGCATAAGGCTGCCATGAACAAAGTGAAACTGATTCTCAGCGAGAAACCGGTACTCAAATTGTACGATCCAGAGTTACAGTCACGATACAAGCAGACTCTTCGTCTAAGGGTCTAGGTGCATGCTTGCTGCAGAACTCTCAGCCAGTCGCGTACGCGTCTCGCGCCTTGACGGACACTGAAAACAGATACGCACTAATTCAAAAGGAACTGTTGTTTATCGTGTTTGCAGCACAAAGGTTCCACCAGTACATCTATGGGCGCGACGTGGAGGTGCAGAGCGATCATAAACCGTTGGAGACGATCACGAGAAAGCCGCTACACAATGCGTCACCGCGTCTACAACTGATGATGCTCCGACTGCTGCGGTACAAACTGTCTATTCGATATGTACAAGGGTCTAAAATGTACATTACTGACACCTTGTCACGTGCATTTTTGTCAACAGACTCGCAGCCAGAGCACAGCATGGAGATGAGAATACACTCCGTCTCTAAGCACTTCCCTGCTACGCCACGAAAGCTTCAAGCACTGAAGGATGCGTCACTGAACGAAGACGTGCAGAACCAGATCAGGCGATACGTCATGCATGGCTGGCCGAAATACAAAGACAACGCGTCTCCACAACTATATGCATATTGGGGAATCCGAGATGAGATCCACTGTGAGGATGATTTGCTCTTCGCGGGTGAGAAACTCGTAGTGCCCAACGCAATGAGAGGCGAGATGTTGTCAAGGTTACACGAAGGTCACCTGAGCGTAGAAAAGTGTCGCGCTAGGGCTCGTGAGATCATGTACTGGCCCAACATGTCTGCTGACACCGAGGAAACAGTAGCCCAGTGTGCTACTTGTGCAACATTCAGGAGGCAGAACAACAAACAACCGATGATCCCTAATGAGATACCCGATCGACCTTGGGCAAAGTTCGGCGCAGATATCTTCTCGTCCAAGGAACACGATTACTTAGTAGTCGTCGATTACTTCTCAAAATTTCCAGAGGTAGAGCAACTCACCTGCAAAACTGCAAATGGCGTCATCGCCCGCCCGCCCGCCCGCCCGCCCGCCCGCCCGCCCGCCCGCCCGCCCGCCCGCCCGCCCGCCCGCCCTATTAATAGTATTAATGTTGATACATATGCCGTTTCTGCTCGGATTCTACAAACAATTGGCCATTCATATGGATTTGTGATTAATGTATTGGGACACGTTAATTACTAGTGACAACTATATTTCTCTTCTTCTGAAGCAACTGATGTAGCCCTAGTACGAGTCTATATTAGGTAGAATGTCGGATTTGCGTAGTTTAGCAGGTTCATGTAGGCCCTATGTTGAAAGGATATATTACTTGTTCTTCAATTGGATGGAGACGACACACTTTCTAAGCATTTGACTGATTGTTGGCTAACGTAACTGTTGTGCGCATTTGTTCCACAAAGTAACGGCGATGGGAATGATTATATTCATAGATATTAAACAGATAATACCATTTAATACAACTGTTCGATGATACTGTAGACAAAATAATAAACTTTTTCCACGTGTAGTGTGTTGCATTCCCAAGGTGCTGTGCTGGCTATGACGGGGACTGTTGTTTTTTACACTTTCTAAGAATTTTGACTGACTATTGGCTAACGTGGAGGACTACACGATGGTCTGGGGGCCGACAAACCTCTCCCCTGAGAGCTGCTCGATACGCAACTATAAGAGACTCGGTGACTGTGGATTGGTCTCTCCACCGACCGATAGGAGGTGCAACCAAATGGCTGATAATGGCTAAGTGTCACTCACGTCATTGGTCTCTTATTTTTTAAACAAAAGAATATCGATCATTATATATTCAGATTCGGTTTATTATTCTCGATTCACATTAGTTGATCAATCGGCATCAGTTTTATTGTCATCGTACCAAACGTCTGCCATGTAAATTATTACGTTGATTTCCTTTTACATGTAAATTATTACGTTGATTTCCTTCCTTGCATTTTAGTAACTCGATGCTTTCATTATATCACTCTACGTCACTTCCAAAACAAAAAGGCTATATAATGTTAGTGTTTTATGGCACTCCATAGAGCACTATGTGATGATGGCGCTATGTAGATATCATATTTTATTATTATTATTTTGGTGGTGACGTTCTCGAAACACCAGTGCCAGCAGCATATTAATATTTTACGAAAACTCCCAATTTGTTGGAGGTATGTGATTTTGACGAAACTTAACTTGTTCACACATTGGCAGCATAGTAGCAGTGAATGTCATAAAGTTGTAGGATTTTTGATGGTCAAGTTTTCTACTAATCATGCAAAACGTTAACGTGACCACCAAGGGAAAATCTGCAGTTGTTCTGTTACTACAATTTAATAATAGCACCAAAACTGCTGGCCTCGACAATTTGAGAATGTGCCATGTTTTTAATTAATCCGCCGCCAAATCATGTGTGACATAGTTTTAGTTGAGGTACTTAGTCGTTTAACTATGCGTTGTGAGGCTGATGTATTGTGTTTCGTGGTGAGACCGGCTTCTAACAGGGTACTGGCGGTAAAGATGGCCCTCCTGGCGGACAATTCAGAAGAACCGCAATTTATCCGGTAAGGTGGACGCGCGAGGTTAGCGGAGACGCGTAAAGAAAGTTATTGCTCAATTTTGTTATTGTTACTGCGAAATTCGTAGGTTATGATTTCGTATTTTTAGTTGTTTCGACATATGGACTGTTAGAAAACGAATATGGAGTTCCTACGGAAGTGCAGTATGCGCTTATTATTCTGCTCAAATTCGATATCGCCATATTATCGCCCCCATTTTCATACTGGAGGTGATTTTGCACCAGAAATAACGCAAATAGTCGCGTATCTGTTACGTCACATTGGCACCCGCTATCTGAAGGTAAGTGACGTACGGGTCAGAACGGACGAGTTATTTTCCTGCTCCCATATGTTAACCGTATCTGCAACATTTTACACGACTGTCGGTTTCTGCTTATATAGTAGCATGAAGACCCTACCCTGAATCACTGGCACTCCCATCAAGACTAGCGATGTCCGACAACTCTGAAGGGGTAAGACCACTATAGACCTTCCAGTTTATTGTTTCACACGAAAATATAGTGTATTAAATTGGCCACTCTTCCTCCTTTACTAATCGGAGCTTTGCTTGTCTCCAATTTTCGCAGCAGAGAGTCCCCCGCTCCATAATTCAGCCTGTCAATGGCTGCACAATTTATTCTGTATGTGTAGAGCCACAATATCCTGGCAGCGACTTTGTTGTTCTACTACGACCCCTATTGCTTGTGATGCATTTTGCCCAGTATGATAAGACCCAGTGATTCTCGCTGAGCTATATCTGCTGTCCATGGATATGGTTACTGGAGCATCTTCAGGTAATCCTCGTAGCTTATTAATTGTCTTCATGTGGTCACGCCTTTTCGCCAAGTCTGCCAAAGTCATAGTTGCTGTCGCATTGCCAACTTTGTTTGCAGTCCGTTGCATGCTACTTCGGTACGGTGGTGGTACATCTAAGCTAGCAATTATCACTCGCCCTTTAGCGATTCCTGTGGTAGATTCCTGCAGTCCCACCTGAAGGCCGACATTTGGAGCAGCAGATCTCTGCCCTGCCTTCTCAGTTGGTACTTCATGGTATAACTTGAACATTTTTGATGTGTATCCACACTTAACACACCTGAGATTTTGTTTCCAGCAGAGGCCAACCTTGACCTCTGTATGCACTGTAAATCTAGGAACAGCATACAATTAACTGTCAATAAGGGACGCATGCTCTGCAATGCACTCGTTATACATCTGTGTTGTTTTGTCTCTATGCATAATACGCATATCTGATTGTGAGTCATCTTTCTTCAAGTATGTCGTTGTCAAGTCATCAGCAACACGTTTCTTCGGTCTCATGAGTTTGGCGCCACCCGATTTGCCCTCAGCATCTGGGACTTCGATGAGTCCACCTGGTGTAACTTTGGCGACGCTTGTGAATTCGGCTTGCGTGAGTCTTGGCATCCACATGCTTGGTGTGGAATTGTCTGCAACGTCTTTCTTGGACGTGTGCACAGTGTGCCCCTTCTGAAAGCCACATCTCCTCACATTTTTGGCTATTCGGAACTTCACTTTTCTTCTCCATGCTGATATCTGTATCAGAGTCAAACACTTTTAATATCTGACTGATCTTGGAGCAATCTGTCCATCTGACATTTAAGCAATGGCCAGAATTTTAGTGGGATAGACCACTTGTCTGTCATGCTGCACAGCTATTGACTGAGAAAATACCCCAATGTAGATTCTGAATAGAATTTACAACCTCCTGTAGTTGAAATCTGAGCAAAAAGTAGGCTTATCGTCGCTGTAGTTGCAACAGTAGACACTCAAAAGCCCCAAACAGGCAGCATCCTGTTCTATCTCGTTGACAGGCAGTTGGCACCTTCAGTGACTTGAAATTGGGTCATCCGTGTCAGAAATGCCAAATGTTCACATGAAAACTTGTCAGATATATAGCTTGTTTTCACACATACCATAATTCGTTGTACTTTGAACGCTCAATATTACTTATCAATGTTGTGAAATACACTGAAATGGTAGCTTTTTGCCCAAAAACAGTGTATATTAAAAAAATAATAATAATTTTAATAAAAAATTAGTTGACAATTTTAGTGTTGTATTGATGAAAATACCCCACATTTTGTGAAACACTTGTAAGATTTCCTATATATCCGGCACAGCAAGCAGTGTGGGCTTTATGACTAAAGTGCATATATGTAATTCAGCCCACTTGAAATTCTTCCCCTCACATACGGGGGCATGTCTCGGTAACATATCAATTAATGTGTAGCATTGCGATGTGGATTTCCTTCTGTGATTTATCGAGATAAATGTTTTTCTTCGATTTGGTATAACTTTCGTGACGGTTTATGAGATGTCGGAAATTAATTAGGGCACGGACCACAGTCAGAATCCATCCGCCATTACATACATAAAGAATCCCAAGGAAAAAATTCATTGTGCAGAGGGTTTATTTGTGAGAGCAGAAATTGTGTGGACGAGGGAGTGGAAGTGATGTTCTTATGCACAGTAACATCTAAGCTTTGAAATGATGCCATTTGTCAGTAGGTATACCAGTTGCGTAAGGACACAGTGGCTGTTAGGCAGGATGTACTCATATTTGGGAAACCGGAGAATTTCATGGCAGAAATGCAGGGGCCTCATGCTTTGAAGCAATTTATGCGAAAACGAGGTATGTCATTTTCACGAATTTCACACACCAGGTGTCTTAGTGGGTCTGTCATTTTCTGTGAATTAAAAAAAAAAATTGTAGGATAAATTTTCAATGGAGATGCAAGAACGTTATAATGGTCGTCTATGGGAAAAGTGACCGTGGTCCGTGCCCATGTCCGACAACTCTGAAGGGGTAAGACCACTATAGACCTTCCAGTTTATTGTTTCACACGAAAATATAGTGTATTAAATTGTGATATGTGAATTTAAACAATCTGTATGATGTGACATTAGTGCAATTGAACAGGCATGTTCACAAGTTTGTTTGTAGAAGCTATTGGCTTTGAAATGGTGCATTTTTTAGAGTGTAACAGGCGGAGGGATTCATTTGAATTTTTCTTCTGTGGACCACGTGGGCGCATGAATGCATGGCTATGTTTGTTAAAATTGATGGGCATCGCACATCGGGGAGTTTTAATAGAGCTGGAGGTATGCGATTTTGACAAAACTTGGTCAGCATTTCAATGAGATGATGGCAGTTGCTGTAAAAAATAAGAATTGTTGATGGTTATGTTTTCTTATCAAACAAAACGTTAACATGACCACCAAAACATTTTTATAATGTGGTCAGCCCCGAAATAAATGGAAGTCATGGTCACAAACACGGTTATAAAATATTGATATATTTATGTTTTTGTCGTTGTTGTTAGCTTAATTAATTGTGGACATTACAGGTAATTTGGATGAAAATTTTAGTTTGTTATAACAAACTTATTATAATTTCATAATTTGCCATTCCGAATATAATTTTGGCTTATTTTTTTATAAATAAATAAAAATGGTTGCTAGTCTGCCCTATGTTTTGTGTGTGTTTGACTTAGAAAATTGTCGATGTCAGACTGTGATGTTATATGATTATATATATTTTATTAACTCCATCTAGTCAACAAGATCATTACTGTTTTAATACAGTTACTATTTAAACTGTTTAACCGATCTACTCAATATAGAAAATGTCAAATAAATGTACATTTTAGTTTTGTACTATAACATTTGATATACACAAGTTGATATTTTGCGCAATTTGATATTAATATGACATTTAATTGTTAATCAACACAATTTTTTAATTGTTCATGTGTTAAAATAGTATGAAAGAGCTTGTTGTAAGCTAAAAATCTACAATATGCAATTTTCAGTATCAAAAATAACTGTTTCCTTTCCAAAATGTCTATGCACCACATATCAATACCAATTTCATGTTGGGTGCAGTGCTTTATAAGTGCTTGGGCACAAGGAAATGAAGGTATGCAACCCTAAACTTAGCTATCCCCATATCAAGCTAACCCTGAAGTGGTTTACTGAAGATATAATCATTCCCATGGCTGGCGAGCCCTCCCCATGTCGTGACCAGTGACAGTAGTGGTGAAGTCCACGATAGATCTAGACTTTTTATTGCTGTCAAACTGTAATGATATGTAGGGAATAAATCAATATAAGTTTGGTGTTTAGCTCTAGATTTCATGGCGTGGCACTTGCCAAGTAGGCCTACTTGATTAGCCCAAGATTGGGCTGTTTGGAGTATAACAACTTGAGACTGACGAGGATTTTTTTAATGGCAATCGATAATCGTCCAGTCAGTGCATTGATATATGTTATTAGCTGATTAAATTAGGATGTTTTACCCCCAAACATCTCCTTGACATTGGCAATAAATTGGGAATGTACAATGTAGATGTACTACTGGGCCTAGAAGTAAATTTTTGGCATATATCGAAAATGCTGCAGCATCTGTCAAATATCAGAATGATTGTGCAACAATTCAATTGCGAATTTTTTTTACCTGCTATTACAAAAATTACACATTTACAGTGGCAGGCTGAAAGGGCAGGAAAATTAACATGGGCGAGATGACCCAAGATCTACAATTTTCAAGCTAACTGTTCAAAATTTTCACACCTTGCAATTTTAGGGAGGGAGCTCGAGTCAGGTGAGATCCCCAGTATATCATATAGATTTATGGTTTTGTGAATGCCCTGTAACCACTGCGGTAGATTTAGTTACGTGTAAATCAAATGGGGTGATTTTGCAGATATTTCATAGGGAAAAGCCATGTATTCCAGTGCAGACTGGGCAACTACTTGATATAGTCCACACTTGTGAATTCAACACGTGCCAAGCTGCCTATGAAATATTTTCTAGATGCAGTGTCCTGCTACACTAATCTGAAGTTTTTTCAGTCCATCGTCAAAACTCAAAAAGTTACGTGTAAATCAAATGGGGCGATTTTGCAGATATTTCTTAGGGAAAAGCCATGTATTCAAGTACAGACATGGCAACTACTTTACATAGTCCACACTTGTAAATTCAAGACCTACTATGGTGCCTATGACACATTTTCTAGATGTGATGTCCTGCTACACTAATCTGAAGTTTTTTTCAGTCCATCTTCAAAACTCAAAAAGTTATGTGTAAATCAAATGGGGCGATTTTGCAGATATTTCATAGGGAAAAGCCATGTATTCAAGTGCAGACTGGGCAACTACTTGATATAGTCCACACTTGTGAATTCAACACGTGCCAAGCTGCCTATGAAATATTTTCTAGATGCGGTGTCCTGCTACACTAATATGAAGTTTTTTTCAGTCCATCGTCAAAACTCAAACAGTTACAAGTGAATCAATTTGGGCGATTTTGCAGATATTTCATAGGGAAAAGCCATGTATTCAAGTGCAGACATGGCAACTACTTTACATAGTCCACACTTGTGAATTCAAGACCTACTATGGTGCCTATGACATATTTTCTAGATGCAGTGTCCTGCTACACTAATCTGAAGTTTTTTTCAGTCAATCTTCAAAACTCAAAAAGTTACGTGTAAATCAAATGGGGCGATTTTGCAGATATTTCATAGGGAAAAGCCATGTATTCAAGTGCAGACAGGTCAACTACTTTGCATAGTCCACACTTGTGAATTCAAGACCTACTATGGTGCCTTTGTCATATTTTCTAGATGTGATGTCCTGCTACACTAATCTGAAGTTTTTTTTAGTCCATCTTCAAAACTCAAAAAGTTATGTGTAAATCAAATGGGGCGATTTTGCATATATTTCATAGGGAAAAGCCATGTATTCAAGTGCAGACTGGGCAACTACTTGATATAGTCCACACTTGTGAATTCAACACGTGCCAAGCTGCCTATGAAATATTTTCTAGATGCAGTGTCCTGCTACACTAATCTGAAGTTTTTTTCAGTCCATCGTCAAAACTCAAACAATTACAAGTGAATCAATTTAGGCGATTTTGCAGATATTTCATAGGGAAAAGCCATGTATTCAAGTGCAGACATGGCAACTACTTTACATAGTCCACACTTGTGAATTCAAGACCTACTATGGTGCCTATGACACATTTTCTAGATGTGATGTCCTGCTACACTAATCTGAAGTTTTTTTCAGTCCATCTTCAAAACTCAAACAGTTACAAGTGAATCAATTTGGGCGATTTTGCAGATATTTCATAGGGAAAAGCCATGTATTCAAGTGCAGACATGGCAACTACTTTACATAGTCCACACTTGTGAATTCAAGACCTACTATGGTGCCTATGACATATTTTCTAGATGTGATGTCCTGCTACACTAATCTGAAGTTTTTTTCAGTCCATCTTCAAAACTCAAAAAGTTATGTGTAAATCAAATGGGGCGATTTTGCAGATATTTCATAGGGAAAAGCCATGTATTCAAGTGCAGACTGGGCAACAACTACTTGATATAGTCCACACTTGTGAATTCAAGACCTATATCTGGATAGCAGAACAATCCTGTGAAATTGAAGATAGCTTGAACAAGAAAAACGGCAAGAAGGCTTGTTAAATAGTGAAAGACCTGACATCAGTTAAGAAATGGATAGCTACCACTATCCAATACAAATCAGGGAAATGCCTGACAGAAGAACAGCAGATCCTCAATCGATGGAGAGAATACTGCTCAAAACTGTACAGCCACAACACCAACGGAGACCCAGTAGTACTAAATTGTCCACAGACTACTGAAGAGGACGACTACCCCATTCTTCGTGAGGAAGTGGAGGCTGCAGTAAAGTCTCTGAAAAAAGGAAAGTCAGCTGGAATTGATAATATACCAGCAGAACTGGTTCAAGCTGATGGAGAAGCCTTGATTACCACAGTTACAACAATCTGCAACAAGATCTGGCAGACAGGAGAATGCCCACCCCATGGACTCAGTCACTGATCATCGCACTTCCCAAGAAAAGACAACCAACATATGTGCCAAAATTACAGAACAATCAGCCACACGAGCAAAGTCATGTTGAAGATCCTACTCAACAGACTCAAACCTCACGCAGAAGAGATCATCGCTGAAGAAAGAGTGGGTTTTCGAGCAGGAAGGAACACCAGTGAACAGATCTTCAACTTTAGAATCCTTTGCAAGAAATACCTTCGACATCCGCAAAGCCTGTATCATGTCTTTATATATTTCAAAAAGGCTTTTGATAAGGTATGGCATGGTTCAACCATGAGGAAGTACAACATTGGCTCCAAGCTTGTCCGAACCATTGAAAACATATATGACAATGCCACAAGTGCAGTAATCTTCAACAGTAGCATGGGAGACTGGTTTCGAACAATATTTGGAGTTGGACAAGTATGCCAACTATCACCAACGTTCTTCGACGTTTTTCTGTAAAGGATCATGACTGATGCTTTAGGAAACCATCAAGGCACTGTCAGCATTGGAGGCAGGACCATCATCAACCTTCATTTTGCTGACGACATCGACAGTTTAGCAGGAGATGAACAAGAACTAGCCAGTTTGGTGGAGCGTCTCGAGAAAACATCTACATCAATACGGCATGGAGATGAATGCCGAAAAGACCAAACTGATGACGAACAACACACAAGGCATTAGCACAGAGGTCAAAGTTAATGGACAGAGACTTGAGACAGTAAAAAGCTTCAGGTATTTGGGATCAATTATCACATATGAAGGTTCCAAACTGGATATACTTGCCAGGATTGCACGGACAACAGCAGCACTAACAAGGTTGAAACCCTGATGGAACGACAGAAACATCACTGTCAGTTCGAAAATAAGGCTGATGCGCTCCCTTGTCATGTCCATCTTTATGTACGCTTCTGAAACATGGACCCTCTCAGCAGATCTATAGAAGAGGACACAAGCCATGGAAATGAGATGCTTTCGGAAGATCTTGCGCATATCATACAAAGACCCTGTTACTAACGAAGTTGTCCGCAACAAGACCAGTGGTACGGTCATGTATCACGATCATCTGGCCTTGCAAAGACTTTCTTGCAAGGTACCGCAAGAGGGGGGAGACAACGAGGTAATCAATTGACATTTTAATAATTAAGTAATGTTTTTATTTTTTTTATTTGGCAATGCTCAAAGTTCGGGCATGCGACCTTTTCCAGTTTTTGTGTCAATAACTTATAGCCGTTGCTATTTGTTGTTGTTTCATAAATGTGTCACTCGCCAATTTGGGAGAAAAGATAATTAGACAGAACAGTTATATTTCAGCTGTAGTATGTTAAGGAACGTGCACAGTGCAAATACGGTGTTTATAACACTTGTCCAACAATCTCATTCAGAAAGTTGAAATTCGTAATAGATAAGATATATTAACTATATTCCTATTGAACTAAGAAGTCATTACAAGTATCACTGACATTATACATTAGCACTTGTCCTATAAAATAACAATTTGAAATACAGACTGCTAAAATTACTCTCAGAAATAAAAATAAAATAACAAAATTAATGTTTCCACACACTGTACATACATTATCCTTCTCATTATCATATTTTTTGTGATGCACATCTGTACGAATATATCTAGACATTCAGAAAATTTAAGCTCAGTAGTTAGAGGCACCTGAAAATATAACAAGTGCGTTTACCCCTTAGCTTAGTTTATCTGCAAAGTTGCTCAGATATAACCATTTGCTAATTGGTTAAAATGTTAGGACATTCTGAGACATCACGTTTTTTACTTTCCTGAAAATGTTTTGATTTAACAAGGAATGAACTTACTGGGTATAAGAGCTGCAGACTGATTGCATGGCTGTCGCAATAACACGTGATGCTATTGGTCACACACTTACTCCCTTTTCTCATAATAAAACACTATTCCATTGTTACTTGCTCCTTGATCCTCATCTGTAGAAAATCTGCCATCTAAAATGTTTTATTATGTTAAAATATGGCTTTAGGTCCCATCATTGTGATAGTTCCATCATTTTGATGGCAAAAATATCACTTGCTCCCTTTTGTCATTTCACGATAGTATGTTCCTTAATAATTGATGCTCTTCATCGCAATTTGCATTTTGTGGTAAGAAAATTGTCTTATTTTCAGAAATGATTGTTGACATGCAGTGATCAGTAGTTTTTCTTTTTATAAGAAAAATATTTAAATAAGAAAATGTTTCTTATTCCAAGAAAAAGGCTTTCAGAAGGTTTTTCTTATTTTCAGAAAAATATTCTTACTAACGTGAAACATCCAAAATGACTACAAGAAAAATATTCTTATTAAATTTAATTTCTTCTGAGGTTCCCTAGAAAATAATTTAAGAAAAATATTCTTGATTGAAGAAAATGCTTTTCTTATTTCAGAAAAAAACATTTCTTAGATAAGACAATTTTTTTTGGATTAATAAGAAAATACTATATAGCTTTCTCTTGAATTCAGAAACTATTTTCTTAAGCCAATAATTTTTTTTTATAAAAAGTTTCTTAAATCACGAAAATAATTTTCTTACGTGGCTGCATAGACAAATGTTCTTGTCTTAAGATTTGTTTATTAAACAAGAAAATTATTTTTAGCAGTGTAACAATAACATGTTGTGGACGCCATCTCTCATGTGAAAATGTTGTGAATCCCAACTCTTATTGGTAAATACTGTTTGCTCCTTCCCTCATGATTAAATTCTGTGTTCTCCGTCTATCAAGAGTAAATGGAGTGGAATCTTTCTTTTATCAGTAAATAATGTGTACTCCATATCTCATCAATAAAAGCTGTGGAACCAATCCCTTGAGAGTCAATGCTTTCGACGGCATCAGTCATGAGAAAATGCTGTGGACGCCATCTCTCATGAATATATGTAGCGGACTCCACCTCTCAATGGTAAATGCTGTGGCCTCCAGCTGTCGTGAATAAATGTTATGTACCCCACCTCTCTTGTGAAAATGTTGCTGACTCCAACTCTAATGGGTAAGTGTTGTGTGTTCCATCTCTCATAAGGAATTCTAGCGTACTCCATCTCTCAAAAGTATATGCTACGAAATCCATCTCTCATGAGTATATACAGTGTATTCCATCTCACTAGAGAAAATGCTGGGTATTCGATATATTGGGAGTCAATGCTGTAGGCTCCTCCTCTCCTTCGTAAATGTTGTGGATTAGTGGTGAAGATGAAGGGAAATAAAAATCGACGAAAAGTATCGATGCCAGCTCTAATGTGTAAATTATGTAGACTCTATATGTTTTGAGTATATGTTGTGGACTCCAACTCTCATGAGTAACTGCTTTGGATTCCATCTCTTGAGAGTTAATACTGTGGACGCCATCTGACGGGAGAAAATGCTGTGGACTCCATCTCTGATGTGAAAATGTTGTGAACTCCAACTTTCATGGGTAAATATTATGTACTCCATCTCTCAAGAATAAAAGCTGTGGACGCATTTTCTCATGAGTAAATGTTGTTGGCTCCGTCTCTCCTTAGTAAATTTTGTGGACTAGTGATGAAGAAGTTGCCAGCCTCACCCCGGACTGCAGGGAAAGGAAGGAGCGCAACAATTGCATCTTTCATGTGTAAATGCTGTGGACTCCATCTCTCGTAATAAATACCGGATTCTCCATCTCTCATGAGTAAATGGTGGGTACTCTATCTCTCTAGATATATCTAGATATGGAGTCCACAACATTTACTCATTAGAGTTGGAGTCCACAGCATTTACTCATGAGCGATGGAGAATACGGTATTTACTGATGAGAGATTGCATCCACAACATTTACTCTTGAGAGATGCAGTTCAAAGCATTTACTCATGAGAGATTGTGTCCAAAGCGTATACTCATGAGAGATGTAGCCAACATAATTTACGAATGAGAGATGGAGATCAGAACATTTACCCAAGAGAGATGGGGCCCACAACATTTACTCATTAGAGATAGTATACACAGCATTTATTCTTGAGAGTTGGCGTACACCGCATATTCTCATTAGAGATGGCTTCCACAGCATAATATTATGCTCTTGAAAGATGGAGTACAAAGCATTTACTAATGGGAGATGGAGAACATGGTATTTACTCATGAGAGATGGAGTCCACAACATATACTCATGAGAAATCGAGTACACAGCATTTATTCCTCAGAGATCGAGTACATGACATTTTCTCATGAGCGATAGAATCCACAGCATTTATTCTTAAGTGATGAAGTACACAGCATTTACCCAATGACAGATGGAGTACAAGGCATTTATTTATGACACAGGCACGCAATAGGATTTAATCTCGTGAGAGATGGAGTCCATAGCATTTACATTCGTGAGAGATGGAGTGAATTACTTTTAGTAATGAGAGTTTGAGTTGAAAACATTTTCACGTCAGAGAAGGAGTTTACAGCATTCTCTCCCGACAGATGGCGTCCATAGTAATAAATCTCAAGTGATGGAGTTCAAAGCAGTTGCTCATGAGAGGTGGAGTCCGCAACATTTAATCACAACATATGGGATCTACAGAATTTACACAAGAGAGCTAGCATCGATACTTTTCATCGATTTTTCCCCTTCTTCTTTATCACTAGTCCTCAACATTTACAAAGGAGAGGAGGTGTCCACATCATTTACGAGATATGGAGTCCACAACATTGACTCCCGATATACGGAATACACAGCATTTACTCTTGAGAGATGGAGTGCATTGTATATACTCATGAGAGATGGATTTTGTAGCATTTACTCTTGAGAGATGGAGTACGCGAGAATTCCTCGTGAGAGATGGAGCCCACAACATTTACTCATTAAAGTTGGAGCTAACAACACTTTCACAAGAGGTGGGTAATATAGCATTTATTCAAGAGAGTTAGAGGCAACAACATTTACCAATGAGAGATGGAATCCACTGCATATATTCTTGAGAGATGGCGTCCACAGCATTTTATAATGACTGATGCAGTCCAAAGTTTGGACTCAATATATGGGTTCCATAGTTTTATTGTCGAGATGTGGAGTATACATTATTTAATCTTGAAAGAAGGAGTCCACAGCTCTCCTCCTTTTCCCTGTAGCCCGTATGCAGCATTTACGCATGAGAGATGGAGTCCACAAAATCTTCTCAAGAGAGATGAAGTACAAAATATTTAAACATTAGATATGGTGTCCACAGTATTTATTCTTGCTAGATGGATTCAGCAGCATTTACTTATAAGAGAAGGAATGTTCGACGTATACTCATAAGAGATGAGATACACAGCATTTACTCGTGGCAGATGGTATCCATCAAAGACGGAGTACCCAGCGTTTACTTATAAAAGATCGACTACATAACATTTACTCATAAGAGTTGGAATCCACAGCATTTACTCATGAGAGATGGAGAATATGCTATTTACTTATGAGAGATTGTGTCCATAACATTTACTCTTGAGAGAGGCAGTTCACAGTATTTTCTCATGAGAGATGGTGTTCACAGCATATACTCATGAGTGATGTAGCCAACAGAATTTACGAATCAGAGATGGAGATCAGAACATTCACCGAAAGAGATGGAGTCCACAACATTTACTCATTAGAGATGGTATACACAAAATTTATTCTTGAGAGTTGGCATACACAGCATATACTCATTAGAGATGGCTTCCACAACATATGCTCTTGAGAGATAGGGTACAAAGCATTTTACTAATGGGAGATGGAGAACATTGTATCTACTCATGAGAGACGGAGTCCACAACATATACTCATGAGAAATCGAGTACACAGCATTTACTCCTCAGAGATCGTGTACATGACATTTTTTCATGAGTGATGGAATCCACAGCATTTACTCTTAAGTGATGAAGTACACAACATTTACCCAATGACAGATGGAGTACAATGCATTTATTTATGACATGTGGACTCCATTGGATTCACTCTCGTGAGAGATGGAGTGAACAACTTTTACTTATAAGAAATGGAGTTCAACAAATTTAGTTAATATAGATGGAGTCCACTGCATAATCTCTAAAGAGATGGAGTCCTCAGTTTTCTTGACGAGAGATGGAGTTCACAGCATATACACATGACAGATGGAATTGTTGCGCTCCTTCCTTTCCTTGCAGTCCGGGGTGAGGCTGGCATTTATTTTTGTTTCCCCTTCTTCTTCATCACTAGTCCAAAAGAAGAGACGGAGGGAACAGCATGTAATCATGAGAGAAGGCGTCCACAGCATTTACTCTTGATAGGTGGAGTACATAGTACATGAGAGTTGGAGTTCACAACATTTTCACATGAGAGGTGGAGTCCACAACATTTACTCACAACATATGGAGTCTACAAAATGTACACATTAGAGCTGGCATCGATACTTTTCGTCGATTTCTGTTTACCCTTTTTCTTCATCACTAGTCCACAACATTTACAAAGTAGAGGAGGAGACCACAGCATTTACGAGATATGGAGTCCACAGCATTGACTCCCGATATACGGAATACACAGCATTTACTCTTGAGAGATGGAGTGCACAGTATATACTCATGAGAGATGGATTTCGTAGTATTTACTCTTGAGAGATGGAGAACGCGAGAATTCCTTTAAAGAGATGAAGGCCACAACATTTACCCATTAGATTTGGAGTTAACAACATTTTGACATGAGAGGTTGGGTACATAGCATTTATTCACGAGAGTTGGAGGCCACAACATTTACCAGTGAGAGAAGGAATCCACTGCATATATTCATGAGAGATGGCGTCCGCAGCATTTTCTCATGAATGATGCAGTCCAAAGGGTTGACTCTCAACAGATGGGTTCCACAGCTTTTATTGACGAGATATGGCGTACACATTATTTACTCTTGAATGAAGGAATCCACAGAGTTTACATATGATAGTTGTTATTGTTGCTCTCCACCTTTTCCCTATAACCCGTACACAGTTTTACTCATGAGAGATGGAATCGACAATATATTCTCAAGAGAGATGACGTACATGAAATTCACACATGAGAGATGGAGTCCACAACATTTATTCTTGGTAGATGCTACTGTGGCTCTCCTCCTTTTCCATATAACCCGTACACCGCATTTATTCATGAGAGAAGGAGTACACGACATATACTCATGAGAGATGGGGTACACAACATTTACTCATGAGAGATCTACTGAAAAATATGGAGTCCACAGCAATTTCTGTTCAAAGATGGAGTCCACAAAAAGAGACAGAGTACCCAGTATTTACTTATAAAAGATCGAGGACATGTTAGTCCACAGCATTTGCTGATGAGAGATGCAGTTCACAACACTTACTCATGAGAGATGGTGTACACAACATATACTCATGAGAAATGTAGAATTTACGAATGAGAGATGATGGAGTTCAGAACATTTACCCAAGAGAGATGGAGTCCACAACATTTACTCATTAGAGATGGTATACACAGTATTTAATTTTGAGAGATGGAGTACACAGCTTATACTCATGAAAGATGGCTTCCACAGCATTGACTCTTGATAGATGTAGTACACAGCATTTGTTAATGTGATATTGAGAACATGGTATTTACTCACGAGAGACGGAGTCCACAACATATACTTATGAGAAATTGAGTATACAGTATTTTCTCCAAAGAGATCGAGTACAAGACATTTTCTCATGAGCGATGGTGTCCACAACATATACTCTTAAGTGATGAAGTACACAGCATTTACACAATGACAGATGGAGTACAAGGCATTTATTGATGACAGATGGCGTCCATAGGATTTACTCTCGTGAGTATTGTGTCATGATTGATGCAGTCCAAATCGTTTACGCTCAAGAGATGGGTTCCATAGCTTTTATTGACGAGATATGGAGTACATATTATTTACTCTTGAAAGAAGGAGTCGACAGCATTTATACATGATGGATGTTACTGTTGCTCTCCTCCTTTTCCCTGTAACGCGTACACAGCATTTGCTCATGAGCGATGGAGTCCACAATATATTCTCAAGAGAGATGACGTACATGACAATTATTCATGAGAGATGGAATCCACAGCATCTACTCTTAAGTGATGAAGAACGCAGCATTTATGCAATGACAGCTGGAGTAAAAGGCATTTATTGATGACTGATGGAGTCCATACGATTTACTCTCGTGAGCGATGGAGTCCACAACATTTACTCTCGTGATAGATGGATTGAAAAACTTTTACTAATATGAAATGAAGTCCACATAATTTACTTAATATAGATGGAGTCCACAGCATAGACACTCAATAGATGGAGCCCACAGTTTTCCTGACGAGAGATGGAGTCCACAGTTTTCCTGACGAGAGATGGAGTCAACAGCATTTACACATGAGAGATGCAATTGTTGCGCTCCTTCCTTTCCCTGCAGTCCGGGGTGAGGCTGGCAACGATATCGGTCATTGATTTTTGTTTCCCCTTCTTGTTCATCACTAGTCCACACCATTTACTTAGGAGAGACGGAGCCAACAACATTTACTCATGAGAGAATGCGTCCACAGCATTTATTCTTGAGAGATTGAGTACATAATATTTACCATGAGAGGTGGAGTTCACAACATTTTCACATCAGAGATGGACTCCACAGCATTTTCTCCCGACAGATGGCGTCCACAGTATTCACTCTCAAGGGGAGGAATCCAAATTATGTGGACTCCATGAGAGGTGGAGTCCACAACATTTACTCACAACATATGGAATCTACATATTTTATACATTAGAGCTGGCATCGATAGTTTTCGTCGATTTTTATTTCCCTTCATCTTTAACAAGATTTGCCATCCAAGCCAAAGGCCCAGATGGCAAGTGGACAAGGAAGCCATTGGCTTATCGAGAGTCCAACAATGTTCACCTACGTATAACCCGCCCTCCTGATATATGTGTCAACCTTGTTTTTAAACATATTCACGCTGCTAGCAGTTACACAATCTGTAGACAGTTTGTTCCATTCATTTATTGTCCTCTGTGAGAACGAGTGCTTCCTTATGTCCAATCTACATTGATCCTTTACTAATTTTACCTCATGTCCTCTAGTTCTGCTATCCTTCTTGAGTGAGAAAAACATATTTCTATCAATATTTTCATACCCATTCAATATCTTAAAAACTTCAATCTGATCTCCTCTTAACCTCCTTGTCTCTAGAGTTGTTAAACCACATTCTTTCAGGCGTTCTTCATAACTAAGGTCTCTAAGTTCTGGAATCATTTTAGTTGCTCTCCTTTGTATGCGTTCAAGCGTATCTATATCCTTCTTACGATATGGTCTCCATGCTTGTATACAGTATTCTAAATGAGGTCTAACTATTGCTTTATAAAGAGGTATAATTAACTTTTTTCCCTTATATGTTATGTTTCTTCTAATCAATCCAAGAATTTGATTACCCTTTGAAGCTGCAATACCACACTGCTCTGAAACTTTCATATCAGCGCTTATTGTAACTCCTAAGTCCTTTTCTTTTACAGTAGTACCAAGAACAGTAGCTCCCATTTTATAGTTTACATTCAAGTTCCCATGTCCTGTATGTAGGCATTTACATTTCCCAAAATTGAACAGCATCTGCCATTTCTCAGACCATTTCACTAATCTGTCTAGATCGTTTTGTAAATGTTGTTTATCACCATCAGTATTAACCTTTCTAAACAGTTTTGTGTCGTCCGCAAATTTCAGTACGTTACTTGTTATACTCTCGTCCAAGTCATTGATATAAATTAAGAATAATATAGGTCCTAATACTGATCCTTGAGGTACCCCACTCAAAACCGATTTCCAATTTGAAACTTCGCCATCTACTACAACTCGTTGTCTTCTGTCAGTCAGCCATTGTTCTATCCAGTCAGTTATGCTATCCCCGATACCATGGGCTTTTAATTTAAGTAGCAATCTTTGATGTGGCACTTTGTCAAAAGCTTTCTGAAAATCTAAGTAGATAATATCTACTGGCGATCCCATGTCTATCCACTTAGTGATTTCTTCCAAAAAACATAACATATTTGTTAAGCATGACCTCGCTTTAAGGAATCCATGTTGAGATGAATTTAATAATTTATGCTTAACGAGGAAGTCCACCATATGGTCTTTAATTAACCTTTCTAATAATTTACAAATCACTGACGTTAAACTCACTGGTCTGTAATTTTCTGACTTATTTCTCGAACCCTTTTTAAATAATGGTATGATGTTTGCTTCTTTCCATTCAAACGGAACAACTCCCTCTTTTAATGACAAGTTGAATACGCTTGCAAGTGGTATACTGATTTGATCTACTGTTTCCATTAGTAATTTTGGAGGAATCCCATCCACTCCCGGTGATTTGTTATCCTTCATTGCCTTTATTTTCCTAGCTACCAATTCTGGAGTTACAACTAACGGTCCTAAATATTCAGATTTAGCCCCCTGAAATTTAGCATCAGCAACTGGTAATGAACTAATATCTTCTTTTGTAAACACTGAACTGAAGTAACCATTTAGGTCTTCCGCCATTAAAAACCCCTGTGATATTATATTTCCAGCACTGTCTTCTAGAGGTCCAACCTTGTCTTGTACGTTTTGTTTACTCCTGACATATGCATAAAAACTCTTGCTGTCAGTTTTTATGTTACATGCCAGTTTTTGCTCATAGCTTCTTTTAGATTGTCTGATTTCAGTTGTAGCTGCATTAAGTGCCTCTTTGTATTTTGCATAGTCTTCTTCCTTTCTGGTACGCCTATAAACCCTCCACATAGTTTGTTTTAGCATTATTTTTCTAATTGCCTCTTTTGACAAGTGTTTCTTTCTACACCGTTTTCCTTGTTTTCGGAAGGGAACAAATTTATCAATGATACACTCAATTTCATATTTTAGAATATTCTAACATTCAATTGCAGTCTTATCCATCAGCATGTTATTCCAATCTAGCTGTGCTAAGTATTTTCTCATATCTTTGTAGCTACCTTTGTGGAAGTTTCTCTTGTACGTTTTCTTATTTTTACTTTCTGATTTTACATTGATGTCAAAATGTATTTGATTATGGTCACTATTACCCAATGGTTCAAATATTTTTACATTGTCCACTAATTCTTGTTGTGATGACAAAACTATATCTAATACATTTTCTCCCCTGGTTGGTTCTAGTACGTGCTGAGTAAGAAAGCTATCCTGGATTAAACATAGAAATTGTTGATCCTCAATCCCTGTGCTCTCTAGAGAATTCCATTGTATGTGTCCATGGTTAAAATCTCCCATTATGATACATTCCCCTTTACTAACTTCCTTTATAGCGTTTTTTATTTTTGTGTTGTCCTCTTCGTTTATGTTTGGACTTCGGTAAACTAATCCAATAGTTAATTTTGAATTTCCTGAAACAATTTTGCACCAAACAGCTTCATCGCAATCTGCTTCCCTTTCTAGTTTTATTTCATAAGCCTGAATAGATTCTTTAACATATAAAATAACTCCCCCGCCCCTTCTTCCTATTCGATCTTTCCTAAACATTACGTATCCTGTCAGTCCTAATTCAGCATCTGTTATATCTATGTTAGCCCATGATTCAGTTATACCAATTATGTGAGGGTCAATATCTTCTACCATAATGTTTAATTCGTTTTTCTTATTTACTATGCTCCTTGCATTTAAACATACGCATCTATAACCTTTTCAGAGATGATTTTCGGATGATTTGATATTGGTTTATCTGTGCTAGTGGCCTCTTGTTCTGCTTGATACACCTCTAGGTAACCCCCCTGCACTTCTAGTTTAAAGAATGTTTACTTCCAAAAATATTTGTCATTGTACCCAAGTCGCTATCTACTGCTGCTGAAAGTTTGTCCGCGAATACTGCCGCCCCCTTTCCACTTAAATGAAGCCCATCCTTCATGTACATATCAGCCCTCCCAACAAAACTTCCCCATAAATCCACAAATCCAACTTCCTCTTCCCTACACAGCCTCTGGACTAACATGTTAATTGCCATCCCCCGACAATTTCGATATTTATGACCCCTCCTGCCCATTACAGGTAAAATCCCTGACAGTATTACCTGCTCAACCCGCGTCTGTTTTAGTGTTCTGACCAACTGCCTATATTTCCTAACTATGGCAGTTGTACCCTCCCTCTCTACGTTATTTGTCCCTACGTGTACTAAAACAGATCCACCCTTACCCGAGCCTACAATGTTTTTTACCCTCTCAGTTATCGCCTCTATTTTGGCTCCAGGCAAGCAGACCACCACATCATCTCCCTTGTTTAAGACTCTGTCGGTCTTCCTAACTATCGAATCCCCCACAAACACCCTCGCTCTCTTCCTCACCCCCTCTATCACTGCTGCAGAATAACTCTTCCTTTCGATCCCCTCCATCACATTCTGTCCTGACCCCTTCCCTTCCGTCTCCCCCACTCCCTTCTCCTTCCCTCCTGTCTCCCCTACTCCCCTCTCCTTCACTCCGGTTGTTTTCCCTCCCGTCTCCCCCACTCCCTTCTCCTTCCCTCCTGTCTCCGCTACTCCCCTCTCCTTCACTCCGGTTGTCTTCCCTCCCGTCTCCCCCACTCCCTTCTCCTTCCCTCCTGTCTCCGCTACTCCCCTCTCCTTCACCCCGGTTGTCTTCCCTCCCGTCTCCCCCACTCCCTTCTCCTTCCCTCCTGTCTCCCCTACTCCCCTCTCCTTCACCCCGGTTGTCTTCCCTCCCGTTCCTTTCCTTCCCGTCTCCTTACGTCCTGTCTCCCTATGACCTGTCACCTTCCCTCCTCTCAGCTTCCTCCCAGGCTGAGGTGAGCTCTCCCTAGCATCTCTTGTGTCTTTCCCCACTTTATCGTCTACTGTTCCCTCACCGGAACTACCGGCACAACTCCCCTGTTCCCTTCCCACCATTGCCACAACGAGCAGCCTCAGCTCTTCCAACTAATCACAATCTTAATCACTAGTCCACAACATTTACAAAGGAGAGGAGGAGTCCACAGCATTTATGATATATGGAGTCCACAGCATTGACTCCCAATATATTGAATACACAGAATTTTCTCTTGTGAGATGGAATACACTGTATATACTCAAGAGAGATGGATTTCGTAGCATTTACTTGTGAGAGATGGAGTACGCGATAATTCCTTATGAGAGATGGAGCCCACCACATTTACCCATTAGAGTTGGAGTCAGCAACAATTTCACAAGAGAGGTGGGGTACATAGCTATTATTCACGAGAGCTGGAGGCCACAGCATTTACCCGTGAGAGATGGAGTCCACTGCATATATTAATGAGATATGGCGTCCACAGCATTTTCTCATGACTGATGCAGTCCAAAGCATTGACTCTCAAGGGATTAGTTCCACAGCTTTTATTGACGAGATATGGAGTACACATTATTTACTCATGAAATAAAGAGTCCACTCCAATTACTCTTGAGAGACGGTGCACACAACCTTTAATCATGAGGGAAGGAGCAAACAGTATTTAGCAATAAGAGTTGGGATTCACAACATTTTCATATGAGAGATGGAGTGCACACTATATTATCACTACACGTGGAGTCCACGAGATTGATTTGAAGAGATGGCGACCAGACAATTAACTCATGAGAGGAGGAGTCCACACCACTTACTCAGAAGAGATGGAACCCACAGCATTTACTGAAAACATATGAAATCCGCAGCATTTACAAATGAGCGTTGCAATTGATGCGCTCACCCTTTCCCTGTAGCCCGTACACAGCATTTACTCAAAAAAATTAAGGATGGAACCCACAGCCTCAAGTATATTCTGTGAGTTCCATCTCTTGTGAGAAAAAGCTGTAGATTCCAACACTCATCAGTAAATGATGTTTACTCCATCTCTCATGAGTAAATGGTGTGGACTGTATCGCTCAAGATGTGGTCTACATCTATAATAAGTTAGTGCTGTGGAATCAATCTCTCATGAGGAAATGCCGAGTACACCATCTCTCTTAGGTAAATTTACTCATGAGAGATGGAGTTCGTAGTATTTACTCACGAGAGATGATGTAAACAACATTTACTCATGAGATATGGAATTGTTGTTTTTATCCTTTTCTCTGTTGTCCGGAGTGATGCTGGCATAACTACAGTTCGTCGATTTTTTTAAAAAGTGTTCTTTATGACAGGTCCACAGCATATAATTATGATGTTAAGTCATGAGCTCATGAGAGATGGAGTACACAACATTTACTCAAGAGACATGGAGTCCACAGTATTTACCCATGAGAGTTGGAGACCACAGTTTTTTTTTCATAAGCGATGGAGTGCACATCATTTACTCACGAGCAATAGATTCCACAACATTTACTCACGACAGAAGGAGTCCACATCATTTACATATCAGAGATGGAATTGTTGCTCTCGTCCCTTTCCATGTAGTCCGGGGAACATATACCGTTTTTTCCCATTATTCTACACAGCATTTTCTCACGACACATGGCGTCCACAATATTCATTCTCAAGAGATGGAGTCCAAAGCAATTACTCAAGAGAGGTGGAGTCCACAGCATTTACTTAAACATATGGAGTGTACAGCATTTTCACATGAGAGCTGGGGTCCACAACACATATTTTTGACAGATGGTGTCCACAGCATTTAGTACTGAGAGATGGAGCATACAGCATTTATCATGAGAGAAGGAGCACACAGTATTTACCAATGAGAGTAGGAATTCACAATATTTTCATATCAGAGATGGAGTCCACAGCATTTTATCACTACACATGGAGTCCACACCATTGACAGTCAAGAGATGGCGTCCAAAGCTTTTGCTTTTTTTCAGAAAGCTTTTGACAAAGTGCCACATCAAAGATTGCTACTTAAATTAAAAGCCCATGGTATCGGGGATAGCATAACTGACTGGATAGAACAATGGCTGACTGACAGAAGACAACGAGTTGTAGTAGATGGAGAAGTTTCAAATTGGAAATCGGTTTTGAGTGGGGTACCTCAAGGGTCAGTACTAGGACCTATATTATTCTTAATTTATATCAATGACTTGGACGACAGTATAACAAGTAACGTACTGAAATTTGCGGATGACACAAAACTGTTTAGAAAGGTTAATACTGATGGTGATAAACAACATTTACAAAACGATCTAGACAGATTAGTGAAATGGTCTGATAAATGGCAGATGCTGTTCAATTTTGGGAAATGTAAATGCCTACATACAGGACATGGGAACTTGAATGTAAACTATAAAATGGGAGATACTGTTCTGGGTACTACTGTAAAAGAAAAGGACTTAGGAGTTACAATAAGCGCTGATATGAAAGTTTCAGAGCAGTGTGGTATTGCAGCTTCAAAGGGTAATCAAATTCTTGGATTGATTAGAAGAAACATAACATACAAGGGAAAAAAGTTAATTATACCTCTTTATAAAGCAATAGTTAGACCTCATTTAGAATACTGTATACAAGCATGGAGACCATATCGTAAGAAGGATATAGATACGCTTGAACGCATACAAAGGAGAGCAACTAAAATGATTCCAGAACTTAGAGACCTTAGTTATGAAGAACGCCTGAAAGAATGTGGTTTAACAACTCTAGAGACAAGGAGGTTAAGAGGAGATCAGATTGAAGTTTTTAAGATATTGAATGGGTATGAAATTATTGATAGAAATATGTTTTTCTCACTCAAGAAGGATAGCAGAACTAGAGGACATGAGGTAAAATTAGTAAAGGATCAATGTAGATTGGACATCAGGAAGCACTCGTTCTCACAGAGGACAATAAATGAATGGAACAAATTGTCTACAGATTGTGTAACTGCTAGCAGCGTGAATATGTTTAAAAACAAGGTTGACACATATCTCAGGAGGGCGGGCTATAAGTAGATGAACATTGTTGGACTCTCGATAAGCCAATGGCTTCCTTGTCCACTTGCCATCTGGGCCTTTGGCTTGGATGGCAAATCTTGTTAAATCTTGTTAAATCTCATGAGAGGAAAAGTCCACAGCATTTACTCAGAAGAGACGGGACCGCCAGCATTGACTGAAAACATATGGTGTCCACAGCATTTACAAATGAGAGATGCAATTGTTGGTCTCCTCATTTTCCCTGTAGCCCGTACACAGCATTTAGTCATGAGAGATGCAGTTCACAACATTTACTCGTGAGGGATGGAATACACAGCATTTACTCTTGAAAGAAGGAGTACATAGCATTTACTACTGAGAGACAAAGTACACGGCATGAGAGATGGATTTCACAACATTTACTCACTAGAGATGCAGTTCACAACATTTACTAATGAAAGGTGAACTATACAGCATTTACTCATAAGAGATGGAACGCAGATCATTTACTCTTCTCCTTTTGCTTGTAATCTGAAATGAGGCTGACAATGATTGATTTTTGTTTCCCCTTCTTTTTCATCACTATTCCACAGTACGTATGAGATTTGGAGTCCACAGCATTGACTCCCAAGATATGGAGTCCACAGCATTTACTCTTGATATATAGAGTCCACAGTATTTACTCTTGAGTGATGGAGTAAATAGTATATTCTCGCAAGATTTGGAGTTCACAATATTTTTATATGGGAGATGGACTACAACATTTACTCTTGAGAAATGGAGTTCACAGCATTTTATCACGACCCATGGAGTTCACAGCATTGACTCTCAAGAGATGGCGTCCAAAGGAAAAGACGTAGAGTACACAGCAATTAGTCAGAAGAGATGGAAACCACAGCATTTACTCATAAAATGTGGAGTCCACAACATTTACACAAAGATACCGATCGTCGATTTCTGTTTCCCCTTCTTCTTTATCACTAGTCCATAGCATTTACTAAGGAGATATGGAGTCAATAGCATTTACGATAGATGGAGTCCACAGCATTGACTCCAAATACACAGCATTTATTCTTGAGAGATGGAGTGCCCTGTATATACTCATGAGAGATGGATTAAGTAGCTTTTACTCTTAAGAGATGCAGTACGTGGCATTTCCTTATGAGAGATGGAGCCCACAACATTTACCCAACTAGAGTTGGAGTTAACAACATTTTCACAACTGAGGTGAAATCCACAGCATTTTCTCTCGGCTGATGCATTTCAAAGCATTGAATCTCAAGATATGGGTTACACAGCTTTTAATGTTGAGATATGGAGTACACAGCATTTACTTATGAGAGTTGGAGGCCACAGCATATATTCATGAGAGATGGAACACAAATCATTTAATCCTGAGGGAAGTAGGACAAAGTATTTACCAATGAGAGTTGGAGTTCACAACATTTTCACATGAGAGATAGAGACCACAACATTTTATAACTACACTGCTAAAAATAGTTTTCTTGTTTTAATAAAAAAAAAACTTAAAACAAGACAAATTTTCTATGGAGCGACGTAAGAAAAATATGATTTAAGAAACATTTCATTAAAAAAATGTATTGGCTGAAGAAAATAGTTTCTAAATTCAAGAGAAAGCTATAGAGATATATTCTTATTTATCCAAGAAAAATGTTCCTATCTAAGAAATGTTTTTTTCTGAAATAAGAAAAGCATTTTCTTCAAGCAAGTAAAAAAGCAAGAACATTTTTCTTAAATTATTTTCTAGGGAACCACAGAAGAAAATTTGTAAATCAAGAACTTTTTTCTTAAATGTAATAAGAATATTTTTCTTGTAGTCATTTTGAATGTTTCACGTTAGTAAGAATATTTTTCTGAAAAAAAGAAAAACCTTCTGAAAGACTTTTTCTTGGAATAAGAACCATTTTCCCATTTAAATATTTTTCTTATAAAAAGAAAAAAACTGATCACTGCATGTCAACAATCATTTCTGAAAATAAGACAATTTTCTTACCACAAAATGCAAATTGCGATGAAGAGTAATAATTATCAAGGAACATACTATCGTAAAATTACAAAAGGGAGCAAGTGATATTTTTGCCATCACAATGATGGAACTATCACAATGATGGGACCAAAAGCCATATTTTAACATAATAAAACATTTTAGATGGCAGATGAGGATCAAGGAGCAAGTAACAATGGAATAGTGTTTTATTATGAGAAAAGGGAGTAAGTGTGTGACCAATAGCATCACGTGTTATTGCGACAGCCATGCAATCAGTCTGCAGCTCTTATACCCAGTAAGTTCATTCCTTGTTAAATCAAAAAAATTTAAGGAAAGTAAAAAACGTGGTGTCTCAGAATGTCCTAACATTTTAACCAATTAGCAAATGGTTATATCTGAGCAACTTTGTAGAAAAACTAAGCTAAGGGGTAAAGGCATTTGTTATATTTTCAGGTGCCTCTAACTACTGAGCTTAAATTTGCTGAATGTCTAGATATATTCGTACAGATGTGCATAACAAAATTAAAGAATGATAACGAGAAGGATAATATATGTACAGAGTGTGGAAACATTAATTTTGTTATTTTATTTTTATTTCTAAGAGTGATTTTAGCAGTCTATATTTCAAATTGTTATTTTATAGGACACGTTCCAAAGTGCTACTGTATACTGTCCGGGATACTTGTAATGACTTCTTAGTTTAATAGGAATGTAGTTACTATATCTTATGTCTTATGATCAACGTATTTGCATGATCCTTAACATACTGCAGCTGAAATATAACTGTTCTGTCTAATTATCTTTTCTCCCAAATTAGCGAGTGACACATTTATGAAACTACTACAAATAACTGCACAACCACAAATAGCAACGGCTATACCTTATTGACATAAAAACTGGAAAAGGTCGCATGCCCGAACTTTGAGCATTGCCAAATAAAAAAAATCAAAGCATTACTTAATTCTTGAAATGTCAATTGATTACAACTGGTAACATAATTGTGTCATAAGACCTGCATCATTGTTTCTTAAGGGCAGTTATTCAAGGGTGATTTGATTGCACTTGCTGCTCTATGTCACAAAAATGTTCTGTGTCAATAACTTAATTTATAAAATGACAAAATGGAGCAAGTGACACAAAGTCAACAAATAACTATGTCACAAAAAGTACTAATAATTTTTATAAATACACTTAGTCAAATAGTCCAAATAATTGTGTACAATTACTGTGCTGTAATATGCACAAGAGAGCAAACCAAAATATGTTTTGTCCGATATTTAAGAAACCTTCGTCGTTGTCGTTTCACGGCAATATATTGTAAAATGTAACGTCACGGATTTAAACACCGAATGCACAAAAACAAACACATTACAGCCCTTTTACCCCCCAAAATAACTTCACTTCACCATAACCCGTAAGGATCGCTAGGGCACCATTGATGACTTTCTAACCAGCTCTCTGCACGTTTCCCTAATCTCGGCAGCCCTCTGGGAGTCAGCGAACTCCATTCCTGTCCACTCTTTGATGTTGTCTTCCCACCTCTTCTTCTGTCTACTTCGTCGTCTCCCCTTCTTACGGTACCTTGCAAGATGGTCTTTCCAAGGCCAGATGATCGTGATACATGACCGTACCTCTTCAGTTCACGTTTCTTAACTGTTGTAAGAAGGTCGTCATATGGTCCGATGGCTTGTTTGTTCGCGTTGCGGACAGCTTCGTTAGTAACATGGTCTTTGTATGATATGCGCAAGATCTTCCGAAAGCATCTAATTTCCATGGCTTGTAATCCACTTCTGTAGATCTGCTGAGAGGGTCCATGTTTCAGAAGCGTACAGAAAGATGGACATGACAAGGGAGCGCATCAGCCTTATTTTCGAACTCACAGTGATGTTTCTGTCGTTCCATAAGGGTTTCAACCTTGTTAGTGCTGCTGTTGTCTGTGCAATCCTGGCAAGTATCTCCGGTTTGGAACACTCATCTGTGATAATTGATCCCAAGTACCTGAAGCTTTTTACTGTCTCAAGTCTCTGTCCATTAACTTTGACCTCTGTGCTGATGCCTTGTGTGTTGTTCGTCATCAGTTTGGTCTTTTCGGCATTGATCTCCATGCCGTATGATGTAGATGTTTTCTCGAGGCGCTCCACCATATTGGCTAGTTCTTGTTCATCTCCTGCTAAGCAGTCGATGTCGTCAGCAAAACGAAGTTTGGTGATTGCCCTGCCTCCAATGCTAACAGTGCCTTGATGGTTTCCTAAAGTCATGATCCTTTCCAGAAAAATGTTGAAGAGCGTTGGTGATAGTAGGCATCCTTGTCGAACTCCGACTGTTGTTCGAAACCAGTCTCCTATGCTGTTGAAGAGTACTGCACTGGTGGCATTGTCATATATGTTTTCAATGGTTCGGACAAACTTGGAGCCAATGTTGTACTTCCTCATGGTTGCCCATAGAGCCGCATGCCATATCTTATCATAGGCCTTCTTGAAATCTATGAAGACATGATACAGGCTTTGCGGATGTCGAAGGTATTTCTCGCAAAGGATCCTAAGGTTGAAGATCTATTCTCTGGTGTTCCGCCCTGCTCGAAAACCCGCTTGTTCTTAAGCGATGATCTCTTCTGCATGAGGTTTGAGTCTTTTGAGTAGGATCTTCAACATGACTTTGCTCGGGTGGCTGATTGTTCTGTAATTTTGGCACATATGTAGGTTGCCTTTCTTGGAAAGTATAACTGAGTCCATGGGGTTGGCCATTCTCCTGTCTGCCAGATCTTGCTGCAGATTGTTGTAAGTGTGGTAATCAAAGCTTCTCCCTCAGCTTGAACCAGTTCTGCTGGTATGTTATCAATTCCAGCTAACTTTCCTTTTTTCAGAGACTTTACTACAGCCTCCACTTCCTCACGAAGTATAGGGTAGTCGTCCTCTTCAGTAGTCTGTGGACAATTTAGTACTGCTGGGTCTCCGTTGGTATTGTGGCTGTACAGTTTTGAGCAGTATTCTCTCCATCGATTGAGGATCTGCTGTTCTTTTGTCAGGTATTTCCCTGATTTGTCTTGGATAGTGGTAGATATCCCTTTCTTCACTGATGTCCGGTCTTTCAATATTTGATAAGCCTTCGTGCCGTTGTTCTTGCTCAAGCTATCTTCAATTTCACAGCATTGTTCTGTTATCCAGTTATCTTTTGCTCTTCTCATATCTTGTTTGATCTTCTTGTTGACTTCTCTGTATTTTGCTGCACCTTCAGGATCACATTTTCTCCTTTTCAATTCCCGTATTTTGTCACAGAGATCTAGGATGTCTGCTGTGACCCATGGTTTCTTTGTCCGACGGTGTTTTCCAAGGATCTCGCTGACTGTGTCGGTCACTATTTTGTTGAAGTTGTTGGTCAGCAAGTTCACGTCGGTATCTTCGTCATCCATTATGATAAGGGGTGCAAATGTTCCATCTATCATTAATTTGAATGCTTCTGCTACATCAGGTTCCTTAAGTTTCTCGGTGTCAAATTTTATTCTTGTTGGCTTTGGTTTGCTGATCCTCTTCAGGCGAATGTGAAAGGTTGTCATCAGCAAGTCATGATCACTTCCGATATCTGCTCCTGGAAAGCTTCGTGTCCTGACAATGTTCACTCTAGTGTGAAAGACGCGTTCACCAAAATGTAGTCGATCTGATTGTGATGTTTTCAATCTTGGCTGTGCCAGGTCCATCTTCTAGATGTTTTGTGTGTGCCAAATGTGTTAGCCAACATCAGCTCATTGTACATTGCAAATTCGAGGAGCCTGTGACCTCTCTCCTTTGTTTCCACGTTGCAAAAATGTCCGCAAGTGTCTTGCCTGTTGGTCTGCGCATCTTTTCCCACTTTTGCATTCCAGTCTCCTAGTACAATAAGATTGTCTTTCTTTGGCGTCTCCTCTATTACTTCTTACAGCTGGCCATATAAATCTTCCACCTCACTGTCGTCATGATCAGACGTTGGGGCATAAACTTGTATAACTGTCATGTTGAATGGAGTTGCATTCAGGCGGATGGTGATGATCCTGCTGGAGATAGGGCGACAACCCATAACAGTGTTCATGATGTCTTTGTGAACAAGAAACCCAACGCCATGTTCGTGTTTGTCCTTGCCACTGAAGTAGACCTTGTGTCCTTCTTCTGTCGATGTTTCACCAAAGCTCTCAATGTCTGGACGTTCCATGTGCCGATGGTGATGTCGTTTCTTCCACGTGTCTTGTTGGTAGGGGAACCAGTATCATACTTAACACCCCCGTCCTGTTGTACGGCGGGATGCGTGGTCATTGTTGACCCGTCCTGCGACCGTTCCGGTATGTGATTCAAACTGGTTTTCATGATCAAGATGTGTCTAGGGCAGATTTACAACCTAGCGGAGCCCATCCCTCTCCACGCTTGTTGATCACAGCCGATATACACCAAAACAATGTGGCTCGCCTTGGTCCTAAAAACGTGGTCGTTGAACTCATCTTGGAGCCCTTCCATCCTGGCCTTTAACTTTATCGAGGAAGACATCCGCCCTGTGATGTCATGTTAACATCTCCGTATTTTACCCATACATGGTACACTCGTGGAGGCGGGAGTGTCTTATTCTATCCCGTACATGTCCACTGGACCTGCCCACTGCCCAAATCTACATATCGGATGACCTTATAAGAAGGGAGTACTGGTAGAGTAAAGTACAAACACACACATTACAGCCCTTGTACTTCTACATAAGGGGTGACCTGATAAGAGGGCACCACTGGTACAGTATAGTACAAACACACACATTACAGCCCTTTTACCTCTACGTAACGGGTGACCTGATAAGAGGGCACCACTGGTACAGTATAGTACAAACACACACATTACAGCCCTTGTACCTCTACATAAGGGGTGACCTGATAAGAGGGCACCACTGGTACAGTATAGTACAAACACACACATTACAGCCCTTGTACCTCTACATAAGGGGTGACCTGATAAGAGGGGACTACTGGTACAGTATAGTACAAACACACACATTACAACACTTGTACCTTTACATAAGGGGTGACCGGATAAGAGGGGACTACTGGTACAGTAAAGTACAAACACACACATTACAACCCTTGTACCTCTACATAAGGGGTGAACTGATAAGAGGGGACTACTGGTACAGTAAAGTACAAAGACACACATTACAGCCCTTGTACCTCTACATAAGGGGTGACCTTATAAGAGGGGACTACTGGTAGAGTAAAGTATAAACACACACATTACAACCCTTTTACCTATACATAAGGGGTGACCTGATAAGAAGGCACCACTGGTACAGTAAAGTACAAACACACACATTACAGCCCTTGTACCTCTACATAAGGGGTGACCTGATAAGAGGGGACTACTGGTACAGTAAAGTACAAACACACACATTACAACCCTTGTACCTCTACATAAGGGGTGACCTGATAAGAGGGCACCACTGGTACAGTAAAGTACAAACACACACATTGCAGCCCTTGTACCTCTACACAGCGGGTGACCTAATAAGAGGGGACTACTGGCAGAGTAAAGTACAAACAAACACATTGCAGCCCTTGTACCTCTACAGAACGGTAACCTAATAAGAGGGGACTACTTGAACAGTAAAGTACAAACATACACGTTACAGCCTTTGTACCTCTACAGAACGGGTGAGCTTATAAGAGAGGACTACTGGCACAGTAAAGTACAAACACACACGTTACAGCCCTTGTACCTCTACAGAGCGGGTGACCTTATAAGACGGGACTACTGGCACAGTAAAGTATAAACAAATGCAAAACTAAATTGCCATAGAAACAATTAGTTGAAATTTGAAAAGTATTTGAATTGTGTACAATTTCAAAGACATAGTAGCTATGACATGATTTAGATGTCCATGTCATTCTGCACACTTCAAAGAAGGAACAACACATTCCCAGAAGATACAATTAGCTAACTTCCTAGTATGTGAAAGTGAAGAATTTCATCCATAGATTTATTTTATTACAAATTAGCTTTTATGAAAGTTAAAACAGTCAGATTGATGACATGTTAATGGTTATTTTCATTTCTATTGATGATCAAGTTGACAAGTAGAAAGTACTGAATATAATAACAAATGCAAACTGCTATTTTTCAAACAGCTCTGCTGCTGCACACAAACTGTACTCACTGTGTTTATTGCATGGCCGGGCCACATGTCAAACTGCTATAAAAGAATATGCCTGGACAACATTCTTACCTTTTGTCTAATGGAACGAACAGGATACAAATCAAATCATCCAGAGGTATTCTTTTGCCATGTATTTCCTACTATAAGCAGCACAGCTTCTACTACCACACTGGTACTAGATTATCCAGATGTGGAAACCAACTGGTGACCCTCACATAACCCTCATTAGCAGACCCTTAATGAGACCACTGGGGTACTGAGAGTGTGGTCTCACTGCATGTGTGTCAGAAGTGTTATGTCATAGGAGACTGACCTAAATCTAAATCTCATGTGAGGCATACATTTATAGAGCACACACACTGACAGTATTTTAAAATCAAAATGTACTGAACAAAGATTACACTTAAGCTGAATACCCGATTAATACATTTTTATTTTATGTGTTCTTGATTACTGTAAATTATGCTTGGATCAGATATTTTACATCGTATCCTAGCTCTAGTAGTTCATAAGCACCTGTACATCAGAAATAATTAATGCAATTTTACCAACATATCTTTTACTCCAAGAGTCGATAGCGAAAACTTCGTAATCTGATAATATATAAAAAAATAGTTGAGTAAAATGATAATTAGTAATATTACATTATTAAATATTATTTGGTAGCAGACTTGGTAACAAATGCAAATGCATTTGAATGCGCATTTTGGATAGTATGCAGTAGCCATGCACATTCAAATGCAGTCGTTACATTTTCAGTGCTTTTGGTTGCATACCACAAACATTTACATTAAAATGGTTCTATTCGTGGAATAGCTAAATAACTAATTTAACCCAGACTCAACAGAGAGCATGTATTTGAATGCACCCCCCAAACATTTTATATTTTAACATTCACATTGTATGAATTGTAAATACAGTTGCAAAACATGCTCTTTGTCAGATTTTGAAATATTGAACTGTGGTTAGCAGAATCCTCAGCAGATTTTAGAATCATTGTCTGGCCTGTAAATCCACCTTTTAAGTAAGACCATGGTGTATATAGTTGTATTACATTGAATGATGCTTATATTAGAACATGTAGCTTTGCTAATATAATTATGATGGATATATAATGCATAAACATTTGTATTTGAATGTGAATCTGATCCTGGAAAATGGCCTTTGCATTGACATGCATTTGATAACAAGCCTGTTTTATGTTGAATTATATTCACTGGCAGTTTTAAAGCCGTGTAGGGCCTTCTTGTCACGCAGTTGACAAGTCAGACATTATTTATCAATAAATCAAAGTTAATGAAGTTTGAGTCAAAAAATTAACACAGAACATGTTAGCAATAGTGTAGCCCCTCTATGATGAAATACTTTCACCCAACCTGTACACGTCCAACTAATACACATCTGCTGTTGACATATCATTATGTGCCACATTTCATCTTATTACTTTGCCAAGATTGTTTCCTTTACCAATATGCACAACATTACAAATTTATGGGTGAAAAGAAAATAATGATGTGCACAAATTGCAAAAAAATCGTTTAAAAAATATGTATTTAACATTTCTTTCTTCAGAAAGAATTGTTTTTTAAAGGTGCTTAATCAATTTGTTTTTTTTTGCTAGTTTCATTTCAAATAATTTTTTGGCCAAAAAACAAAGCTCCCTAGTATCCACTGCAACATGCTAGCTTGTTTGTGAAATGTTTATGTAGTTTTGTGAAATCATCAGACAAACTATTAAATTACTTGATTAAATGTTGAAGCATTAAGTGAAGTGATAATCAAAATGCTGAAAAACGCCCATGATCGGCATTGCATTACAACTTTGGATATCCACTGTTTTGATCCTTACTAGATCTAACTACTCAAGTCCAATTTTTCGATGATTTTTAAAAAATTAGCATTTTTTATTAAACTGCTCAATTACTTAAACTAGTCACACACTACACATCTGGACATAAATGACCAGATTCACAGTGGATTGAACCATTTGAGGAATCAGCATTAACTCAAGAAACACTTCTTCATCTAGAATATTTATTTCAAATGTTTTTCTTGAGTAAGAAAATGTTCTCTTAATTCAAAAAAGCATTAGCATCAAGAATATTTATCTAAAATCTTTCTTCAGAAAAAAATATCTTCTTCATTCAACAAAATTTCCTTAGACAATCACATATCTGGAACTCATCAAGAAAACATATCTACACTTTTTCTTAATTCAAGAAAATTTCTTGTTTCAAGAAATATTTTCTTGTATAACAAAATTATTTTTGCCAGTGTACACATGAAGTCCACAGCATTGACCGTCAAGAGATGGCGACCAAAGCATTCACTCATGAGAGGAGGAATCCACAGCATTTATTCAGAAGAGATGGAACCCACAGCATTTACTGAAAACATATGGAGACCACAGCATTTACACATGATAGATGCTATTGTTGCTCTTCCCCTTTTCCCTGTGGCCCGTACACAGCATTTACTTATGAGAGATGGAGTCCACAATATATTCTCAAGAGAGATGAAGTACATGACATTCTTCTTCTTCACTAGTTCACAGCAATTACTCATGACAGGTGGAGTCCATAGCACTTACTCACGAGATATGGAGTCCACAGTATTTACTCACAAGAGATGGAGTACACAGGTTTTACTCAAGAGAGATGGTGTAGACAGCATTTACTCATGATAGATGGAATACACGGCATTTACTCATAAGAGATGGAGGCCATGATATTTACTGATGAGAGATGGAGTCCACAATATGTACTCTTGAGAGATGATGTGCCACAGAATTGGCAGGTCCACTAACTGTACTTTTTAATATGTCCTTAAACTGTGGAACTTTTCCAACTTATTTTAATAGTATAAATGTTATTCCTGTGTACAAGAAGGGATACAAAACGAAATGTCTGTAACCACAGACCTATCTCTCCTTTACCACTATTTAGGACAGTTTTTGAGAAACTGGTGTATGACTCATTGTATAACCATGTGTGTAACACAATTTCGGGCAGCCAACATGGATTGGTGAAGTGTAGAAGCACAGTATCTAATCTAGCTTGTTACTTGGACTCCATTTCTGAAGCTATTGACAACAAGAAACAAGTTGATTCTGTTTACTTGGACTCAGTGTGCCAATCACTCACTATTAATTCACAAGCTTAAACCATATGGGCATTCTGGGCAATGCATACAACCGAACCGAACCGAAAACAACGTGTGGTACTCGAAGAAGCAAGCATTCGACTTGAAGCCGGTGTTGTCCGGTGTACCACAAGGTTCACAAATTGACCCACTTCTGTATATCTTATATATATATATATATATATATATATATATATATATATATATATATATATATATATATATATATATATATATATGATCTCACTAATCACGTTGATTCGTGTAAAATATCACTTCGTCGGTGACCGACTGTCAGTTGGTGCAGAAGCATCTGGACAGGGTGTGCCTCTGGTGTGAGACCTGGCACCTCAAACTTAATGCAGACAAATGCTGCATAATAACATTCACTAAAAAAAAAAATACTTATCTTTTGACTATGCCATCTTATGCAAGTCTCTATCCAGGGTCACTGCTGTCAAAGATCTCGTTGTCACATTGAATAGTAATTTGGATTTTAAAGATCATATTAGTCATAATGCCTCTAAAGCTTTTAAGATGTGTGGTTTTATTAAGCGTGTTTGCCAAACATTTACCGATGTACAAGATTTTCGATCTTTGTATATATTTGAGGTCAGAAGCTAGTTGGATTATTGCAGTGTTATTTGGAATCCATGGCAACGTACTTTTATTGACAAAATGGAACGAGTTAAAAAAAAAAATTATTAAGTGACAAATCCAAAATACAGTACTCCAATGAAAATTATCCTGCACTTTGCCATCATTTTAGACTACCATCCCTTCAACATCGTAGGCAAGTTGCAGATCTGATCTTTCAACATAAGTGTGTGCACTCTCATCTAGATTCGTCCTATCTGGTAGGAAATATCCAATATCAATATCCTTCAAGATCTCTAAGAAACCACACTCCTTTTAGAATTTCCAATACCAGAATCAACATTAGAAAATATTCAGTTTTAAATAGATGTATGACTACTTTTAACGCACTGTATTTAACTGAACCCATTTGTGATATATTTATTGGAGCCATTACCTTCAGATCTGTAGTTCAAAAACATTTCTATATATAATGCTGTCTTAGCTTGCTATGTTAGTAATGTCGGTATTGTGTGGTTTTATACCCTTATTATAACTATTGTTCTTACTGTTTTTATTATTTATTTGTATTAATTGTTCTTATATTTTGTTATCAGTCCTGTTACTGGGTCTTTGGACCTGTTGGAACTGAATAAAACACAATACAATAAAATACAATGTTGGGCAAGTTGGAGAATGTACATTGTCCTATAACGAGAGATGGACTGGTCGCTAGAGCTGTCAAGCAAATCCAGCATGAGGTGAAATACCAGACACAATCCAAACATCGATCATCAATGTGTCTGCACATCCGTCATACTAAGTTAAAGCGCATGCAGAACGACTTTGGTTCAAAATTAAACCACTGTCCAGAAGATCGATACCTGAAGTGTCAGCTTGATCCAATACCAGCTACTCGTAAAGGAAAAAAGGCCAGCTTCAGCAACACCAACAGCTGTAGTTAACCCAGTGGTCACAAGGAGTCACCGCAGAAAGACAACACTGCCACCTGCAAACAGGGCAGATCATCCTTATTCATTGCGATCAAGAAAGTCTACTGATCACAATTATACCAGCAGGGAGTAGATGTGACACATGTGAATCAAACAGAAAACAGAACACTTCTCAATCATTTTAACTTTCTATGTTCCCCTACTTTAGTTTCATCAGACAGACAAGCGATAAAAAATACATCAAACCATCAACGCAAAATGAACTATGACTGGCACATTCAGCAATCTTGAAAGAAGCAAATTTGGAATGTGCAATTAAAAATGTACTGTCCATGTGAATTCATTTATTCAAGTAGTGGTCCCAAGATGGTGTGACAGCTAATATGTTATGTAATATAATATTCTACATTCTTAGGGGTTTGATTCAGCATACTAACATACAAAACTATTATTCCACTGAATAAAAAAAGAGATTTCAATGAGAGCTTATCAGGAAGCATGTAACTTGTTATGTTCATTACCTTGTTGCACTAACCAACATTGTTTAGGCTCTCAAAGATGTACGTCTTGAAATGCCTAGACAACAAATGAGGCTCAGTTGTAGACCATCCCGAAGACGTGACGATGTTTCCGCTGCACACAGTCGGTCACAACAGCAAACATGGGTCGGACTGCACCTGTCAATAGTGCAACCAAGCCAAATATGTGTTTCCTTCATAACAAACAGGCTCCATATCACCATCATTTTAGACGTCAAGCTGTGTGAATAATGTAGCAGTTGAATATTTAGTTGATATCAACCAAATTTCCCTTTAGACAGGTTAAGGTCACAAATCCATGCACCTACCGTCTCGAATCAGCAACTGATATGATTTTGCAGAGCACGAAGCCCCTAAGTATAAAACAACGCTGTTCTTAGTTCACACGACAGCAAAGTTTGCTGTTGTGATCCACAGTAGGAACCACGAGAAGGTGACAGACGCTTTTCCCACCACAATTATTTTGTGCATGCAGTGTAAGTGTGAAATTTGTACCTGAAACAGAATCATCTCCATCATTAGCTAGGCTAGCGTTACCTGTGGTCATTTGGGCCATAGACCACATGGTATCAGATTTAGCTAAACAAAAGTTACCCTTTTGAGCCATTTTGGCCAGTAGCATATTCATTGAAAAGCATGTAGAATACATGTGCATTTGTTGCTGTCTTGATGCATGTAAACAAAATGGCAAAAACTGAGGGCTTTAGGCAAACAGTTTACATCAGAAGTAACACAGTATGATGCACAAAATAATTTCAGTCCATGCAGCTGCAACAACAAACGCTCACCCTTCCAAACACACCCCCTCCCTCCCTCCCAACACCCACCCACCCACAAACACTGAACAGAACAGCTAGGGCCAGGCTATTATTCTTTTAGCTGGTCTTAACTATTGTTTGTGTGCATGCTTGGGAAGTGTCATGTCTCCTATTGGCTCTATACTAGTCTTGGTCTTCTATGCTATAATACAGGTTTGGCAGGGTCATTAATAGGGATTTTTTGTTTGAGAAAGTGTCAAATATCAAGTTGCAGCATAATCACTAGGTTGACACATTATGGAACACTCCTGCTTGTCAAGTTATTATTATTTGTTTGACAGCCAAGTCTAAACAATGCCATAATATTAGCTGAAAACCAGTCATATAATTTAATTATAGGTCGATTTTGACACTTGATAAATCATAGATCATGTACACTAGATTTCCAGTGCATTGCGAACCAATGAATCCTGCTTACTGTCTCTTTGAATATATTATGAATATACTTTTTCAAACTATATAATTGCTTGATTTTTAACCAAACATGGCATAACTTTGTAAGAAATTTACAGTTTTTCACATATAACAGGATTTTTGGTAAATTCCAATTTTTCAGGTTTGTCAAATGTTATTGTTTATGTGACTGCTTTCACGGAATGATTTTGGTATGCCACCATTAAGGGGAATCACATGACTAGATACAATTGCAGCCAGATTTGAAAATGCTGATCTACGCAGTGCCTGTGGGAGTGATTATATATTCTGTAAAGGTTGGTTGGAAAGGTGGTAAAGGTGAAGTCGGAACAGTTGAGGTGGTGGAAGTGGAACAGCTGAGGCCGCTCACTGTGGCAATGATGGGTAGGAACAAGGTGGGTGTCACAAAATTTTATTTTTACATCCATATTTTAATTTGTATTGAAAATATGCAACAATGTTGTTACATTATTACAATTTATCATACAGTTTGCACTGTCATTTTTCATATTTTCACAAGTTGTCACAAATTCAGATACCACTGTGATAGTCCATGGACAACAATGGTTCGGTTACTCTGTTTGAAGTCACTTCTTTCGCTGTGACATTGTTATCTTATTTACTTTCTGGATTAAGCCTTATAGAAAGGTATATAACAAATATGTTAACAAATCATCCTTAGAATAAGAGTTGTTGTCATATTGCGTAAAGGCAAGACTCAGGACAACGCTAGAAATTAATATAGGCAGATGCTAGAATCAAGAGTTTTCCCGTACCATAGTGAAGTTAGAACTGAATTCCTTTTGATATATGAGCAAAGTCACGAAAAATGGAACACTTTGATTTTCTAAAGTTATGAGCTTTGCTGTTTGGTTGTTTAGATTAATATCCCACTTTTAATTGTTGTTAGGAATAAAAAATGGTCTTACCTTTCAGCAAAGACAACTTTGTTTTTCAAGAGACAGCAGTTTTGGGCTGTAGCTGTATCACAATCTGTCTAAGAAAAAGGTAAGTGGCTACATCAATATTTAAAACAAAAATGTCTGCCCATCCTCAATTGATTTCCAAAAAAAGAAATTGAACAAACATTGTAAGTCATACAGATTTTTTAGTGGAAAACTGTGGAAAAAATTCTGTCCGTTTATGTCGCGTCTGTCACACCCTATTTTCTCAGAAAAGTAAGAGGGAGAAAAATATTAAAAAATATGCTGTAAACAGCTTGAACCATTAGCAATTCAAAGATACAAAATCATTAATCAGTGAGTTGGTGTTATGAAGTAGAAAAGGATTTATCAATTCCATCACTCGAAATATCACGCCTGTCACACTGTGACATATGCGACATAAGCGACATAAGTACCAGAATGCTCAATTTGCTGTAGTAAATTGATTTTATTTGCAATTATACGATAAATGGCATATGTCCAGATGTTTTGGTATGATAAATTCTAATTTAGAATAACAGTTACTAGGCCAGTACACTTTCAAATGGTAAGATTGGATTGTTGCATATGAGATGCTTTATGAGCATGATGATGTCACCTGTGAGTAAACTAAACTGTTATAAACCATCTTTCTCTTGGTTGAAATTACACTAAAACAAAGTAAAACTACATGAGCCATGTAATATTACCTGTTATTAACTAAATACTAACAGGTGCCTACTTTGGAAAATTTCCACTATTGTATTGTCCCAAACTTCATCATTTTGCCAACAATTGGCTGGCAATATACTCATAGTTGGCTGTAGTGTACAGCTGTTTTGTTAATGTTACTTTATTGTGCAGATGGCACTACATATTATGCTAATTACCCATGTGAAACAAAAGACAAACCCCAAATATTTAGATATCTTAAAGGTGCTTCCTCAATTGAAAGTGTTAACTTTGTCATGTGATTGGCGAGAGGATGGAAGTCACGCCCATGATCAGCGTTGACCCACACAGTGTTTAACATTTTGGATATCCACTGTTTTGATCCTTACCAGATCTAACTGAAATAATTTTTTTTTGATGATTCGAAAAAAAATAGGCAGTTTTTATTAAATCGACTGCAGATGTTACATAAACTATTCATACACTATATATTTGGACACCATACAATCGGATCTGAGATAGGCTAAATCAGTTGAGTAAACAGTTCTAAGCTTAGCTGTTCAACATTTTCTTTGCACATGTTGACTCAAGACTTTCAGGTGTATGTGCTGAAATCATCTGATCTAAGGGTGTAAATTGTTCAAAAAGTCACAGGTATATATTGTAGCTGATAATCAAGTAAATTTATACAAATGAAAGAAATCTGTCTATTTTGCCTGACATTTTTGTGTGGAGAAGCATGAACAGAATATTAGATCCTTCAACTAGCTAAATGAGAACATCTGATTCTGCTACCCTCACCATGTTTATAACATAATTATATGCATCTGTTTTTTTGTATTATAAGTTCTAAATCAACTTATTTTGTACTGCTTTTGAAGTGTCATGATATTGTTCATTCATAATTTTTACAGTTTTGAAGTGGCTCCAAAACTGACTACAGATTCTTGTAGAACGACATCTTGGCTACAAAATATAACAAAGTCAATTTGGTATGTTTTGAAATCACTAGTCTGGGCTCAGCCATGTATTTGCACTCTCTTACAATGACAGCAGGCATTCTGCCTATGAAATCTCACCAAAAAACGCCCAATATTGTTCACTCATAATTTTTACACTTTTGACGTGGCACCAAAACTGACTACAGATTCTTGAAGAAAGACATCTTGGCTACAAAATTTGACAAAGTCAGTTTGGTATGTTTTGAAATCACTAGTCTGGGCTTAGCCCTGTATTTGCCCTGACTGCAGGCATTTTGCCTATGAAATCTCACCAAAAAACGCCCAATATGGTTCACTCATAATTGTTACAGTTTTGAAGTGGCTCCAAAACTGACTACAAATTCTTGTAGAAAGACACCTTGGCTACAAAATATTACAAAGTCAGTTTGGTATGTTTTGAAATAACTAGTCTGGGCTCAGCCTTGTATTTGCCCTCTCTTACAATGACAGCAGGCATTTTGCCTATGAAATCTCACCAAAAAACGCCTAATATGGTTCACTCATAATTGTTACAGTTTTGAAGTGGTTCCAACATTGACTACAAATTTTTGTAGAAAGACATCTTGGCTACAAAATATGACAAAGTCAGTTTGGTATGTTTTGAAATCACTAGTCTGGGCTCAGCCTTGTATTTGCCCTGACGGCATGCATTTTGCCTATGAAATCTCAAAAAAAAACGCCCAAAATTGTTCATTCATAATTTTTACAGTTTTGAAGTGGTTCCAAAACTGACTACAGATTCTTGTAATACGACATCTTTGCTACAAAATATAACAAAGTCAGTTTGGTATGTTTTGAAATCACTAGTCTGGGCTCAGCCATGTATTTGCGATCTCTTACAATGACAGCAGGCATTTTGCCTATGAAATCTAACAAAAAAACGCCCAATATGGTTCACTAATAATTTTTACAGTTTTGAAGTGGCACAAAAACTGACTACAGGTTCTTGAAGCACGACATCTTGGCTACAAAATATGATAAAGTCTGTTTGGTATGTTTTGAAATCACTAGTCTGGGCTTAGCCCTGTATTTGCCCTCTCTTACAATGACAGCAGGCATTTTGCCTATGAAATCTCACCAAAAAACGCCCAATATTGTTCACTCATAATTTTTACAGTTTTGAAGTGGCACCAAAACTGACTATAGATTCGTTTAAAATGTCATATTGGCTACAAAATGTGACAAAGTCGGTTTGGTATGTTTTGAAATCACTAGTCTGGGCTCAGCCCTGTATTTGCCCTCTCTTACAATGACAGCAGGCATTCTGCCTATTAAATCTCACCAAAAAACGCCCAAAATTGTTCACTCATAATTTTTACACTTTTGAAGTGGCACCAAAACTGACTACAGATTCTTGTAGAATGACATCTTGGCTACAAAATTTGACAAAGTCAGTTTGGTATGTTTTGAAATCACTAGTCTGGGTTTAGCCCTGTATTTGCCCTGACTGCAGGCATTTTGCCTATGAAATCTCACCAAAAAACGCCCAAAATGGTTCACTCATAATTGTTACAGTTTTGAAGTGGCTCCAAAACTGACTACAAATTATTGTAGAAAGTTATCTTGGCTACAAAATATGACAAAGTCAGTTTGGTATGTTTTGAAATCACTAGTCTGGGCTCAGCCTTGTATTTGCCCTCTCTTACAATGACAGCAGGCATTTTGCCTATGAAATCTCACCAAAAAACGCCCAAAATGGTTCACTCATAATTTTTCCAGTTTTACAGTGGCACCATAATTGACTACAGATTCTTGTAGCAAGACATCTTTTCTACAAAATACTGCAAAGTCAATTTGGTATGTTTTGAAATCACTAGTCTGGGCTCAGCCCTGTATTTGCACTCTCTTACAATGACAGCAGGCATTTTGCCTATGAAATCTCACCAAAAAACGCCCAATATGGTTCACTCATAATTTTTATAGTTTTGAAGTGGCACAAAAATTGATTACAGATTCCTGTAATATTACATATTGTCTACAAAATATGTCAAAGTCAGTTTGGTATGTTTTGAAATCACAAGTCTGGGCTCAGCCCTGTATTTACCCTCTCTTACAATGACAGCAGGCATTCTGCCTATGAAATCTCACCAAAAAACGCCCTATATTGTTCACTCATAATTTTTACACTTTTGAAGTTGCACCAAAACTGACTACAGATTCTTGTAAAATGACATCTTGTCTACAAAATGTTATAAAGTCAGTTTGGTTTGTTTTGAAATCACTAGTCTGGGCTTAGCCTTGTATTTGCCCTGACTGCAGGCATTTTGCCTATGAAATCTCACCAAAAAAAAACCAAAATGGTTCACTCATAATTTTTACAGTTTTGAAGTGGCACCAAACTGACTATAGATTCTTGTAGCATGACATCTTTTTTACAAAATGTGACAAAGTCAGTTTGGTATGTTTTGAAATCACTAGTTTGGGCTCAGCCCTGTATTTGCACTCTCTTACAATGACTGCAGGCATTTTGCCTATGAAATCTCACCAAAAAACGCCCAAAATGGTTCACTCATAATTTTTACAGTTTTGAAGTGGCTCCAAAACTGACTACAGATTCTTGTAGAATGACATCTTTTCTACAAAATATGACAAAGTCAGTTTGGTATGTTTTGAAATCACTAGTTTGGGCTCAGCCCTGTATTTGCACTCTCTTACAATGACTGCAGGCATTTTGGCTATGAAATCTCACCAAAAAACGCCCAAAATGGTTCACTCATAATTTTTACAGTTTTGAAGTGGCACCAAAACGTGCTACAAATTCCTGTTGCATGATATCTTGACTACAAAATATGACAAAGTTAGTTTAGTATGTTTTGAAATCACTAGTCTGGGCTCAGCCCTGTATTTGCCCTCTCTTACAATGACAGCAGGCATTTTGCCTATGAAATCTCACCAAAAAACGCCCAATATTGTTCACTCATAATTTTTACAGTTTTGTAGTGGCACGAAAACTGACTACAGCTTCTTGTAAACCGACATCTTGTCTACGAAATATTTCAAAGTCAGTTTGGTATGTTTTGAAATCACTAGTCTGGGCTCAGCCCTGTTTTTGCACTCTCTTACAATGACAGCAGGCATTTTGCCTGTGGAATCTCACCAAAAAAATGCCCAATATAGTTCACTCATAATTTTTACAGTTTTGAAGTGGCACCAAAACTGACTACAGCTTCTTGTAGCATGACATATTGGCTACAAAATGTGACAAAGTCAATTTGGTATGTTTTGAAATCACTAGTCTGGGCTCAGCCCTGTATTTGCCCTCTCTTACAATGACAGCAGGCATTTTGCCTATGAAATCTCACCAAAAAACGCCCAAAATGGTTCACTCATAATTTTTACACTTTTGAAGTGGCACCAAAACGTACTACATATTCTTGTTGCATGACACCTTGACTATAAAATATGATAAAGTCAATTTGGTATATTTTGAAATCACTAGTCTGTGCTCAGCCCTGTATTTGCCCTCTCTTACAATGACAGCAGGCATTTTGCCTATGAAATCTCACGACAAAACGCCCAAAATTGTTCACTCATAATTTTTACAAATTTGTAGTGGCACCAAAACTGACTACAGCTTCTTGTAGAACGACATCTTGTCTACAAAATATTACAAAGTCAGTTTGGTATGTTTTGAAATCACTAGTCTGGGCTCAGCCCTGTTTTTGCACTCTCTTACAATGACAGCAGGCATTTTGCCTATGGAATCTCACCAAAAAACGCCCAATATGGTTCACTCATAATTTTTACACTTTTGAAGTGGCACCAAAACGTACTACATATTCTTGTTGCATGACACCTTGACTATAAAATATGACAAAGTCAGTATGGTATGTTTTGAAATCACTAGTCTGGGCTCAGCCCTGTTTTTCACTCTCTTACAATGACAGCAGGCATTTTGCCTATGGAATCTCACCAAAAAAACGCCCAAAATAGTTCACTCATAATTTTTACAGTTTTGAAGTGGCACCAAAACTGACTACAGCTTCTTGTAGCATGACATCTTGTTTACAAAATATGACAAAGTCAGTTTGGTATGTTTTGAAATCACTAGTTTGGGCTCAGCCCTGTTTATGCAATAACCAACACAAGTCCGATGTAGCAGTGAATTGAAACAGGCCAAATAAATGACGTTTTTTATTGCAAAGTGGACTGCTTATCACGCAGCCACTTTGGGAAGAACATTAACAGGAATGTGAGCTCCTCAAAGCAAACCAGACAGGAACTGAACACATGTACAGCCCCGTCCGGCAAGTTTCTCAGAGCCCACATTCCTACAAGCATGACGATAACATATATACATCAAAAAGTCGTCATGAACATGTAATGCAAAGAATACAGACATTCCACCACCAATACACAAATTTAATTACAAACAGGTGGGGCCATTTCGCTAACCTATATAAATTTACGCCACGAATACTGATGAAGAAACAGGAAGCCTGTCTGCGCAGAAAACCCCATGAACACCAAATACTAGGGGACAAACCCCCGTGTTCATCTTATATAAGGCCAAAAGTGGGGAAAGCCGTTTCGACATCTTCCAACTTCCTATTTCATCAACGATGTACAATCGCATTTAAACTAAGCATTGAGAATAAGGAAGAAAGGTGGGGAGGAGGGCGGATTTCGAGAGACAAATTTTAGTCACAACTTCGCTATGCAGAGACTGAATCAGGAGTGAAAGATTCAAGCTACTGGCTCCGGTTTGAACTGGTTTCCGCTAAGCCGTGATTGGCTGGCTAGCGGAGTAATACAAGTTATTTGGCCAAATAGTTCCGGTGTAGTCTCGGACACCCTGGGCAAGTTTAACGACGACCTGTCTTGGTTATTTCATAAAAATTGTTATGCACCTGGTGAGTTGCATAAATTCATTTATGCAATAACCAACACAAGTCCGATGTAGCAGTGAATTGAAACAGGCCAAATAAATGACGTTTTTTATTGCAAAGTGGACTGCTTATCACGCAGCCACTTTGGGAAGAACATTAACAGGAATGTGAGCTCCTCAAAGCAAACCAGACAGGAACTGAACACATGTACAGCCCCGTCCGACAAGTTTCTCAGAGCCCACATTCCTACAAGCATGACGATAAAATATATACATCAAAAAGTCGTCATGAACATGTAATGCAAAGAATACAGACATTCCACCACCAATACACAAATTTAATTAAAAACAGGTGGGGCCATTTCGCCACAAGGTCACCCACAAACCTGTGACCACCCCACCACGACCTAACCTGTTAAGCAATTCAGATATACTTTCTAAAAGCAACTTAACTCCACCTTTGTACTGAAAGCTCAAAGATCGCACAAGCACTGGAGACCCCCATCGGAAGGACAGCATCCATGAAAAACTTACCCTTCCACTGGAAACCCAGAAGTGGTCGGTCTAGTGGTGAGACTGGAATAATCCTAAAAGCCGATGCTATGTCCACTTTAGCCGGGTTGCTGTTTGATGAGCCTAATAGCATCCTGTATAGTTTCGTATTTACATTTACAGAGGAACCCTCTACATTAAAAGAACCTAAGATTATGCCTAGCGCAGCTCCTATCTTGCTGTTTATTACTGCAGGGAATTCCACGGCGGACATCAAATTAGTGACCCCTTTATATCGTTATGCTGGTAAGCCATTGAGAAGATACGGAAAAAGATTATGATTGTAGCCGACAAGGATATCTCTAAGTGCGTCGGGAGAGACTGGGGTAGGCATACTATCTCCTGAAAACGGCTGGTCGCGAACTGGCAGTCGACGAATGGGCCGCAGGGTTGCCGGTGGCTGATGTCGGTCGGGCAGGATTGGGTTTGCTTTGTTGCCTATAGCATTGTACCGCTGAGTGGGGGCCGCCACAGCGTCTACACGTGTGTGTGTAGCGACAGGTGGCTGCGTTACAGACCTCCCCCCGATCGTGAAGCAGGTTTTGGTGGATGGCCACTTAGCATTACCCCAGCTGACCTTACCCGTGCTACGAAAGGGGGCCCCACTGGGTGTGGCAGCTGGGCGACTCTCGGATGCATTCATCCACAGGTACCAGCAAACCGATTCCCACCCCCAGTTGTTAGCCTGACGAAGCGACCGGAATGCCTCGTCATACGACCGCCAGTCTGCACCCTTCTCATATAATGAACGAACCGTCTGGATGTACATGAGCATGTTGTGTGATTCTGCCATGTGTTGCGGCTGAAGTAGGAAGACAGACATGTAAATTTCGAAACCCTGCAGCCATTGGTCAAATGACACAGTGCTGCTCCTTGCCCTAGGGGCGACACAGAACATGGGGGTCTCGTCGTCACTGCCTGGCCTAACTGACACAGAATAGCTTTGTGGTGAGGAGTCATGCAACAATGAAGAAATACTAACATAGTCCCCGGACCAAATCTGGGCTTTGAGCTTGTCAGACACGCGGGAATGACGGGATAGGGCTGAAGTTGTAAACGAGGATACTAGATCTCGGGATGCCCTGGGGAGAGTGTGTACTTCATTGCCTGTATGGATACCTGAAGATATGGCCTCTGGCCACGGGGCTGACGTTGGTCTTGGAACGGGGCTTGGTGGAGCGCCTGCCGCATATGATGCCACCCGACTTGGTGGATGGCCGCCTTGCGGCCATAGACAAATGTTAACCAAGGGCGGAGCGATGGGCTCCCCCCCCACCGGCAGACGCCGCCATTGCCACAGGGACCGCTATTGGAGGCGGCGCAGGTAGGGCGTTGGTCGCAGGCAGTTGTTGCAGACTACGCACCATTGCGTGGACTTCCTGCAACATCTTGTCAGAAGCTTCAAGCCGGTGCTCCATACTCGACAAGCGCTCCTCCGTTGTACCTCTTCGACCCGCGGCTGCGCCCGCTACCGGATGAACGGCCTGCTGGTGAGCCGGTTCGTCGTCAAGGTGCTGCACGATGTGGCCCATTGCCGATCGTGCAAAGGAAGCGCGGCTAGCCGCCGCTCGCGACCTTGTTGCCACCGGGCTGTGGCGCAGAGGTCGTCCACGACGAACATTCTTAGATGGAGCCATCCTGCAACACATTGTGGAAGAGCCAATACTGAGTGAACGGCTAAACGCTTGGAAACTGCCACCACATTACTCGTTAAAAGCATTATATTGGGGCGGGGGTCACCGCCCATAATAACCCATCAATACAAGACAGTAACCAAGTAATTAGGGGGTCACCGCCCACGATAGATCACCACAAAATGGAATCACAGTTAGTTATGGGGTCACCGCCCACGATAGATCACCACAAATGGAATCACAGTTAGTTAAGGGGTCACCGCCCACGGTAGTAGATCAACGCAACATTGTAAAGCATAGCTAGTTAGGGAGCCACCGCCCACGATGGTAGATCAATGCAAAGTTGTAATCACATTTATTTAGGGGTTAGCCGCCCACGATAGATCACCACAAAGTGGAATCACAGTTACTTAAGGAGTCACCGCCCACGGTAGTAGATCAACGCAACATTGTAAAGCATAGTTAGTTAGGGAGACACCGCCCACAATATTAGATCAATGCAATGTTGTAATCACAGTTAATTGGGGGGTCACCGCCCGCGATAGAACATCAATGCAAGAATTGCAGAGTCAGTTAAGTAGGGGGACACCGCCCCCGATAGAACATCAACGCAAAATTATAATCACAGTAAGTTAGGGGACACCACCCACGATAGTACATCAAAGCAGTAATTGCAAACACAGTTAATTAGGGGGTCACCGCCAACGAAAGAACATCGACGCAAAAGTGCCAGAAATTCGGGTCACCTCCCACGATAGCAAATAAAGTGTCATCACAGTTGACGTTGTGTCACTGTTAATAATAGCAACACTAAATGGGATTACAGGGGTCACCGCCCAATATGGATCACCAGAAAATGGAATCGCAGTTAGTTGTGGAGTCACCGCCCACGATAGATCAACACGAAATGGGATCACAGTTAGGTGAGGGGTCACCGCCCACGATAGTAGATCAATGAGAGAATTGCACATGCAGTTAAATATGTAGGTCAAAGCGAAATTAAAATCACAGTTAGTTAGGGGACACCACCCATGATAGTAGATAAATACAAAATTATAATCACAGTTGGTTAGGGGTCACCGCCCACCATAGTACGTCAATGCAAGAATTGCAACGCAGTTAAGTATGGGGTCACCGCCCACGATAGTAGATCAATGCAACATTGTAATCACAGTTGGTTAGGGGTCACCGCCCACCATAGTACGTCAATGCAAAATTGTAATGATAGTTAGGGGACACCGCCCACGATAGTGCATCAATGCAAAATTGTAATCATAGTTAGTTAGGGGACACCGCCCACGATAGTACATCAATGCAAAATTGTAATCATAGTTAGTTAGGGGACACCGCCCACGATAGTACATCAATGCAAAATTGTAATCATAGTTAGTTAGGGGACACCGCCCACGATAGTACATCAATGCAAAATTATAATCATAGTTAGTTAGGGGACACCGCCCACGATAGTAGATTAATGTAAAATTATAATCACAGTTGTTTAGGGGACACCGCCCACGATAGTACATCAATGCAAAATTGTAATCATAGTTAGTTAGGGGACACCGCCCACGATAGTACATCAATGCAAAATTGCAATCATAGTTAGTTAGGGGACACCGCCCACGATAGTAGATTAATGCAAAATTATAATCACAGTTGTTTAGGGGACACCGCCCACGATAGTACATCAGTGCAAAATTATAATGACAGTTAGTTAGGGGACACCGCCCACGATAGTACATCAATGCAAAATTGTAATCATAGTTAGTTAGGGGACACCGCCCACGATAGTAGATTAATGCAAAATTATAATCACAGTTATTTAGGGGACACCGCCCACGATAGTACATCAATGCAAAATTATAATCACAGTTAGTTAGGGGACACCGCCCACGATAGTACATCAATGCAAAATTGCAATCATTGTTAGTTAGGGGACACCGCCCACGATAGTAGATTAATGCAAAATTATAATCACAGTTGTTTAGGGGACACCGCCCACGATAGTACATCAGTGCAAAATTATAATGACAGTTAGTTAGGGGACACCGCCCACGATAGTACATCAATGCAAAATTGTAATCATAGTTAGTTAGGGGACACCGCCCACGATAGTAGATTAATGCAAAATTATAATCACAGTTATTTAGGGGACACCGCCCACGATAGTACATCAATGCAAAATTATAATCACAGTTAGTTAGGGGACACCGCCCACGATAGTACATCAATGTAAGAATTGCAAACGTAGTTAAGTAGGGGGTCACCGCCCACGCTAATAGATAAATGCAAAATTATAATGACAGTTAGTTAGGGGACACCGCCCACGATAGCACATCAATGCAAGAATTGCAAACGCAGTTAAGTAGGGGGTCACCGCCCACGCTAGTACATAAATGTAAAATTATAATCACAGTTAGTTAGGGGACACCGCCTATGATAGTATATCAATGCAGAAATTGCAACCACAGTTAATTAGGGGGTCACCAACCACGATAGTAAATAAAGTGTCATCGCAGTAAGACGTTGTGTCACTGTTAATAATAGCAACACTAAAATGACAACAATATTATGAAATCGAACAATGAACCTGGTGACACAAAAACAAATTTGGAATCATCTTCATTTGGAAGAACAACGTGTACAGCTACATAGACGCTACCTCGTCACCACAAACAGTGGGGTGGCTAAATTTGCATGTTAATTAAAGTAACCCGGGGGGGGCAGGGCTTACCTGGTGCACGGGATATTAGTGATTTAACAAGTCGATAATTTTTAAGTTAAATACCAGAACTAGTGAGGGTGAAACGGAAGACAACTTGGTCTGAGTTCCGCGGGGTTAGCGAATAGTGTGATGACTTAGGCTTCAGTCAGCTGTTGGACAATCCGACAAACTGCTCTGAAAATTGCCCCCGAATGCTGCGGAAAAGCCGGACATTTCCTATATCGGATAAATGCACGCCATCTTGGCGGAAAACCTTCGCCGGGCTGTTCCAAAGGTACTTATGGCTCCAGTAGAACAGACCACGGCGCCCCTCACATGCTGACTGTAACGCAGTATTAGCGGATGCAACGCGAGCCGCACCCGTATCAAAATCGAAATGGCGCCATTTCTTGCGGCGCTCGATTTGGCAAAGACATACCTGACGGACACCTAAAGCTAACAATTCATCGCCTAATCTACCTAGTTGCGACCCCACTGCTTCTGGAGGTGGGGGAAACTTCCCATCTAGATTTTTACAGTTTTGCAGTGGCACCAAAACTGACTACAGATTCTTGTAGAACGATATCTTGTCTACAAAATATTACAAAGTCAGTTTGGTATGTTTTGAAATCACTAGTCTGGGCTCAGCCCTGTATTTGCCCTATCTTACAATGACAGCAGGTATTTTGCCTATGAAATCTCACCAAAAAACGCCCAAAATTGTTCACTCATAATTTCTACAGTTTTGAAGTGCACCAAAACTGACTACAGATTCGTGTAACATGACATATTGGCTACAAAATATGACAAAGTCGGTTTGGTATGTTTTGAAATCACTAGTCTGGGCTCAGCCTTGTATTTGCCCTCTCTTACAATGACAGCCGGCATTTTGCCTATGAAATCTCACCAAAAAACGCCCAATATGGTTCACTCATAATTTTTACAATTTAGAAGTGGCACCAAAATTGACTACAGATTCCTGTAGCATTACATCTTGACTACAAAATTTGACAAAGTCAGTTTGGTATGTTTTAAAACCACTAGTCTGGGCTCAGCCCTGTATTTGCACTCTCTTACAATGACAACAGGTATTTTGCCTATGGAATCTCACCAAAAAACGCCCAAAATGGTTCACTCATAATTTTTACAGTTTTGCAGTGGCTCCAAAACTGACTACAGATTCGTGTAAAAAGACATAATGGCTACAAAATATGACAAAGTCGGTTTGGTATGTTTTGAAATCACTAGTCTGGGCTCAGCCCTGTATTTGCCCTCTCTTACAATGACAGCAGGCATTCTGCCTATGAAATCTCACCAAAAAACGCCCAAAATGGTTCACTCATAATTTTTACACTTTTGAAGTGGTACCAAAACTGAATACAGATTATTGTAGAATGACATCTTGGCTACAAAATTTGATAAAGTCAGTTTGGTATGTTTTGAAATCACTAGTCTGGGCTTAGCCTTGTATTTGCCCTGACTGCAGGCATTTTGCCTATGAAATCTCACCAAAAAAAACCCAAAATTGTTCACTCATAATTTTTACAGTTTTGAAGTGGCACCAAAACTGACTACATATTCCTGTAGCATGACATCTTGGCTACAAAATATGATAAAGTCAGTTTGGCAAGTTTTTAAATCACTAGTCTGGGCTCAGCCTTGTATTTACCCTCTCTTACAATGACAGCAGGCATTTTGCCTATGAAATCTCACCAAAAAACGCCCAAAATTGTTCACTCATAATTTTTACAGTTTTGCAGTGGCACTAAAACTGACTACAGATTCGTGTAACATGACATAATGGCTACAAAATATGACAAAGTCGGTTTGGTATGTTTTGAAATCACTAGTCTGGACTCAGCCCTGTATTTGCCCTCTCTTACAATGACAGCAGGCATTCTGCCTATGAAATCTCACCAAAAACGCCCAAAATGGTTCACTCATAATTTTTACACTTTTGAAGTGGTACCAAAACTGAATACAGATTATTGTAGAATGACATCTTGTCTAAAAAATTTGACAAAGTCAGTTTGGTATGTTTTGAAATCACTAGTCTGGGCTCAGCCCTGTATTTGCCCTCTCTTACAATGACAGCAGGCATTCTGCCTATGAAATCTCAACAAAAAACGCCCAATATGGTTCACTCATAATTTTTACACTTTTGAAGTGGCACCAAAACTGACTACAGATTCTTGTAGCATGACATCTGGTTTACAAAATATGATAAAGTCAGTTTGGTATGTTTTGAAATCACTAGTCTGGGCTTAGCCCTGTATTTGCCCTCTCTTACAATGACAGCAGGCATTTTGCCTATGGAATCTCACCAAAAAACGCCCAAAATGGTTCACTCATAATTTTTACAGTTTTGAAGTGGCACCAAAACTGACTATAGATTCATGTAGCATGGCATCTTGGCTACAAAATATGACAAAGTCAGTTTGGTATGTTTTGAAATCACTAGTCTGGGCTTAGCCCTGTATTTGCCCAGACTGCAGGCATTTTGCCTATGAAATCTCACCAAAAAACGAACAAAATTGTTAACTCATAATTTTTACAGTTTTGAAGTGGCACCAAAACTGACTACAGATTCTTGTAGCATGACATCTTTTCTACAAAATATGACAAAGTCAGTTTGGTATGTTTTGAAATCACTAGTCTGCGCTCAGCCTTGTATTTGCCCTCTCCTACAATGACAGCAGGTATTTTGCCTATGAAATCTCACCAAAAAACGCCCAAAATGGTTCACTCATAATTTTTACAGTTTTGCCCTGTTTTTGCACTCTCTTACAATGACAACAGGCATTTTGCCTATGAAATCTCACCAAAAAACGCCCAAAATTGTTCACTCATAATTTTTACAGTTTTGCAGTGGCACCAAAACTGACTACAAATTCGTGTAACATGACATATTGGCAACAAAATATGACAGAGTCGGTTTGGTATGTTTTTAAATCACTAGTCTGGGCTCAGCCCTGTATTTGCCCTCTCTTACAATGACAGCAGGCATTTTGCCTATGAAATCTCACCAAAAAACGCCCAAAATGGTTCACTCATAACTTTTACAGTTTTGCAGTGGCACCAAAACTGACTACAGATTCGTGTAACGTGACATAATGGCTACAAAATATGACAAAGTCGGTTTGGTATGTTTTGAAATCACTAGTCTGGGCTCAGACCTGTATTTGCCCTCTCTTACAATGACAGCAGGCATTCTGCCTATGAAATCTCACCAAAAAACGCCCAAAATTGTTCACTCATAATTTTTACAGTTTTGAAGTGGCACCAAAACTGACTACAGCTTCTTGTAGCATGATATCTTGTTTACAAAATTTGACAAAGTCAGTTTGGTATGTTTTGAAATCACTAGTTTGGGCTCAGCCCTGTATTTGCACTCTCTTACAATGACTGCAGGTATTTTGCCTATGAAATCTCACCAAAAAACGCCCAATATTGTTCACTCATAATTTTTACAGTTTTGAAGTGGCGCCAAAACTGACTACAGATTCGAGTAAAATGACATATTGGCTACAAAATATGACAAAGTCGGTTTGGTATGTTTTGAAATCACTAGTCTGTGCTCAGCCCTGTATTTGCCCTCTCTTACAATGACAGCAGGCATTTTGCCTATGAAATCTCACCAAAAAACGCCCAAAATGGTTCACTAATAATTTTTATAATTTTGAAGTGGCGCCAAAACTGACTACATATTCTTGTAGAACGACATCTTGTCTACAAAATTTTACAAAGTCAGTTTGGTATGTTTTTAAATCACTATTCTGGGCTCAGCCCTGTATTTGCACTCTCTTACAATGACAGCAGGCATTTTGCCTATGGAATCTCACCAAAAAACGCCCAATATGGTTCACTCATAATTTTTACAGTTTTGAAGTGGCACCAAAACTGACTATATATTCATGTAGCATGACATCTTGGCTACAAAATATGACAAAGTCAGTTTGGTATGTTTTGAAATCACTAGTCTGGGCTTAGCCCTGTATTTGCCCAGACTGCAGGCATTTTGCCTATGAAGCTATGCTTGCATCACCGTACGAAGGCGAAGACGATGATTTTGTAGTGATATGCACAAACAGAGTGGTGCTAGATGTTGGTCTGCTGTCATTGCATGATTTGCGTGCCGACTCATTGATTCGCTCTATAACTAGCAGGTCAGTAATTCAATTGTTATCGAATCATTGCCATTTTAATAATCATATTTTTTCTGCATATATCTTTTACCTAGCCCGAGGGCGAGGTCCGAACTACAATGGCAATGCAAGCAGGCTTTTCTCTTTATTTTGTATCCAATCTAATGAAGTGTACCGTGACTGTATTTTAATATTGTGTTTGATTTTGTGTTGAATAACATTGATGACAATAATAACATGAGGGTTTATTTAATTCATTATGTGAATATATATATATTCTTAAATGTTACCGTAATCGTGATTGTAATAATGATTGTAATCATGACTACATTAGTAATTGTGATTGCAATAATTACTGTAATCATGATTACATTAATATTCGTACTTGTAATCACCCCTCTCTGTAGCACACCACAACACCTTGTTGTTTGGTGCAATGTAATCATTTAAATAAAAAAAATTAACTACTGACAGTTTGTAATGTTCACAGTTTTGCAACTATTATGATAATTATGGAATTAGTGCTATCAACTAACCCTGACAAATTATATTTCAGGTTCAGGAAAGGCAAGACAAATAATCCCATCCTGCGATGTGGGAAGGATCTGTGATGTATATTCTGAACCGAATTGAATTGATGGAAAGTTTAGCTATGGAGATTGACCTGACACAGGTGAGTGTACTGATAGTCTGATATAGACAAATTGTGAGGCACCCACAGTATGCAACAGGTCGAAAAACAACCTGGAAAACTACAAAAATTCCCACTAAAATATTAATAACTGAATGATGTGAATGCCTTCTTATCCATATCCCACTTCTGTCAACAAAAATGTTACCTGCAGCATCTTGCATGTCACTACACACAATTTCATTTATATTGAGACCAACATAAAATATATCAATAGTTTATTCACAAAGAAAAACAATTACCAAACAAATAAGGCTAACTAGAACGACTGAAACCAAGACTAAACATTGACTAAAAACAGTGACTTCTACCACCGGGAAATACAACCTGGAACATGGATATCACAGTTACACACATCATTATTATGCTACAACATATCAAATATACTGGTAGTTTAGCTTAGGAAATAATTAATCTTTATAAATCCAAGGCATTTTAACTGTTTCACCATCATCATCTGTACCAATGGCAATAGACTACTTGTTTTGATTGGACAGTAAATGTACACCAATCGTGTGTAACAATATTACTTGTTCTGACTGACAGTAAACGTACACCAATCATGCATACCAATACACTACTTGTTCCTACCAACAATAAATGTACACCAATGATCTCATTCTGGAATCTGCACCATTTCACTACTTCTTCTGACAGTAAATGTACACCAATCATATGTATCAATACACTACTTGTTTTGACTGATAGTACTTGCACACCAACCATCTGTTCCAATACACTACTGGCACTAAATATACACCAATACACTACTTATTCTGACTGATAGTACATGTACACCTAACATATTCAATTCACCTTTCACTCATCCAGGGGTAGAAATCAGCACACTTTCCTGACAGACACCCCTGTATCCGAAAGACCTTGGCTGATAGATCAGACATGAGTACAACCTGTGTCACAGTTTATGGCTGTTTGGTGTGTGGCAGGTGCAGAAAAGTGACATAAGTTTTTCTCACGAATGACAAACTTCTTCTCTTTCTCATAGGTGTCGGAGCTGCTTGAGTCACCCTCGGTTATGTCGCTGTTATCACATAGTGTGTATCATCTGCACCAATGTCTTTATTCTCACTGAATCTGATGGAAGCTTCACATAGGAGTAGTCATGATCAACGTTCATTGGTGCAATAATGTCATCCGTGACTACAGCAGCATTTGCGAAGTGTCACACTTGAAATATCGTTGCCGGATCGATTTGCATTTCAGCATCAGTTGTATGTGGTGCCACAGCAGTAGTAGCAGTGATGGCACTAAAGGTGATATCCGTAATGTAAAGATTGACGGCATCACCCGTAGCGCTGGATGCTTCAAAACTAGTACCTGTACTTGTACGAACCAATGGTGAATCCTTCATCTGAAAAGATTACACATACAGTGACTTGAAAATTTTACAAAATCATCTTTTGCATAATAAAAATGAATCACAATGTGAGAAACTTTCTCTTGTATATATTATTTTTAGAATATAAGAGTGCCAGTGTCATATAGAATGTATAAAGTAATCAACCACAGGGAAAAGCATTTTCCCTATGGAGCCATATTAATTCAACCAATGGGTCTTTCACTGATCTCTTAATGTTTTTAATGAATCTGTTTGGTCAGTTTGACGAATGCCACTGGTAACATAACCAAACGCATGTAACCAAAATTGTAGCATCCTAGATCCAAAGTGCATTATATTATCTAATCAACATTGCACTGTTTTCAATGGGCCAGGGAGGTCAAAATTCTATAAGGGGTCCAAATTCCATAACAAAATATGGACCCATAGGTACACTTTCTACGGGGTTCCTTATTTTATATCTGACACTCGATTTAGATAACATAATGCATGAATATTGTTATTGGACCAAATGCAGATCTATGCTTGTGACATATTTACCTTATAAATGCTGCACGCACACACACACATACCTGCCCACACGTATATATATATATATATATATATATATATATATATATATATATATATATATATATATATATATATATATATATATATATATATGTATATATGTAAATATATATATAATTATTAGGTATTATACTGAAAGCATCTGCTAGATAGTATGGTGCATGGACAAAAGCTCCTCCCGACAAAAGCCCCACAGACAAGCTTGTTTCAATTCAATTATACTGTTCATGACTGTTGCTGTAGTACATAGAGACAAGATATTGTCATGAATATACTTCAGGCATGTGGTCAATTCCATTCCGGAATTGGAACTGACCCTCAATTCCAGTTCCGGAATTGGAATTGACTTCAAAAAAAAATTTTTATTGGAACTTTTTTTCCGAAATTTATTTTTTGGGAATTGGAATTGATTTTGTTGGAATTATTGACTTGATACTGTTAATATTTACCCTTATATTTACTTATATTACTTTTAAAATCATATTTGTCTGCTATTAGCATGTCACCCTGAATCTGGTAACAGCCAGGAAGTTGTCAACATTACAGCATAGACACTGTCTACTCAGGTATTGAAACATTGTGACCAAGAACAATATAATCAAGCATTTGCATCAAAAAGAAATACTAAGTTACTGTAACAGACAGTAAAACCAAAATCAGACCATTCAGGCCTCATTTTCTTTCTCAGTGTACAAGGTTTATTTACAGAGATTGCCAATTAAGGGCACCTGCCTGCTCATTCCCTTTGTGTGAGAGTGGAAGCCTGCCCCACTTGAATGCAGCCCCTTGCCTAATGTTCAGCCCACAAGTTTCCCATACTAAACATGTCACTGGTCACCTGTACAATGCTGTTACATGTGGCTGTAGGGTTTGCCCTTTGTAGTAATTAAAAATGTCCCCATGGAGAATACATGTTGGAGATTAGGATGTTGAAGACTCAAACTTTCCAGTAAGTTTGATGAAATATCAATGATACCACAACTGATAGCGATATAAATCTGCCTCCTAGTATATTTGCTCCCCCCCCCGGACATCTGCCCCTTTTTTCTATGATAGTTGACAAGTGAAAATCAGTTTGCAGTTTTATCATTATTACTACAATAACATAACATTCAATGACAAGTCGAAGTCACTTTAGCCTAATGCAATGGCCTATCCCCTGGAGTGTGTATGAGATGATCTTGTCACCAGTTGTCTTCCAGGTATCATTGATAGTCAGATCAGTGGTGGAAGATGGGTTCTTGGGTTGATGCTTCCACAAACAGTGGTGGACAGTAACGAGTCAGAGATCAGCTGGTTTGGAGTTCCCCTGGTATTAGCTGCCTTAGTTTTCAGGTCCTCACGGACCTTGGCAGCATCTATCTGTGCCGTGTCACCATCATGGTTGCAGGCAGTCTTGTTGATCACATTCTGGATCTAGAGATCATATCAGTGACCACAGCACCCTTGCATGATCAGGATCGACGCTGGTTTCACTCCCAATGAAGAGTAATCGTGTTGGTCCCCCTTCTTGGTGTAGGAATGACACTCAAAACATAGCTTCTGACCTCCTCAAATGCTAGTAGTAATTTCCATGGTGAAGTTATAAGTGAATTCTGACAACTCTGGCTTGTGCATCCAGTTTTATAGGAAAATGGAGTCACTCCAACTCTCCATGGTAAATGCAATTCAAAAGAAACCTTGTTGAGATGGCTTCTTTCAAATATCCTCAATTGTCCTAACATGTCCAGGTCCTAATGTCACTGGCTTCTTCCACAATTGCAATAAAGATAATCCTTTGATTACAGGATCATCTCCAACTACATAAAGTAATTTACTTGGCTGATCTGGCACAAAGAACATTAATTGCAATTAGGGTAATATATATCTTGAATTCATGTTCAGAAAAAAAAAAATAAGTTAAAAAAACATTTCTTCAAAAAAACTTACAAATAATCCAGAAGCTACGGACAGGGGGCAAATGTCCAGATTTTGAATAAGGCAAGGGGCTAATGTCTGGGGGGCAAGTGACAAAGGGGCAAATGTCCGGAAGGGGGGCAAATGACCTGGACCCGATATAAACAGGGGAAACTGTTCAAAACTCAGATTAATGACCCAACTGTCCAGGGCTGTCCAAAATGTCTGGTTTTGTTAGCAAAAATCCAGGAGAGGTGTCGCAGCAGAAAGTACATATGAAATGGCTGGATGCCATTTTAAAGTTTTTTTTATGGCTAACCTAATGTGTGTGTGTGTGTGTGTGTGTGTGTGTGTGTGTGTGTGTGTGTGTGTGTGTGTGTGTGTGTGTGTGTGTGTGTGTGTGCGTGCGTGCGTGCGTGCGTGCGTGCGTGCGTGCGTGCGTGCGTGCGTGCGTGCGTGCGTGCGTGCGTGCGTGCGTGCGTGCGTGCGTGCGTGCGTGTGTGTGTGTGTGCATTTAACGAACAATAATTTTTTAATCATATCTAATTAAATATGATTGTGCACACATGACAAATAAAACTGTGTTAAAACGAATTGGATTTGAATTTTTCTTTAGCCTAGGATTTTAACAGTTGGAATTGATTTTTTGCAAGGCGGAATTAGAACCGATTTTTTGGAATTGACAAAACAGAATTGACCCCATGCCTGATATACTTCCTTCATATGTATAGCTTGTACTAATACTATTGTGGGTTGCCGACAGTTGCCCCCTCCCCCCACGATATTCATTACAGTGTTATCAGTCGACTTAGAATAAAATGTAATTAATACATCTCTATGAACTTCCGGTTATTACATGTGGGGTTTAATCTGATCAATAAAGCAAATTAATTTTATATAATTTTGCCTTATTGTCAAGTCACAAGAATTCAGACAGAAATTGTAAAGTGTCATTATAACAAGCAGACATGTAATATGACAGTGTTCAACTGGGTAGATGACGATGCCTTAGTTAGTTTCCTTTCCAGCTAGACATTGCATGGGTGAAATGCATTTTACTTAAATATTTAAAAAAAGTTTTTGTAACTGCATTTGCACTTAATCACAATGAAAGTATTTGTATATTTTAAATATTCCCATAAAGAATTTGAAATGTAAACAGCAACAGTAGGCTTCTGTTGCACTATAGTCTATACTGTGTTTTGGTCGTGTTTCTCCCATGCATCTAACCCCCCCCCAGGCTTAGCCTTACGCTTGCCGCTTGCTCTCTAGGCATTTAGAACACAGGAGTACGAGACTTATTATGACTGTCAATAAATAATATCAAATTATTTTCTTGAATAATTTTGCCTAGTACATACGCCATGGCCCATGTTATAAGGCTGCAGTATATCCTGTAGCACTTACTGAGTTATTGTTATTGTTTTGAGTACGGCCACGTATTGACGGTACGTCTATCACGTCGATAATAAATCGGCGGATTGGAAAACACTCGTAATTATATCAAACTATTAACACTTACTCGCACTTTATTGTATTCATACATTTCGATTTACTGTGGGTCATATATATGTTGACGTTGAAGCACAGCTGTGCTTATTGGGGTGGAACTATTTTGTAATCGTAGTGATAAGTCACAATGGTAACGGTAATCCAATTTACTAACCTGGTTTCGGCTCGTCGCTTCCTACGCATCGCTCTGCCCTCTGATATATGGCGTTTCCTGGTCGCAGAATAGTCTGTAGATGCATGGTCATATGCGAAAAAAAAGATCTAAGATGGAACGGTGTCTTTGACCAAGAATGACATCTTGATGCTCACCGTCTGTCCATGCTCATCACATAGTCTTTTGTCTTGTAATCTGCATCGGAAAAGTGGTCACTCGCAGAGCCTGCGGCTGGCGGACACGGCAATTTCCGCATTTGCAACCACCTTTTCCGCTGCAAATTCTTCCTCGGAAGTCGATCAAAAGTTTTTTCCTTGCATTTGTAGTACTAGTTGATATATCCAGGAGCCATCCAGTGCACACCAGTTTTCTTTTTATTCGATTTTCCATGCGTTTCGGCCGTTTTTCCGAGAGGTTTTTACTGTGTGAACGCGGTGCCAGGAGCTCGTACTCAAACCACTCTGCCGCTGAGCCCCCCGCAGAGCAATATGGCGCCGCCCAGCGAAGATAATGGCAAAGTTAAAAAGGATATTACAAAATTACCGTGGCGTTGCACCCATCATATAAGGGTGATATATACTGTAAATGGTATGTTATTATGTTTGGGCTATGGTTGTTCGAGTGCTTCACCCCCCCCCTTTAAGGTGGGGCTAATTCCCCTTGTCTTCGAACTGTTATTTGGACAACTTACTCTTGTGTGTTGTTCTTCATTAGCTGCATCTTTCACAAGAAAGGACGTCATTTACCAGCGGGCTTTGACACAGGTGGTTGTAGCCTGGCAACCATTTGAGGACCCTGAAACTGAGGTCACAAGGTACTTAACATATATGTAATGCACAAACATATAAGCAACTAGAATAACAGGTTTGATAAGATAATGAGTTTTGCATGTCTCTGTTCATGATTATGCTTAATGATTCTTATGTGTTGTGGCTCTGAGCTGTGCTTCCTGAGGATATAGGCACTATAGAAGTTAATCTTTATTATATTAGTTAAACCATTGGACTGTCAATCTATGGGACCGGGGGTTGAATCCTCTTGATGCCATTTGAAGCCTGGTTAATTTGGTTCACCCCTCAATGCCCAAGTTCACACAGTGGTATACATGAGTATCTGGCCCCTGTTATTAAGGGATCAACCTGCGACACACTGGCAGCATACTTCCAATGGAACTGTAAATTCTTATCTTTTTAAGCCAACGAAACTAGGATTAACTATAAGTTACATTGGTAAAAAATAGGATTTATATAATGTTATGTCAAAACATTCATATGTCCATGTCCAAATTCTTGTGCAAAGTGTCTGTACATATTTGCAGATACTTTCAGTAACCATATGGGTCAGTCCATCAATATCGTATACTTGAGTGTTGATTATTCCTCTTGCCTCCAACAGATACCAAGTAGCTCTTGGCTCCACACCAGGTGGAACCCAAGTCCATCCATTTGAGGACATTGTCTGCCTTCATCCTTCACATTCACCTGTCATGTCAACAGAGTGTGTTTGCCACTGTGAAGGGGTACAATGCAGCAGGACTTCTCAGCACCGCGACCTCAAATGGCATCTACATGAGTCGCACCCAATCTTCTATGTGTTGAAACATTGAGTACACACTTATTGTATCATATATATATTTATGCAGAACAACAACGCAAGTCAGGTATAGATTGAAGTAGGCCAACTGAATGACATGTAGTTTTATTAATAATAATCGTGTAAACATAAATAATCAAATGACAAATAACCACAGCAAGCATGCCGGCCCCAGACGGCTAATTTCACATAATAGATATAATTCGACAACGTAATAAGTGTGTCAACCAATGGTAACAATATTATGACTACTAAATAAATCACTACAAGCTAATATGTTTATTTTACCATGTGGGTGGGGGTCACTCCGCCCACATCGTAGTTTAAAACTAGACAATCCTGAAGAACGTCCATTCCATCCATCGGAGGGAGGGAGGGTGGGCAAATTGTTTAAGAACTCAGATTAAACCCAAACTGAATCAATATACACACAAGACTAAACTAACATCAACTATCACTACACAATAATACGCAAATCAAAAATTACAACAATTCAAACAAAGCAAAGATTTCTCGTGTACACTCCACGCGATTCCGAAGAAAAAGAGAGGACAGCATCATGGCCGCACTCGCTTTTATAGCGTTATCGGGTGCGCATGCGCGAGCCGCCATGCCTACTCTCGTAGCCCAAACAAGTATCGTCCTAATAGCTATGATGCTAAAGCATATTACCTGAATTAAGTTACGTTGTCATTCCACATAAACGACTGTATGTCCCCGCTGTTTACATACATCCATTTATGCAGAACAACAACGCAAGTCAAGTATAGATTGAAGTAGGCCAACTTAACGAAATGTAGTTTTATTAATAATAATCGTGTAAACATCAATAATCAAGTAACAAATAACCACAGCAAGCATGCCGGCCCCAGACTGCTAATTTCACATAATAGATATAACTTGACAAAGTAATAAGTGTGTCAACCAATGGTAATAATATTATGACTACTAAATAAATCACTACAAGTGAATATGTTTATTTTACCATGTGGGTGGGAGTCACTCCGCCACCAGGTCACCCAAAATTACAATGTGACCGACCGCCACCGCCACACACCTGCAACGATCACCAGACGATCGAAAGCAGCGATCCAAAATGGCGGCTCCTACATGGTTCGATGAATGTTCTTGTCCAAATAACTGCACCTAAAACACTTTTAAGAACTCAGATTAAACCCAAACTGAATCAATATACGCACAAGACTAAACTAACATCAACTATCACTACACAATAATACGCAAATCAAAAATTATAACAATTCAAACAAAGCAAAGATTTCTCGTGTACACTCCACGCAATTCTGAAGAAAAAGAGAGGACAGCATCATGGCCGCACTCGCTTTTATTGCGTTATCGGGTGCGCATGCGCGAGCCGCCGTGCCTACTCTCGTAGCCCAAACAAGTATCGTCCTAATAGCTATGATGCTAAAGCATATTACCTGAATTAAGTTACGTTGTCATTCCACATAAACGACAGTATGTCCCCGCTGTTTACATACATCCATATATGCATCCAATATTCTATGTGTTGAAACATTGAGTACACACTTATTGTATCAAATATATATATATGCATCCAATTTTCTGTGTTGAAACATTGAGTTCACACTTGTTAATTTTTCTGAAAACTTTCTTTTCTTCACACTGTATATTCAAGACAGACCGAGGCAGATGAGTTGGACCTGAAAGACAGAGAATCCTACTTTGTCATTCTGCGAGTGACCAACAAACTCAGCTTTGTCTACTCTGTCCGCTCTAATGGTGTCACAGTGAAGTTGGAACCACTGTTGCCAGGCAACGTCCAGGAAGGTGATATTGTTGGGACTGACCTCAATTACCAGCCTTCTGTCACAAGTCTGTCAGCTAATTGGGATGGATTTGGTGAACCAAAGAATGATGACAGCGGTCCAGTAGGTGTTTCAAGTGTATAGTCAGGGTCTTTTGATTGATTATATTTTAACTAATCATTCACTATAAGTGTCACTGTAACAATACAAAATAGTTTTTTGACAGTATTAAATTTAGGCATTTTTTCTGCCAGTGTAAGTTAAGTTGTCTGTCTTTTCAATGCACACGTCTGCACCCAAGCAATAATGTCCAGTCACGAGAGAGTCTGGTCATTTCAGACAGGTTTACAATACAAATTAACTGTCCATGCAACATATATGTTTCCTGGTCAGAGTCCATTGAACATATACAAGAAACTATTGTATATAGAGTAATGTACCCCATACAGCACATTCATTGTTCATTTGTATTGAAATGTAAACAAGAACACTGCAATTATCCAGTTTTGTGGAATCATATAGAATATAATTGTACAACCTGTTTATAATAAGGTGTCGATGTGTTACAGAAGTGAGTCATATTGATTTAACAATTGGGGAACATCTCAAGATCGAGCACTACAAGGTGGCAGTAAGCACTGATCGTACAATATCCGTCCCTTCATCAATGTTGGTCTCAATATGACATGGATGTTCTCTTTGCGCATACTTTCATCTACTACTTGACAGTGTGGTCATAGAGTGAGTCATCCTCTATGGTCGAGGTCACCTCTAACTGCATCAAGGTCGGCTACGGCAGCCATGTTGTTACTGCCAGATCACTGGAGCTCTCCAAGTAAGTCGCTGTAGATGAGACCACCTGGTAGATGAATGTTCATTGATCACTTGAATTACTTAAAACAAGCTGTTTTGTGTGAGACATTGATAAGCTGTCTGTTGACTGAACCATACCTTAAATCAGCAGTTCTCAACCTGGGTTATGCATACCCCTTGGGGTACGCCAGAGATTTTCCACGGGATACATGGAGGGTTTGCTGAAGCTAAGATTATGTGCAGTTGTGCAAAAATGTTGTCAGTTTGTGTGGTCCACGAAGGAGAACATGTGTTTCTGTAATACTATCAAATTCACACAAAACATATTCCTGTCAAGCAAACATTCAATGCTATTAGAAAACATTGTGATCCAAGTCTATAGATTGCTATACTCGAAAGACCAACAGTTTTCCCAGTTAAGATACTTCCAATCTCAATTATTTGTAAGTTATGATGATTTCACATCTTTTCAATTGTTAGTACCTAACTAGTAAGTTTGCACCATCAAGTCCAACGCCACCAAGCTCATTGGCTCTCACGGGGGAACGTCATTGTCTAGAGTGGTGTCGCACAAAAATTTGATAAAAAATTGTTTTAATGCGTTGACAAGGAGCAGTCTCGAAAATTTGTCAATCTATATCTATAAAACGACAGGTTGTGCCTCATCATTAATTTAGTTTTGTATTTAACTGACATTATTTGATGTTGTGAGCTCTCATTAATGATAATGTAATTTTCCAAGCATCCAAGTGAGCGGCATGTTCAGGGTGGCTGACCCATTGACCAGCTAAGGCTGTGTGGGAACACTTTGTTATAGGCAGAGTGGCTGCAAAACAGTTGACAGATGCAAGCTGTGTACTTTATAAAATATTACTCATGAATGTGTTGTTCTTTCTAAATGTTGTACTTTTACTTCTACTTTTACTTCAAGTACTTTTGAAACTTAGTTTTACTTTTTACTCAAGTACTTTTTTTACAAAGTACTTCTACTATTACTCAAGTACTCTTTTACAAAGTACTTCTACTATTACTCAAGTAGTTTTCAGGTGAATTACTTTTACTTAAGTACAAAATTAAAGTAACTTAGTCAACCTAGCCCTTACCCCTTCACCAAGTAGCAGGGAAGACTAAGTGTGTATGTAAGTAACCTCGCCCTTACCCCATCACTAAGTAGCACGGAAGACTAAGTGTGTATGTAAGTAACCTCGCCCTTACCCCTTCACTAAATAGCAGGGAAGACTAAGTGTGTATGTAAGTAACCTCGCCCTTACCCCTTCACTAAGTAGCAAGGAAGACTAGCTATGTATGTAAGTAACCTCGCCCTTACCCCTTCACTAAGTAGCAGGGAAGACTAACTGTGTATGTAAGTAACTTTGCCATTACCCCTTCACTAAGTAGCAGGGAAGACTAAGTGTGTATGTAAGTAACCTCGCCCTTACCCCTTCACTAAGTAGCAGGGAAGACTAAGTGTGTATGTAAGTAACCTCGCCCTTACCCCTTCACTAAGTAGCAGGGGAGACTAAGTGTGTATGTAAATAACCTCACTCTTACCCCTTCACTAAGTAGCAGGGAAGACCAAGAGTGTCCCTAAGTAGCACATAATTACTCTTTAATATGTTTCAGTTGTTTATGGAAGTGTGGTTTTCTTCAGCACTCCCAACTGTCAGAAGGTACTAGAAACAGAGGTCGCCACAAACTTATATTCAAAGACATAGTAAAGGGAAACTTGCAGAAAAAAGCAGTTCTTAGTTGCCGATGAAAGACCAATCTGGAGAGGACTTCTCTGAAATCTGTTTGCCTGTCAGTGAAATACTTCAATATTAACCTGCCAGGTCAATCATTCTCAGTTCTTTGAGACAAATGGTTGTTTATAACAAGTAAATACTTCTAAATGAACTGCCAAAGCATCGTTCTTTGTTCTGGAAAACAGATTGTCTTAAATGGTGAGAAAATTCTTTCTTTTACTGACAGAAAACTGCTTGATAAGTCAAGTTATTTTGTAATTTCTGTCAAATATTACAATGACCAAACTACAACACTTACTGATATGTATTACCTTATAGACTTGATATTATCATTCCAGGTGTCACCATCAAAACTGAGTCACCAAATGTAGACAACATGACTACATCAATGGATGATATGGAGCTATTCGATGACACAACAACAGCAGTAAAGATGTCACGACAGGACAGCATCGGTGTCACCTGGGGCAAACCACCCAAGGATGAGAACATCGACAGCGTGTGTAAGTTCTTGGCTCATGCTGATTATTGCACTCATAGCCCAGTCAGTCTTTACACAGACATTACAGCTTACTTGAAGTGTAAAGTGATTGTTGTACTCACCGCCCAGTCAGTCTTTACACAGACATTACAGCTTACTTGAAGTGTAAAGTGAGTGTTGTACTCACAACCCAGTCTGTCTTTAGACAGGCATTACAGCTTACTTGAAGTGTAAAGTGAGTGTTGTACTCACAGCCCAGTCAGACTTTACACAGACATTACAGCTTACTTGAAGTGTAGAGTGATTGTTGTACTCACGGCTTAGTCTGTCTTTACACAGACATTACAGCTTACTTGAAGTGTAAAGTGATTGTTGTACTCACAGCACAGCCAGTCTTTACATAGACATTACAGCTTACTTAAAGTGTAAAGTGATTGTTGTACTCACAGCACAGCCAGTCTTTACATATACATTACAGCTTGCTTGAAGTGTAAAGTGATTGTTGTACTCACAGCACAGCCAGTCTTTACATATACATCACAGCTTACTTAAAGTGTAAAGTGATTGTTGTGCTCACAGCCCAGTCAGTCTTTACACAGACATTACAGCTTACTTAAAGTGTAAAGTGATTGTTGTACTCACATCACAGCCAGTCTTTACATAGACATTACAGCTTACTTAAAGTGTAAAGTGATTGTTGTACTTATAGCCTAGTCAGTCTTTACATAGACATTACTTAAAGTGTAAAGTGATTGTTGTACTCACAGTACAGCCAGTCTTTACATAGACATTACAGCTTACTTGAAGTGTAAAGTGATTGTTGTACTCACAACCCAGTCAGTCTTTACATAGACATTACAGCTTACTTAAAGTGTAAAGTGATTGTTGCACTCACAGCACAGCCAGTCTTTAACAAGATTTAAAAAGATTTGCCATCCAAGCCAAAGGCCCAGATGGCAAGTGGACAAGGAAGCCATTGGCTTATCGAGAGTCCAACAATGTTCATCTACTTATAACCCGCCCTCCTGAGATATGTGTCAACCTTGTTTTTAAACATATTCACGCTGCTAGCAGTTACACAATCTGTAGACAATTTGTTCCATTCATTTATTCGAGTGCTTCCTGATGTCCAATCTACATTGATCCTTTACTAATTTTACCTCATGTCCTCTAGTTCTGCTATCCTTCTTGAGTGAGAAAAACATATTTCTATCAATATTTTCATACCCATTCAATATCTTAAAAACTTCAATCTGATCTCTTCTTAACATCCTTGTCTCTAGAGTTGTTAAACCACATTCTTTCAGGCGTTCTTCATAACTAAGGTCTCTAAGTTCTGGAATCATTTTAGTTGCTCTCCTTTGTATACAGTATTCTAAATGAGGTCTAACTATTGCTTTATAAAGAGGTATAATTAACTTTTTTCCCTTGTATGTTATGTTTCTTCTAACCAATCCAAGAATTTGATTACCCTTTGAAGCTGCAATACCACACTGCTCTGAAACTTTCATATCAGCGCTTATTGTAACTCCTAAGTCCTTTTCTTTTACAGTAGTACCCAGAACAGTATCTCCCATTTTATAGTTTACATTCAAGTTCCCATGTCCTGTATGTAGACATTTACATTTCCCAAAATTGAACAGCATCTGCCATTTCTCAGACCATTTCACTAATCTGTCTAGATCGTTTTGTAAATATTGTTTATCACCATCAGTATTAACTTTCTAAACAGTTTTGTGTCATCCGCAAATTTCAGTACATTACTTGTTATACTGTCGTCCAAGTCATTGATATATATTGATATAACCATTTAGGTCTTCCGCCATTAAAAACCCCTGTGATATTATATTTCCAGCACTGTCTTCTAGAGGTCCAACCTTGTCTTCTACGTTTTGTTTACTCCTGACATATGCAAAAAAACTCTTGCTGTCATTTTTTATGTTACATGCTAGTTTTTGCTCATAGCTTCTTTTAGATTGTCTGATTTCAGTTGTAGCTGCATTAAGTGCCTCTTTGTATTTTGCATAGTCTTCTTCCTTTCTGGTACGCCTATAAACCCTCCACATAGTTTGTTTTAGCATTATTTTTCTAATAGCCTCTTTTGACAACTGTTTCTTTCTACACCGTTTTCCTTGTTTTTGGAAGGGAACAAATTTATCGATGATACTCTCAATTTCATATTTTAGAATATTCCAACATTCAATTGCGGTCTTATTCATCAGCATGTTATTCCAATCTAGCTTTGCTAAGTATTTTCTCATATCTTTGTAGTTACTTTTGTGGAAGTTTCTCTTGTACGTTTTCTTATTTTTACTTTCTGATTTTACATTGATGTCAAAATGTATTTGATTATGGTCACTATTACCCAATGGTTCAAATATTTTTGCATTGTCCACTAATTCTTTTTGTGATGACAAAACTATATCTAATACATTTTCTCCCCTGGTTGGTTCTAGTACGTGCTGAGTAAGAAAGCTATCCTGGATTAAAAATAGAAATTGTTGGTCCTCAATCCCTGTGCTCTCTAGAGAATTCCATTGTATGTGTCCATGGTTAAAATCTCCCATTATGATACATTCCCCTTTACTAACTTCCTTTATAGCGTTTTTTATTTTTGTGTTGTCCTCTTCGTTTATCTTTGGACTTCGGTAAACTAATCCAATAGTTAATTTTGAATTTCCTGAAACAATTTTGCACCAAACAGCTTCATCGCAATCTGCTTCCCTTTCTAGTTTTATTTCATAAGCCTGAATAGATTCTTTAACATATAAAATAACTCACCCGCCCCTTCTTCCTATTCGATCTTTCCTAAACATTACATATCCTGTCAGTCCTAATTCAGCATCTGTTATATCTATGTTGGCGCATGATTCAGTAATACCAATTATGTGAGGGTCAATATCTTCTACCATAATGTTTAATTCGTTTTTCTTATTTACTATGCTCCTTGCATTTAAACATACGCATCTATAACCTTTTCAGAGATGATTTTCGGATGATTTGATATTGGTTTATCTGTGCTAGTGGCCTCTTGTTCTGCTTGATACACCTCTAGGTAACCCCCCTGCACTTCTAGTTTAAAGAATGTTTACTTCCAAAAATATTTGTCATTGTACCCAAGTCGCTATCTACTGCTGCTGAAAGTTTGTCCGCGAATACTGCCGCCCCCTTTCCACTTAAATGAAGCCCATCCTTCATGTACATATCAGCCCTCCCAACAAAACTTCCCCATAAATCCACAAATCCAACTTCCTCTTCCCTACACAGCCTCTGGACTAACATGTTAATTGCCATCCCCCGACAATTTCGATATTTATGACCCCTCCTGCCAATTACAGGTAAAATACCTGACAGTATTACCTGCTCAACCCGCGTCTGTTTTAGTGTTCTGACCAACTGCCTATATTTCCTAACTATGGCAGTTGTACCCTTCCTCTCTACGTTATTTGTCCCTACGTGTACTAAAACAGATCCACCCTTACCCGAGCCTACGATGTTTTTACACCCTCTCAGTTATCGCCTGTATTTTGGCTCCAGGCAAGCAGACCACCACATCATCTCCCTTGTTTAAGACTCTTTCGGTCTTCCTAACTATCGAATCCCCCACAAACACCCTCGCTTTCTTCCTCACCCCCTCTATCACTGCTGCAGAATAACTCTTCCGTTCGATCCCCTCCATCACATTCTTTCCTGACCCCTTCCCTCCTGTCTCCTTCCCTCCTGTCTCCCCCACTTCCCACTCCTTTGCTCTTGTCTCTCCAACTCCCCTCTCCTTCACTCTGGTTGTTTTCCCTCCCGTCTCCCCCACTCCCTTCTCCTTCCCTCCTGTCTCCCCTACTCCCCTCTCCTTCACTCCGGTTGTCTTACCTCCCGTTCCTTTCCTTCCCGTCTCCTTACGTCCTGTCTCCCTACGACCTGTCACCTTCCCTCCTCTCAGCTTCCTCCCAGGCTGCGGTGAGCTCTCCCTAGCATCTCTTGTGTCTTTCCCCACTTTATCATCTACTATTCCCCCACGGGAACTACTGGCACAACCCCACTGTTCCCTTCCCACCATTGCCACAACGAGCAGCCTCAGCTCTTCCAACTCCACCTCTAGTTCCTTCATCTTCGTACATCCCCTACACTCAAAACTAAAACTATCTGCCTGGACCTCAGCCCAGGACTTCTCGCACCCAGACTTGACGAAGTCCACCCAGTTACTGCAACTGCCACAAATTAAGTTCCTTGTGGCCTTTAACTGCCGTTTGCACGGCGCCATCATACAATTTAGTTTTAATTAGTTAGCTACGTTAGCCTTGAATAAGGCTGTTTTTGTGATCAAAAGAACACTTTAGGCTAATATACTTGCTAACTGTGTCTTCTAATTCTATTAACCTCGAATGAGAAAAAAAAACCTGCCACCTAGCGAATACGGAGAACACTGTGTAACAAAACAACGAAGTCAGTGTGTACTAATTTACGCTAAAATCCTGCTGTTAATTCCTTTTTACCGAAAACGTTTACTACCACTATGTCAGATATTACCTTATGTATGTAATTTAAGTAAATAAATCACTTTATCTTATATATATATTAGCCAATGTAAACGATAGCTCGATGCACGGGTTGAATTCACGACCTGTAAACAAACTCCCTTTTATCATTCGTTGAGTTTGAATCCGGGAAAAAATACTACCTCTGTTAACAAAAACGGTTTCTTAATATATGTCTACAAGAAGTTGGTGAACAATATATGTATAATACTAATACTTATTCTAACCAATATTCCAATGTTACTGACTATTCACTATGCTATCTCAATTTTCGAATTGTAAACAACCCTATTAACGCTCGCTGAATTCCCTGACAGAATCCGAAACTAACTTACTCTAAAATACTCCCTCTGACTAATAATTAACAAAACCTGTTTCCTAATATATGTCTACAATACGTTTGTGTATAATATATATGCAATAGTAATACTTATTCTATTTTATATACCGCGTTTTTCTGTAAATGATCTACACCAAATTCAAGTCGCTGCACCAAGTCCAAGTAGCCGGAAGTCAATTTTTTTATATAGACATTACAGCTTACTTGAAGTGTAAAGTGATTGTTGTGCTCACAGCCCAGTCAGTCTTTACACAGACATTACAGCTTACTTGAAGTGTAGAGTGATTGTTGTACTCACGGCCTAGTCTGTCTTTACACAGACATTACAGCTTACTTGAAGTGTAAAGTGATTGTTGTGCTCACAGCCCAGCCAGTCTTTACATAGACAATACAGCTTACTTGAAGTGTAAAGTGATTGTTGTGCTCACAGCCCAGTCAGTCTTTACACAGACATTACAGCTTACTTGAAGTGTAGAGTGACTGTTGTACTCACGGCCTAGTCTGTCTTTACACAGACATTACAGCTTACTTGAAGTGTAAAGTGATTGTTGTACTCACAGCCCAATCAGTCTTTACACAAACATTACAGCTTACTTGAAGTGTAGAGTGATTGTTGTACTCACAGCCCAGTCAGTCTTTACACAGACATTACAGCTTACTTGAAGGATAAAGTGATTCTTGCTCTCACAGCCCAGACCAGTGACAAGATGCTGACCATGGGTTTTCTGTCAGCTGATGACTTGACTGCCCAGTACCTGTGAGGGGCATCGGACACATTCAAGTCATTCATTGTCGCCCCGAGTCAACCAGGGATAAAACAGACAGATACTTGAGGAACAGGTGGGAGATTGGCTTGTGAAAGGTCACTTAGTATAGTGCTCCCGCCTGTTCTTTTACTAAAAGAACAGGTGGGTTGGAAAAGGTCACTTATTATGTTTTAGCTCGCAATGTTATTCAAAAGTGATGTTCATATTTATAATGTTGGTATTTCAATGTTATTTGAATAACATTTTGTCTAAATCTACTATGTTACCAATATAGCATAACTTGATGTCTTCATAAATAACATAATTCTCATTCACCACACCGTGAGATCCCTGTGTTCACTGTAGTTGACACTATCAGACTTTCAACATACAGTGTCATTGACTGTCTCCAGGATACATCGATGGGACAGAACAACTGTGTGTCGACCCTCCCAGATCAGACGGTCAACAAGCCACTCAGCATTACTATGCCATTTGACAAAAGCTGGAAGACTTCATGCATGTGCAGGTTAGTGACTGTCTTGTCATCTCCTGTCTCATAATGACAGGTTGTTAACTGTCTTGTCATCTCCTCTCGCATAGTGACAGGTTTATGTCTGTCTTTTCATTTCCTGTTTCGTAGTGACAGGTTGGTTACAGTTTATACCATCCTGTTTGATGTAGTACGACTAACTGGTTACGGTTTATGCCATCCTGTTTGATGTAGTACGACTAACTGGTTACGGTTCATGCCATCCTGTTTTATGTGGTCCTACCAACTGGTTACGTTCATGCCATCCTGTTTTATGTGGTCCGACTAACTGGTTACGGTTTATGCCATCCTGTTTTATGTGGTCTGACTTGATGGTTATTGTTTATGCCATTTTATTTAATGTGGTCCGACTAACTGGTTACGGTTTATTTCATCCTGTTTTTGTGGTCCGACTAACTCGTTACAGTTTATGCTATCCTGTTTTGTGTGGTCCGACTAACTGTTTACAGTTGATGCCATCCTGTTTTTTTGTGATCCGACTTGATGGTTATGGTTTATGCCATCCTGTTTTTTTATCAAATGTAACAAAGTAGATTTACCATCGGTTAATCATCACATGTAATGCATAATGTTGTACAAATGTGCACAACACAAAAATGTGCACAACATATCTTATGCTTCGACCAATTCCATTGCACCTCCATGTGTGGTGTCTCCAGCCATCAGTCTGTGTGTTGTGTCTCCAGCCATCAGTCTGTGTGTGGTGTCTCCAGCCATCAAGCTGTGTGTGGTGTCTCCAGCCATCAGTCTGTGTGGTGTCACCAGCCATATGTCTGTGTGTGGTGTCTCCAGCCATCAGTCTGTGTGTGGTGCCTCCGGCCATGTGTATCTGTGTGGTGTCTCCAGCCATGTGTCTCTGTGTGGTGTCTCCAGCCATGTGTCTGTGTGTGGTGCCTCCAACCATGTGTCTCTGTGTGGTGTCTCCAGCCATGTGTATCTGTGTGGTGTCTCCAGCCATGTGTCTCTGTGTGGTGTCTCTGTGTGGTGTCTCCAGCCATGTGTCTCTGTGTGGTGTCTCCAGCCATGTGTATCTGTGTGGTGTCTCCAGCCATGTGTCTCTGTGTGGTGTCTCCAACCATGTGTCTATGTAAAAGGTAAAAAAAAGGTATGTTCTTATATAGCGCGGTATCCGGTCCATAGGACTGCTCAAAGCGCTTTACACTTCACCCCCTGGCAGACCTGTTCATTCCAAGGCCATCTCAACTTCTTTGGGAAGTATTCAGCCACGCTGCAATTGCTGCGCGAAGGCTATTCGTTCACATATCCACCACTGTCTGTATTGCCAGGTACTCATTTATACAGCTGAGTGAACTGTGGCAACGTGGGGTGATCAAACTTGCCAAAGGTTCGAGGCGACCGCAGTGGGATTTGAAACCGGGTTCTCTCGATTGAGAGTCCGGCCTTCTAACCGGTATGCTATCGCGCCCCACTAATGGTGTCTCCAGCCATGTGTCTGTGTGTGGTGCCTCCAGCCATGTGTATCTGTGTGGTGTCTCCAGCCATGTGTATCTGTGTGGTGTCTCCAGCCATGTGTCTCTGTGTGGTGTCTCCAACCATGTGTCTGTGTGTGGTGTCTCCAACCATGTGTTTGTGTGCTGTCTCCAGCCATGTGTTTGTGTGGCGTCTCCAACCATGTGTCTGTGTGGTGTCTCCAACCATGTGTCTGTGTGTGGTGTCTCCAGCCATGTGTCTCTGTGTGGTGTCTCCAGCCATGTGTCTCTGTGTGGTGTCTCCAACCATGTGTCTGTGTGTGGTGTCTCCAACCATGTGTTTGTGTGCTGTCTCCAGCCATGTGTTTGTGTGGTGTCTCCAACCATGTGTCTGTGTGGTGTCTCCAACCATGTGTCTGTGTGGTGTCTCCAGCCATGTGTCTCTGTGTGGTGTCTCCAGCCATGTGTCTCTGTGTGGTGTCTCCAACCATGTGTCTGTATGTGGTATCTCCAACCATGTGTTTGTGTGCTGTCTCCAGCCATGTGTCTCTGTGTGGTGTCTCCAACCATGTGTCTGTGTGTGGTATCTCCAACCATGTGTCTGTGTATTTTTTGGCATAGATCGAAAATTCCACAGCATCTGTCAAATATCAGAATGATTGTGCAACAATTCAATTGCAAATTTTTGCTACCAACTATTTAAAAAATTACACATAATAGTTTTAGGGAGGGAGCTCGAGCCAGGTGAGACCCCCAGTATATCATATAGATATATGGTTTTGTGAATGCCCTGTAGCAACTGTGGTAGATTTATACTACCTGCAGACCAAAAACCAGGCAAGTCTGTTAAATATGAGACAGTGCCTGATATATGGAGCCAGAAGACAGTGGAAATGTGAATGAAAACATCATTAATATTTGTAAGGAATTGTGTCTAGTATGACTGTCTTCACCTGCATAAATATTAATACTTTTATATACCATACAAGATGAATTTCTCCATCAAAAATAAGAAAATTGTATTTCCCTCAGCATTATTACTACTTTATCTTTGGCGTGTATTCTCTACGTCACCAAACATGCATAATAATTATTAACTTTGTTTTTTCATAAATGATTATTCTACATTCCAGAGATTCACATAGACATGGTGGTGACATGTGATACAGGGACACAGTACAGCTTGGATGATATCTCTGTCGATATTCAATTTGAGCCACCCTGTCTAATTTCCACACCCAAGAAGACTCCAGCCGATGTCCCATTATCTGAGCCACCATCACCCTCTCCCTCCACCTTGTCGTCACCAGTAAAGTCATCCATTGACAACAAACCATCTGACCTCTCTATTCTGGATGCTGCAGAAGAGACCAATGATGAGGAGTCCAGTGATGAAGAGTTAGTATTATTGTGTACATTCTTTAGTTTACCATTTCTCTGAGATTTTCAATACAACATTAGTGGGGCACGGTAGTCTTGTGGTAGAGCGTCGGGCTTTCGGTCGAAGGGACCGGGGTTCGAAACCACCTACGCCATTTCAAAGCTTGGGCAATTTTGTTTACCCCACTTTGCCTGAGCCTTTCGGAAGAGACAGTAAAAACCGTTGGTCCCTTCTATCTGGTGTCTATGCCAGGGGAAGTAAAAAATCCCATGCAGGGAAATGGAAAAAACCTATGATGGACTCGCTAGCTCTAGAGAAGGACACTCTTAAAACCAGGAGGACCACATTGGAAATAAGTGTAGTTTGGTGTGCTTTAATGTGTTATCCTCAGTATTACTGGATACCAAAAATCAACAACAATCAACAACAACAACATAATACGTTGAATACTGTTTTAATCATGTTAATTTTTAGCAAACAGTTCATGAGTTGCATGACTTTTTATTCAAAAATAATGCAATGGAATTGGTGTATTTTCAGCTACAAACAGAAATCTAGTAAGGTCATCAGAGAGCAGCCAATATACATGGTTTTTGAGGATCTGCTAATGCAGCTCTTCCAGTTGTGTGCTGAATGTGGCCATCCAACTCAAGGTTTATCATGCAGAAATGTAGGAAGTGTGGCTATGTGAAGGCCTGGACCAGTCATCCGTACACAAGGAGACTTCCAGCTGGCTTCATCCTCATCTCCTGTGTTATTCTCCTTTCTGGTGCTCTGCCGAGTCGAATTCTGAAGGTTATGTCCTTTAATAACTTGCTCTCTATCTCAGCATCAACCTTTCCTTGTCACCAGAAAGGCTACATAGCTTCAGCTGTGATGGCTGAATGGTTGGACGCCCAGGATCAAATCATGGACAGGATTGGTGCAAAGTATGGCTGTTATAGTTTGCTGGAGAACTGAGTGAACAAAGTACTGGATGTCCAGCTAGTGCAGGTATTTACCATGTAAGCATGACTAAATATTATTTATTTTATTTATCAACCAGCAAAAGCCATTAGGGGTCAATAATATTGACTCAGCTTAGTTTAATACCATATATTCAAGGATTACCTATGGTAGTAATAACCACTAAAATCTACAACTGTAATGATGCATTTACATATAACAAATGCATTAATTAAATTTACTGATATTTTTGCATAAACTACCTGTACCAGGCATAGGGCAGTTAACTTGAAAAGTTAATTAATTAAATTACAATTAAATCAGAAATGTTCCAGTTAAATTAACCTCCCAAATTATTCAATTAAATTAACAATTAACTTTAATTAAATTAACAATTCATTTATTTTTGGTACAAACCACCAGGTAATGAAGCCACTACTGAATACAAATTAACAGAGACGTGTACAGTTGTTTTCTCCAAGTCTTACCTCAGAATATACAGACAGTTTTCTCATATACAGAATAACCCATCTTGAAATTAACTGGACAAGTCTTATAATATTCATATATCCATACTCCCAACAAATCCTCAAAATATTGCAGTATATAATATTTGTAGTGTTGTATTTTCAGGTTCTAAGGCTGCAGTAATATTGGAGGAGGAACTGTTACACAAGAATGTACTGCAAGATGTCAAGAAACTCACCAGACCATCATACTGTCAGCCTGGAGACTTTTCAGTATTGTCAATCATTTTGCGACCAAACACACCAGCTTTGACAAAGCCTATATATGGTGACATTTTATGCTCTTCCAAAATTATATTTAATTAATTTATATTTGAAAAAAAAAAAATTCCATTTGTTTTAGAGGTACAATATTCTTGTGAACTTGTTAAAGTACACGAAAATGCTAATATTATGAAATTTATCTTTCTATAGTATATGTTGCTAACATCTTTGATCATATTCTGAAAGGATACAGAGATGGGCCCAAATGACCACTGGTAGAGCTATCCTAGCTAATGATGGAGATTTAACAAGATTTAACAAGATTTGCCATCCAAGCCAAAGGCCCAGATGGCAAGTGGACAAGGAAGCCATTGGCTTATCGAGAGTCCAACAATGTTCATCTACTTATAACCCGCCCTCCTGAGATATGTGTCAACCTTGTTTTTAAACATATTCACGCTGCTAGCAGTTACACAATATGTAGACAATTTGTTCCTTTCATTTATTGTCCTCTGTGAGAACGAGTGCTTCCTGATGTCCAATCTACATTGATCCTATACTAATTTTACCTCATGTCCTCTAGTTCTGCTATCCTTCTTGAGTGAGAAAAACATATTTCTATCAATATTTTCATACCCATTCAATATCTTAAAAACTTCAATCTGAGGTCTCTCAGTTCTGGAATCATTTTAGTTGCTCTCCTTTGTATGCGTTCAAGCGTATCTATATCTTTCTTACGATATGGTCTCCATGCTTGTATACAGTATTCTAAATGAGGTCTAACTATTGCTTTATAAAGAGGTATAATTAACTTTTTTCCCTTGTATGTTATGTTTCTTCTAATCAATCCAAGAATTTGATTACCCTTTGAAGCTGCAATACCACACTGCTCTGAAACTTTCATATCAGCGCTTATTGTAACTCCTAAGTCCTTTTCTTTTACAGTAGTACCCAGAACAGTATCTCCCATTTTATAGTTTACATTCAAGTTCCCATGTCCTGTATGTAAGCATTTACATTTCCCAAAATTGAACAACATCTGCCATTTCTCAGACCATTTCACTAATCTGTCTAGATCGTTTTGTAAATGTTGTTTATCACCATCAGTATTAACCTTTCTAAACAGTTTTGTGTCATCCGCAAATTTCAGTACGTTACTTGTTATACTGTCGTCCAAGTCATTGATATAAATTAAGAATAATATAGGTCCTAATACTGATCCTTGAGGTACCCCACTCAAAACCGACTTCCAATTTGAAACTTCTCCATCTACTACAACTCGTTGTCTTCTGTCAGTCAGCCATTGTTCTATCCAGTCAGTTATGCTGTCCCCGATACCATGGGCTTTTAATTTAAGTAGTAATCTTTGATGTGGCACTTTGTCAAAAGCTTTCTGAAAATCTAAGTAGATAATATCTACTGGCGATCCCACGTCTATCCACTTAGTGATTTCTTCCAAAAAACATAACATATTTGTTAAGCATGACCTCGCTTTAAGGAAACCATGTTGAGATGAATTTAATAATTTATGCTTACCGAGGAATTCCACCATAAAAATTATGGTCTTTAATTAACCTTTCTAATAATTTACAAATCACTTTGTAATCTCTGCATGAACTGCACCACGTGTTTGTAATAATAGGATATATAATAGGACGCGCTGATGATAGGGTTATAAGATATAAAATCTGCCTGATATTTTTTCAATATTCAGCAGATAATTGTTCTTGTTACATCAAGAAACTGGTTACCTATCTTGTTATAACAAAAAACTAGTTATCCCACACAACATGTTTTACGAATTGCACCATGTCCTTTCTACACTTCCATAGAGATCGTTTCCACTCCAGTTGCGTCATCAATTATTTGAGTGCAACAAAAAGTATTTTACCCAAGTCCGTGTATTAGAATGTGATATTCTGGTCACGTTCCACCACTAAACATGCACGGATGCATGCATGCACGAACGAGCGTGTGTGCACGCATGCCCGTCTTACTGTTGACGTATTCGTTGACCATGGGAGACTGCATGTATTCACACATGGACACATGTAACTTGTGTGTTTGTGTGAGACAGGATGAAGGACTCAGCATGCTGCCACCTTTTGTGGACTAGTCCGTGTCTGGTGGATTTGATAGATCAGGTGGTCCTCAATGCCAAGGTGCTCAACACTGGCCAGGAGAACTATACCAGGGTGGTGGCCGCCACCTTCCAGTCCACTATTCAGTTGTGGAGCGTCATGGTAAGCAATAATGGCGACCTCGTCACGCGTGAGATAGGTCAGTTAGTAAGATAGGTGTGTCAGGAGAAAAAGTCTCCGAGGAGAATCCTGTCACTGTCATAAGCACCAGGTGTCTAAATGGTGCACCATAGGTGCACAACACCATGTCTGTAGAGTGGAGCTAACATTTTGCAAATTTTGTATTGAAATGTTTTTTCTCATAAGCAAGTTTTTTTTACCAAACTAACAGTGCTTTTCCTCTTTGTTCCCTGCTGTACATGAGTTAGGGTCAGGGAAAATATTATCGAGCCACTCTTTCGGTTGTTTCTTGTCTGCATCTATCCTTACCATGTGGCCTGCCCATCTCACCTTGCAACTCACCAAACTTCCTGTTCAACTGTCCTGTTGCATCCCATCTTCTTTCCGCAGGTCATTCATCCTTCTTTTGTCAACCCTCTTTGTTCTTGTTATTCGACGAACCCAGTTGTTCTCACAAATTTGCAGCTGCTGTTGTTGTTCTGTCAACGCCACTGTCACCAGACCATACAGGCATGCTGGTGTAACACAAGCTTTCAGGACTTTCCTTTTCAGCTTTTTCAAAATTTTTCTGTCCAACATGACTCTCTCTATCTTTCCCCAAGCATTCGCCCCCGTTGTATCTGACATCGCATTTCTACTTCTGAATGTCCATCCTCATAAACCATTCCTCCAAGGTACACAAAGCCATCCACTTGGTTGATCTCCTTACCATCCAAACTAATGATCAAGTCCTCTCTCTGGTGTCCAACCCTCATCACTTCTGTCTTCTCCCGGCTCATTCTCAGTCCATGCTTTTTGAACATTCCTTCCATTCCTCCAACACTTCCTGTAGTTCTTGTTTGCTGTCTGCTGTCATAGCCAGATCGTCTGAATACATCATCTTCCTGACAACATCCTTCGTGCTGATCTTCCTGCTGATTAGTGTCATCACCATGATAAACAGTAAAGAGCTAAAGTCACTTACGTACCTATAACCGATGTTAACTGGAAACTCTTCTGACAACCCAGATACAACCACAACTCTTCTTTTTATTCTCTCATACATTGCTTCCACCATCCTGGCTTCTGCTTCTGGCACTCCCATCCATCTCACTGTTGCCGCCACCATCTCCCTTGTGACTGTATCATACGCCTTCTCCAGCTCCACAAATCCCACTGCCATTCTTCCTTGCATCTCCAACATCTTCTCTACCAGCTGCCTTAATGCAAACATCCCATCAGTCGTCCCTCTGCCTTTTCTGAATCCCTGCTGTCCTTCATCTAATTCTTGCTCTACTCTCTTTCGGATCCTCCCATCCAGGAACCTCGTTCCCAGCTTCATGATGTGACTTAGAAGTGTGATGCCTCTGTATTGTCCAGGGTCTCGCACATCTCCCTTCCATTAGAACAGTTAGCATTGTCCACCACTTTTCTGGTACTTAACCTTGTTAATATACATGTATTTAGCAACCTCTTTCTCCAGCTGATTCCACTCTACCCCACTGCCATTACCTTCTCCATACGCACCTCACCGATACCAGGTGCTCTTCACTTCTTTATCCCTTTTATCACAGGACAGGCAAGGTCGGGTTGTGGCATGCCATGGCACAGAACTAGAAAATCAGAAAATATTAATAGCATACTGTGTAATATCCGTCCAAGAGAATTTGTTAGTTAAACTGTTCCTTCATTAACCATGACATAACCAGGATGGACGTAAACACTAGTACATGTTGTGCTCTTTGTGGAATGACGTGTCATTCATTCAGCTTTGTGGAATGACGTATCATTCATTAAGCTTCTGCAGAGGAAATGTATCAAACCGGTAGAAATGTGCAAAGACACATGTGCACATATTACTGTTCTGTTGTAGGTACATGGTATGGTTCCAGTGACAAGCTATGACATGGTTGGGTCATTATCTATTCCTTGGTGGTAATAACGGATCAACATGCTACATAGGTAGGTGGTGTAAGACTTTGAAAAGGGCAGGCAAAAAGCGCGTTGCCGCTCTTGAGGTGCGATGCTATAGGTTGTTGGTTATTAGCTGGATTGAAAAGAAATGACTATATAAGTCAAATCTAAAACAATTGTTGACTATTGAGAACAGTGATGTCAAGGAAGCTAGGGTACTTTGGCCACATTGCAAGTAAGAAGATGTTTGATTTTAGCAAGTATTGTGCTAGAGGATGGCAGAAAGCCCATTGGGTGCATCAGAATCTGAGGACAAGGCTGAATGAAACAGAATCGATCAAAGCTTCTCAGGACCAGAGACAGTGGTGGTCAACAAGGACTCTCATCATGGCCACACAGCTGGTGTACTGACAGAACAGTAGTTGGTGTAATGCTGGTATCGAGGTGAAAAAAGGCAGCCATAATTATTATCTTTATGATGACATAGAAAACAAATGAAAGCCTTTTTTAAATTTAATCCACACCCCCGGGTGCCCCTATCGATGGTTCCCCATCTGACCCCCCCATGTTCGTCAGAAGGGGCTCCTGGGTCACCTTGTAGAGTTTCATCTAGATTGGCCCACAAATACGTCCGTGAATAGGACACTACAGACAGACCAACATACACTTCTTTATAGGTTATATAGAGTACACAGAATATGTGTATGCAGACATTGAAAACTAAAGCTGATTCAGTGTTATTGTTTCTGCATCCTACCTACACACATGCAGAAGTTCCCGCTGCGTATGGACATAGACCATAGTGGGGACAGTATCACACCCCTCAGTGTCTATATCACCTCCAAAACAGTCTCCCTGCTTGCTACATTTGACTAGAATGTTTAAACTAAAAGTTATAAATACTGACTAATTCATAGAAACTACACTTAAGATGTCTCATTTAGATGTGTTGATTATATTTGTTACGCTAATGTGCAAGTTGCTCCTGTGAAGCAGGGCAGTTTAGGCATTATACATTGCTTGACTGTTTCAGCCCTGAGTGGGAAATGGATTGAGATAGCCTTCTGGACAATTTTTGCAGCTGTGCAGCGCCAAGAGTCAGTGGGACAGGGCCCACAGCTCTTCCAGACATTCACCGTACACACCAGTCACATCACCAAGGTGATGTTGTCAGCGAAGCATCTAGTCTCTGGTAGGTCCAATTCCAAGGTATATTTCTTGAGAAAATGTTCAAATATACCTGGAAAAGCTTTGTTTCATGATGGTGAAATTAAGTTATTTAATCAAGTTACTGGGCCAGCAAATTGCATTTTTTACTGATGTGATAATAACTTACTATCAACTAACCGTAATTCAATTATAGGCTTTCATATGCAAACACAGCCGCAATCAACCTCGGAAAGTGGAAAATTTGCAGACATTCTGTGTGTAATGCAGTAGCAGAATAATATCCATGATATACTTATGATAAGAGATACTGTCTCATAAACAGTATTTCTGGAATATTGTCCGTGGAGTTAATGATGAGATATTGTCTAGATAATATTGGTAGCGATACAATCAGGAGGTTCAGCGAACATACCATGACTCGTGCAACTCTTTTGCGCACCGCCGCATTCGGGAAATTGTTTTTGGAATTACATACATCCTGCTTATATTGAGTACGATAACTTATTAGTCTTTTCTCAGTTGTATCACCTGTAAACAAAGGAAAGAGGCATTTGTTGTAATTTTACAATGACACTAAACATTCAAACACTACCACACCCAGTCTCTGTGCAAATAATATTATGCGCATGGAACAATTTTATAACATTATATCAATTTATGAAATGGAAGGTATATTTTATTTGCTAACTACATTTTAACTTGACAACTATTATAGCCTGTGTACTATAATAATATTTGCATGTGTGTATGTGTATATTCCATGGATTGTTATATACGACACGCTAAATGCAAGAATTCCCAGCATGCTGGCTGGTGGACAGGAATTAACACTTTTAGTCTTTTGTCTGTGCTGGCGGAGGTAATCAACGAACCACGACAGGCATTGTCCATACGCACGGACGGCGTTGTCCTGTTTGCATCAGATAATCTTTAGCAGAACCACACCTTGACACGTGTCAACACCGTGAATGACGTTGTAATCCTCACTTAGAAGCGCAATTTCTATATCGTTCTATTGAGGATACGTAATCGTTCTGTTTACAGCAATTTTCTCAACACGTTTACACACAAAAATAATAGTACACATCAGTTAGTGTGCGTTCCGTGTTCTGCTGTAAATGTGACTTTAATGTGGGCATAAAAGGACAGCCCCTTACACTGGACTCAAAAGCACGCACACACGCATGCATGAGGGAGGGTGGGAGGCGGGGATGGAAGCAGACAGACAGGAACAGCTTTCGTGGTATCCAGTCCTTGGGATTGTTCAAAGTGTTTTACCTTTCAACCCATGGCAGAAATATTCGTTCAAAATCCACCTCAACTTCTCTGGGAAGCAATTATTCTGGTATCCTAATTGTATCGACACATGCACATTACTGCACGAAGACTACTCTTACATATATTCACCACCCATATAGCCAAGTATTCATTGATACAAATGAATGAGTTGTGGTAATGCTTGGTGAAACAAATTGCCAAAGTTTCGAAACGGCAACAAGAGGGTTCAAACTAGGGTTTTCACGACTGAGAGCCTGACGTTCTATCCGGAACACTACCACGCCCCATTCGATGGGAGAGAAGGAGACGCGGGAGGGGGTGGGCCAGAGAAGAAGCGAGCGATGGAAAGCTTCCTCATGCGTTCATCTTACTGCTAACATTAGTACGAAGAGCAAAATAATAAACCGCGCAAAAACAAATGTTGCAACATAGGCCTGTATAGCGCAATTAGCGTACCAGATGAGATCACGTCATTTAGATATTATTAAAAGTCGGCGGGGAGCGTGTCTGCGTATCACTGTTACTGTTACTGTTACTGTTACACACGTGTATCCTGGTACGTAATAATCACTTATGTAGCACGCTGTGTCCGTGTTAGGGAGCATTGAATGCTATATCAAAGATGATTGATTGTTTGTTATACTGTTTACATCCTCTAACGTGTGTCCTGGAGCGAAACCAGCAATGGTATCGCATCAAAGAGACGTCAGTGCTTCAAGTGACCTGGATGGAGGCAGTGTCTTTCAAGAGCAGTTGCTGTAGACGTCGGAGAATGGATGAAGATTGGATGACGTCGAACAAGACAAATATGTACTTGGGCATCGGTTTGGTGCTGCCGAGCGCCGTCGCCATGTAATTCGCTGTCGCCGATGAACTCTCACATCAAACATACGACCACCTTGTCGCCGTTGTCGAAGCCGCCTATTTTCGAGGCGCCGACGTCGTCGTGATAGACAGGGTTGGCGGCGTGTTGGAATTACAGAACCACAATGTCGTAGTCTCTACCTCTCCCTCTCCATTTCTCCCTCTCTCCCCCTACCCCCCTCCCTCCCCCTCCATCCCTCCCCCCTCCCCCTCCCTCCCCCCTCCCCCCCTCCCCCCCTCCCTCCCTCCACAATGATGACAGTGGCAATGCCCAAATGACAATAACAACCGTGGCAATGACAGTTGTTTGTGGTTTATACTGCTATGTTTGACGTGTGCCTTACAACGCTTCCGGCTAGATGGTTGTCAACCGACTCGGTGAGAATGTCTGCTTATTTTGTTCAGCTGAAACAACCCGGGTTCAAATCCTCTTGCTGTCGTATCAAAGCTTTGGCAATGTTTTCCCCACATTACCACAGTTCACTCAGCTGTAAATGAGTAAACAGCTAGAGACAGTGGTGGAAATGAGGACGAATAATCTTCGCAAAATAATTGCAGCGTGGCTGAATGCTTTCCAGAGAAGTTGGGATGGTGTTGGAATGAACAGGTGTACCAGTGGGTGAACAGGTAAGCACGTTGAACAATCCCAAGGACTGGATAGCGTGCTGTATAATAACGTACCTTTACTTGAGGTCTTCTTACAGGTGCTGCTGTATCCAGTAGCTACAAATAAGAATGCTATGAATTTATAAAACACAACCTTCATTATAAATACTGTATCTTTTTTAAGGAATGGAGTTTGAATGACGCACTCTTTAGGGAATAATTCTGCTAATGAACTTCTTAGTTATCTTAATAATTTTAGCAGCCTCCTGATAACTAATGGGAGTTTTTATATCATGTCAGATGTCATGCCAATCTCACCCAGTTAGCTGTGCTACACCTGTGCCACTAAATTTTTATAAATGGCTGTTCGGTTATCTTTTAACTTTGTTTATTCACAAATAATGACTTTTATATATCATTCATTACACCCTGAAGTTGGATGACATAGAAATTAAGACTACTACATATGCCAATCAGAAAAGAGAGCAATAGACAAGCTAAGAGACTTCGACTTAAGATTCAAGAACTTTATTGTCAATTTAAAAATACATTAAAAATGGAAATATTCCTATACATTGTCAGTAATAAAATTGGTAAGTGGCATCCCATAGCAAACAGAAGGTTCAAACTGTTGAAGATATTTATGAAAGGTACTTACAAAAAGGAATATATCAAATGTGTTCTCCTGGTAACCCCATTTTAAAATGTATTAGGTAATTCACAATTTGACACCAGGGCTGGGTCCAATTACAAAAAAATCAAATCAATTACAATGACAATTATTTTCAATCGTTCAGTTCAATTACAATTACACTTCTAATATTTTCAAATCAATTACAATTACACCATTTAAATTACAATTACATTTGTATTATGCAGAACCATTTGTTAATTATGTAGCGTGTGTGTTGCTGATTGTGTGTATGAATAGTACGATTGATAAACAAATATAATGAACTGTGCATTAGCAATGTTCACATCAAGATATGTCCCGAAGGGTTTTTGTATACTGAGTTATACTCCTTGGTGTACACCCATTTTGTCTACTGTGCTTTGAGTGCTTTGAGTTTGTACCCTAATTTGCCTACCAAGAGTCTCTTGGCTTCAAGCCCATTCAATATTCTTACCTAATAAACCTGTGACTGTAGGTCACTTTCAATTGAGCATATTTACTGAATTGGGCTGTGTTAATTACACCATCTAAGTACTGTATCAAAAGAACCCACCAACTGGCCCTTCACTGTGTACACTGATATGGTGATGCCTTTTGGCATATTTGGAGACTTTTGGAAGCCAAGTGTGAACTGTCTGCTGGCAGATTGCAATTAAAGATTGCTTAGGAAGGCCAAAGGTATTCTGTTGGTGCACTTTTGATATATGAATATTACTTTGATTATTTGAGCAGGTCCTTCAGATGTTATAATTAACATCTTGATTTTTTATTTGTGTGAGAGAGTATTTATATTTTTGTAGAGTCAGGACGGTGATACATTTTCATACAATTTGTCTGTAATTCCGTTACAAAATAGTCATAAAATGTTTCCTGAAAACTAACTATTGATTGAAATTAAAAGTCACTTGACAATCTCTTATTAGATACACACTGTAAAAGTTAGATCACTAACTTTTAATGTATCTTTTCTGATCTTGTTTAAAAAATCTGTTAATGGAATTACATTTTAGTAATGGCATTACGGTAACGGAATTACATGGCACTTTCTCTTGTAGTGTAAGAATCCAGGAATGGGAACCAAGTCCTATTTTGCAATAGAGGTCAGAACTGACAATAAGAAAATGTCTTGGTTAATTTAACTACAAAGTAATATAGGGCAGTTTCAGTCTCCCTGTTTCCAGAAAGGTCCATGTCAAACTGAGTCCAAGAGATGACAACCTGAATTTAAATCTCAAAACATCCAGTGAAAATGTGGGTGGATGTACCAGTACTTACAGTGCTTGTTTAACATAACTATTATTTAATTGTTTGATTAGTAGATAGCTATTTTGTTACCTTGTATTTGCTAGCTTTTCATATGTTTCACAATCATTATGTAGTTTTCTTATTGTATGATGAAAATGGAAAATAAACTATCAATCCACCTAATTGTGATTTCTTACTTTTATTTTTTTACGTTTTATAGCTAACATGCCCCTCACAGCCAAGAAGAAGATGCAGTGTTACCATGCCAAGTTAAAGTCAAATGAAGATAGATATGAAATGGTGAAGAGACCGTGAGAGGAAAGTGGCACAGAAAATAGTCTTGAGTTAAATAAAGAAAGAAAATGAAAGAGTGAGAAACAGGGAAAGAGTGAGTAAACATTGGCAGAAGAACAGTTGAAATGCTGTCCAAATCGAAGTGCAAAACCTTGTGGCTTTCAAATCACCACAGTCACTTGGAAAGGCTAAGAAGAAGGTGGTAGAATTTTTACCAAATTCACAAAGGAAACGTACTGTTGAGTGTTGTAATTGCAGCTCTTGCAACTGACGCTGGGACCAACCTAGAAATCGGCGAAGCGCGTAATTTGAAGGTTACAAATTCGATAGGTAACCGCAGGTACTCGTTTCCCGGCCGATACGGGGACTAACTCGCGCTGTGTGAATGCTCTACTTAATTAATAGTCTTAAAGGATTACCAAATTCCCCACTGGTGGCGCCACTAACTATTTCATTAGCCTCGATTATTCAGGCTGCGGGATGTGCATGGCGCCACCGTTTGTCGCAATCACCACACATTCATCAAGAATCACCCGTATGTAATTCCGTCCCGGAATATCAACCAACAAATGTTGTTGGGGGGCAATATTGATTTTAGATAATTAAAAGTTCGTAGAACGGCTCTAAATTCAGAAAACGCAAACAAACTGTAAATTAATTTCACAATTTTTGCCACCTGTAAAACTCTGCGTTATTGTATATTCACCCATTACAGACGGCTTTGACGAACGTCATCACGGCGGTCGATGTTCCTCCCATCTTGGGCAGACCTACATAATTAATACTTGTAAACATCCTTGTCAAAATAATTACCAACGCTATAGATTTCTATCCACGATTAACCTTTGTCCACTACATAACAATGGTAAAGAAATTATTGTTCCATACTTTAGTCATGATAACTATCATAACAATGTTGGTTTTTATGAAAGTTGTCTTTTAAAATGTGGAAGTTATATTTTCTCATGAGGGTGTGACCCAATAGAATAATTTAAATTTCTATGAACGGTCGTAATTTAAGACCACTTGTATTATTTGGGTTGCTTGTATTATAAGACATTAATTTTGTGACAACGGAAAGACACGGTTTACGTACTGAGCTCCATATTTCCCTTCTCCATGGTTTTTTTGCTTCTGGGATAGTTGGTTTGTAGCTATGAAATAAACAAATGTCAATAACAGTATTATCACATTTTTAAAATTAGCATTAATAGACGGGTTCGAGCGTACAGAATCAGCCGTGGTTTTGTCGGATGACTTCTGCAAAATGTTACAGTTAAAAAAATTCATTCAGCAGTTTCGAACCCACCTAAAAATATGTGTGTGTGCGTGTGTGTGTGTGTGTGTGTGCGTGTGTGTGTGCGTGTGTGTGTGTGTGTGTGTGTGTGTGTGTGTGTGTGTGTGTGTGTGTGTGTGTGTGTGTGTGTGTGTGTGTGTGTGTGTGTGTGTGTGTGTGTGTGTGTGTGTGTGTGTGTGTGTGTGTGTGTGTGTGTGTGTGTGTGTGTGTGCGTGCATGCGTGTGTATGATTCCAAGATTCCACCACACCGTTCATCAGAAGTCATGCTTTTGCACGTTATTTATTTTAGTATGCAGGCTTATGGTACTTCATAAATTGTTATTTTTTCCACTAAATTAATATGTCTATATCTTTCTCTCTCTCTCTTCTGGGAAGAATTTGATAGCATGGTCCATATTTGGTACATCCACGTTATTAAACCGTCACGAAAGCAAGTGTCTCCAAATGGAAAGCCAATAGTTATGTTTCACCTACCGCATATTTACGGTGTTCAGAACGAACTTTGAGAAGTCAACCAGCAACGCATCGCCGCCTGCCAAGAGGAATGTGTACGCAAAAATTTCATCCCCTGTGACGAAACTGTGCTTAAGTTGTGGTGTTTAATAATGCAGGAACATTTCTGGAATGTTCTTTCTTCTCTCATAGAAGGAATGGGATTATATAAAGGTCTAAGGAATGAAATTCGGGCGAATGTGTAGCTACCTGTGCACGTACACGTACACTTAAATGTGTCACCTTTGTTACTATGTTTAGTGGGATTGAGTGGCAATTGACCCTTGACAACAGGTGAAGAAAGTCATATCTGTTTGTTCATCAAGTCCATCACCACATAGAGCTTTGTCTATCACATGCCGATCTATTTCGCAAAGGTTCCTCCTAAGTGACTCGGACATGACGTCTGGTGTCACTTCATGTTCGCCATGGGTGACAGCCACCGAGAAGGCATATGAAAGCTGTAGTGGATAAACGCCGTTGTCGAGATACCCATTCAGCAAGATTCAGCCTCCCACTCGTCTCTACCATATTCTGGTAAAAAAAAAACAGGTACCATTTTCTCGTCTTCATCGCATGCAGACGTTAGTGAGAATATTATTTCCAGAATGTTGAGTACGCATCCCAAGAAAAACCATCAGCGTCTGCCCCGGCTTCATCAACAAATCACACCTCGATCGGAGCATCTGGTATATATGGATCCATAAACATGGCAATCATTATTCGCTGTATGTTTGATCGGTGTATATTGATATATGTGTCGTTATCCGTGGGTGGTGTTGGTGTACGAGGTGAAGTGTGTAGTCCCGCACTGGAGGTGGAAGGGCGTGGGGTTTCCATCTCATCTTCGTACGTGTCAGTTGCATCTAGTGGGACGGTTGTAGCAGCAATGCATATTAAAAAAAATCTGGACCATTAATCAACGCTTGGTCAAAGAGCATCTCATTGTCAACCACTGGTGTGAACAGAACGTCTTCGTCGATTTGGTAAAGTGTAATGTCGTCTTATGAAGAACTTCCACATGGGTTGTGTTCCGCAGAATCAGACGTAAATGTTACACATGGTAGTTGTGTGCCTGCTGGTTCAATTGCTGAATTTTGTAATGAGGTCACATTCCGTGTTGAGGTGTTCTTTTCGCAGGAAGGTACCCCCATTATGTATGGCAAACTGTTGCTGTCCTCTGCTGTGGTCTCCTTCTTGACAGAGGATATGTAAAAGCGGACATAACCTTCCAGTTTTGTCATCTCGAATATGTCCCTCACAGTTACGCCATCAGGCATTGTACCTTTCTTGTAGTCCAACACTAGGCAGTCAAACTCATCCAATCTTCCTTTTGTTGACCTTCCCTCCGGGAAAAACAGGGTTTCCCTTCTGGCATGTACTTGTTGTCAGCGTCTTTAGTTCGGTATTCCGCCGCCACTCGACGGACGCAGGACCTTTCTGTTCGACATCCACCCTAGCTCAATTCTACGGGTATTCTTGGTAGCATTTGCTTCATCCCTTCTCCCCGCAGTGTGCCGTACTTTCTTCAAGGCATTGGCTTCAGTTTAGTCAACTTCACCTGATGCCACTTGCATCGTGGGCTTCTATATAGCAAATAGGTCATCCTTTCTGGCACGACTACTGAGCGCTTCCCCTGTCAGGTCTTTTGTAAACTGTCGCGTCATAACTCGGTCGCTTAGGATAGGCAGGTAGAGATCAAGAACTGCGTCATGCATGCTCCTTTATTTATCTGAAACAAAATTAAAAGTAAACAACATTTCAATCATGTCAATTCCAGCCTGGTGGTATTGTTGTTTCACATCTCGGTATTTATGTACATTGAGTCTTGGGAAATGTTAGCTCAATCAACCAGTTAGTAATACCTAACCATAACCATGTATCTAACCCAAACCGTAACTTTAACAGGTTGATTGAACTAAATCTGAGAATAAACCGTGTCTAATGTATAAGTATGACAATCATATATGGCAATCGGACACCAATTTTTGGGGACGCCAGTAAATCGCTGACAACTGACAAACTGACATTGTTGAACCAATTTGGCCATTTGTACGCAAAGTTTAGGTTTCGCTATATTTTCACGATCTAACGATCGAAATATATTCTTTCGACGACTTCAACAAAAGTAAAACAATTTTAAGCAGACTGCGGATATTACTTAAACTATATACATATTTGGACATCAAAGAACCGGAACGACATTTAGAATACTTAAAATGTATGGCCACGTTTGAAGTTATTTTTCTCCATACAACAACTGAACTCGAAAATATGCCAATCAATGTTAGCTAAGCGGACCTGTGAACTCGTTCTTGAATTGCATGCATCAGTGCATGCATGTTCTTGAGTTCACGAATTGGAAAAAAAACGTTTGACAGAAAACTTTAGTTAAATACAATAAATGTACGGATGCAAATTGTAGTCAAGCACATAGCCCGACATTTTTATAATGTATAAAGTGATAAACTAGTTCCCTGCATAAAAAGTATATTATTTTCACAAAATGAGTGGAGGGTAGAAAGACAAAAGGAAGACCGCGACGGAAGTGGGAGGACTACGTGAAGGTATATGTGACGGAAGTGGGAGGGGAGTGCAGAACGAGGGCGAGAGATATGGGGGGTGGGAGATGGCAATGAAACGGGAAGAGTAACGGAAGAAGAAAATAAAAAATCGACGACAAGTGTCGATGCATATTTCACCCCGGACAAATAGGATAATGTCCTACAACAAATCAAATGAAATCAAACAGTTGGCTTGTTATTGTTTATTGTAGTTTCAAATGGTTATTTGTATTCTTATAGGTGCGTAGGCCAAAACTGACATATTGTGCTTTATATAATTTGAAAATGTCAAATTGTAATATTCCTGCAAGGTATATTTTTGAATAGTAAATAAGAATACTAATAATAGTAGAAACGTCTATATCACATATGTCCTCATGAACCTGAGCTCAGAGGCACAACCAACCAGAATTATTAAACATTATCATGAACAAGGACGCGCAAAGATCATCATCTCGTGTTACGACCGGTTGTGATGAGAGCACGGTAATTTGTTAAGGGATGAGGTGGGGGTCTCAAAAAGGCATAACATAGCTTACTTTATGGATAGTGTGTTACTGTGACGTCTAAGCACGGACGTCATTGTAAAACGCTACGTAACGTTCGTACGTGGACGTTATGGTAAAACGTTCCGAAATGTCCACGCACGGACGTCAATAATAATAATAATATAATAATAATAATAATAAAATGACTGCTTTGGCGCCAATATCCTCGGAAAATCCGAGCTCAGTGGCGCAACAAAACCAAAGGATTAAACATTCTCGTGATCATGTACAATGCAAACAGTCATCAACCGATGGATGGAGGAGCCAATAATCTAAGGAGGATAGGCAATTTAAAAAAGATACGTTATCAGGTTACTGCGAAATAAAGCTCTATTTCTTGCTGATTTTATGCTGTCGGGGAGTGAATTCCACAGAGTTGGTGCGGCAACGGGAAAGCTCGAGTTCCAGCGTTTGTCTTAACTCTGTTAACAGAAAGTAAATCAGAATCAGACGACCGAAGCTGTATGGGCTGTCTTGCTGGAGTGAGCATTGAATGTAAATATACAGGTTGGTTGGTTGAAAGGGCTAGATAAGTAATTGTACAGATCTTTAATATAATGCGATATCGCAGAGCGAGCCAATGCAATGCTTTTAGAAGTGCCACTGAGCGAGAGAAACGAGGAGATCGTGTAACTACCCTAGCCAAACAATTTTGGACACGTTGAAGTTTTGTAATATCCTTGATATCAATATTACGAAGGAGCGAATTGCAATAATAGAGTCTGCTGCTAACAGGAGCTGTTGCAATAGTTTTAGCGACAGAAAGTGTCAATGTAAAAAGATGACATCAAATAAACGAAAACAACTTTGATATTAATATGAAGAACATCATATAACCTTGTAACCTTTCCAGTGAACAAGTGTTAATCATGGCGTTTGTAGGATCTCGCAAAATATAGGGAGGTCAAGGGGAGCAAGCTTTGTCACCCATTAGTTTACCATGTTACCGTGTGATGGAGCAACATGTGACATTTGGGAAAACGAAACTTTTAAGCCAAGGTGGGTCATGGCCGAATGCCCCCACAAATATGCGAATTTAGTAAATTGGGTCAACTAACTTGAACTTTTAAAGTTTTCAAATTTCGACTTATTAAGTCGAAATTTCGATTTATTGTTTCCTTCTACACATGGCAGCAATACGCTTCCGTAGGTAAAACATTGAACTTCTGAGATAAGCTTAGTTGCTCATGTTTGTATTCTTTTCAGCTTGTCAGTGTTCTTATATTTTAGCCTCTGTGCTTGTGTGCAGCATTAACAAACGTTGCCTTTTCTTATAAGTTTGCTTTTAAAAATGCCCTATGGACGACTGTATCTTAGACATCTTATTTGCTGAACTAGCGCCGCTAGGGCATGGTTGCCGATCTGTCCGCTACGCGTGACGTGGTTGCCGATCTGTCCGCCAGGCGCTCGACGGACTGTCTACTAACTACGAACAGAGCTAGCTCTGTCACGAACTACAAGTAACGCTACGAATTATGGGAAGTAAATATGCTTTGGCGACGCCTAAAATGTATGTGCGAATAATTTAAAACTGCCGTTTATTAAGGCAAAATGACATTCGTTGACCACCGCTGTTTTGCTGCCACATGTCATGATCATCAACGATCGCTGACCTGTCTGTGGGACGTCGACGCTGCAACGATTAACACAAAAGCGGGTCGGTCATTAGCCGACGCGAGAGATAATAAAAATTGGCCGTCCTCTACGATAGCCGGGTACATGGACCGCCATAGCCGGGTAAATTACCCGGGTCCCGGCTCTTAGCAAAAACGCTGATGAGTGACTGTTTTCTGGTTGTTAACAATCTCGTGACAGCAGCAAACAGTGTATTATTCACTAGATATAATGCAGTTAATGTGACAGATAAAACGTTGCATCTGTGAATAATGTTAAGACATTATTTTCAGAACTTTATGTAAAAATTATTTAATCTGGCATATGCCATTTTACCTTCAGATAATAAATATTATGTGACAGTACGAGCCATCAACAACATTTAGTTCGGTCCTCCTGCTCTGATTGTGTGCCATGCCCAGTCTTGTGCCGTCGACACCACGCCCCCGATCATCTACGCTGTCGATCACGTCACATATGATGAAGACACTTTCCTGATTTCATATCGAGTCAATGCCACGTAAAATTCATTTATCTGACTGGTCCACAATTAGGGTTGAAACTAAGTTGCCAATCAGGATTTCTGTCCTTTTTTTTAGATGCATAGAGGTAATGCTTCATCCTAGTTTGTTAACTAAAATAATGTCTACCGTATAATCCTTCATTGCTGCAGTGATCATGTGTCTGGCATCAAGAGTGCAGAGATGGGTCTGGGTCGAAGCAGAATGGACACGTATGTCCTCAGCTGGACGTCTGTGGACAACTACTCCCACATCCAACTACCACATTCCTGACGGCGTGGCATTCTGGATGAAGACACCATTCTCCAACAATGGTTTGTTCTAATCTCATTCTAAAAGTATACAGGCAGTACGCACTTTAGTTTACGGACATGGTCTTCAATGTTGTGTTATTTGTTTGTCCGTCCTTATAATATGGGGTTTCTTGTGTCTGTAATATATTCTCAGTTATTATTGTAAATATTTGCAGCATCAAAAGTTTTTGTAACCAGATTGTAGTTTGCCGACATAATTACGAGTTGATTAAGTGAATGTCATGTTTCAGTTGACCTGAGGGCGATTGGCCACACAGGCAAACCAATTGTAATGGACAGATCTCCACCTATTCCAGGGCTTGTGTATGATGGTGACAACCTAAAAAAGGATATCTCCTTCCAGTCATCTTCCTACCGATACAGCGCCAACTTGAACGGGTTTGGAGACCCAGAGAGTGGACTGAGTATGTTTATAGAGTGGGAAAATATTCTCAAATTATGATTGTCTGTTCCTTTTTTGTTGCTCCCTGCAGCAGTGGGCAGAATGCTGATCTAAAATATATTGGTTTATTCAAGCATAATCTGCACTGAAGCAGAAAGAAATTCTTAGCTATTTATACAAGGTTTCTATGTTTGCAAAATAGTTAGAAATTATCAATCAATCAGTTGATAATTTATTTCTAACAACAGTACCAATTCATGATAAAAAAAAAAAAAAATTGCAACATTTGGAATTTAGGTATAATTAATAGTTTATTGGAAAGAGTGTGAACAGAAGTATAATACTTACCTATGGTAGTGACTATTGTGGTATAGATATAATGGTGTTACTGCATTTGAGCAGACACATTGGCAAGTTAGCTGGAAGAACATGTTAGCAGTTTAACCGTGGATTGTTAGATGATTTAAATAGGCGGAAGGATTTTTGGGAATTTTTTCGCCACAAGGCACGTGTGCGTAGTAATTTATGCAGAAATTGGTAAATATTGATGAGTATGGCACGTTGAGCCGTTTTAAAAAAGTTAGAAATATGAAGGTATGCAAGCCTAACCGTAGCTAACACCATCTCTAGCTTACCCCATTCCTAGCTAACCCCATCTCTAGCTAACCCCTTCCCTAGCTAACCTTAACTACAAAGGCACATGTTGATAGGAAAAGTTAATAGTTTTCTTGGAAAAGGCAGACAGCAGTAATGATCAAAATAGCATGGAAGAATCAGAAACAAAAGAGAAACAGGCTGTGGCCTATAAGTAAGGTAGCTCCAAAACCACTGATGCTCTTTCCAGTAACCCCAAATCCTTTAAGCTTAACCAGCAGAATATCAGAGTCCATGGTGACGAAGGTCTTCCGGAGATCAATGAACACTACTCCCGTTCCAAATCCCTTATCAATATTTTTAACCATCGACTTGTAACATTGAGCAGTGAGGTCAGGGTAGAGTGCAATCTTCTGAACCCTGACTGGGCAATCGTGAGAAGTTTGTGCTCTTCCAAATAATCTATCAAGGGACTAAGAACAAAACGTTCAAGTAGTTTAGACAAGATGGGTAGAATTAAAATTGGCCTGTATTTGTTAGTTTCCATTGATGGACCTGATCATATCTTGGAGGCAGATTCAAAATGGAGAAACGCTGCTCTGATGGACTTTTGCAAACTATCGTTAGTATTGATAGTTCAGTCTACTGTTGGCGATAGCTATCGATAGTTAAATTTACTTGCATCGTCACATCGACTATTGCGTTGCATCGATAGTTCGGTGCACTGTTACAGGCCGGGTTACCGTTAGCATGATTAGGTAGGGTAGACCGTGCAGAATGTAGACCATATTAGATAATGCCGGACGCTACGCATAATCGACGTAGATGATCGACGAATATAATAATCTGGAGAGAGATTAGTGAAACTTGGGTGTCTGATGTCGTCGAAATCACGAAAGCTGCGTACGCCCGTGGCAAAAAAATAGAACCAACATTAATCGGTAATGTTGACACTCTCAAAGGGCTCGCTAAATTGCTGTAAATGTCATACCATTAATCTAATGGCGATGTTTTGTCCGGGTTTCTTACGTACCCAATTCATAAATGTCATTTCAGTGTTTCCGATATGGCGGCAGATTGGCGCAATACCTTCGAATGACTGATGCTTATGGCGCGTCGTCTATTTGCACACTTCCGTCGTCAAACGAAACCGCTCGTTTGGAACGACGCGTGGGTCAGCGGTTTTGTGCTAGGAGCGCTCTGGCTCGACTGCAATAAACGCATACTGTTTGCGACTATCGTCTCTAACAATGGAACATTGTCCCAATGAGGGTTCGCTTAGTGCACGCTGAATATAATTCTGGATTACGGGCTATTTGTCCCCTTTATTATTAATTACTACGTCGAGTAATGGTGATCTATCCTGACGGTATGAAGATCGGTTTTTCAGACTTTTGAGATATCAATTCAATGTGCAATACTCTAAAATGGGTCTATCTAGGTAGACCCTAGTACTCAGAATACAAGTTCTGGCAAATGCCCGTAACACGCAACTGGTTCTTATTGATTGTTTCGACCAAAGCCCCTAGCATAAGTTGAAACGATTAATCTTTTGCAAATTTCTACCATTTTAATACAGCAATAAACGACTGTTATCATATAACGTTCCATATCACTGCTGAAGAGTCAAAACAATGGAAGTCCATTTTGATCTGCACCATGCGGTTGGTTGGATATGCGTCTATTACGCTGACTTCGGACACATGAAAATATACTTTCATTTTTTAATTCAATGACAGACATGTTGTTGAAGGATCAAAACAATGAAAGTCCATGTTCATGTGTAAGTCGTTAGTCCAATAGTCTCCAACAATCCAACCAACCACATGGTGCAGATCAAAGTGGACTGTTTTGATTCATCAACACCGATATGTTGGATTTTACTGGTGCGCAGTGCGTTGGAAATGTGTTTATGTCAATACTATGCATGTATTCGGAAACTGGACAGCAAAATATGAGCCTGTTTTACTCCCATATGCCAGGAAAAATATCAATACCTGATGTGGTTCGGTTATGTAATGTAATTTACGAATCGTTTTACGAATCACGTTTCCGACATTGTGCGGAAAGCCAAAACTGAGTAATTATTAAACATCACGCTGATAAAATGTGGGTTATTGATTCACCATCATGATTTGTGAACCACGTCACATATGAAGTAGAACTACAATACGTGCACGCACGCACGCACGCACGCACGCACGCACGCACGCACGCACGCACGCACGCACGCACGCACGCACGCACATACGCACGCACGCACGCACACACTCGTTTTCCTCACATTTCTACCAATCTTGATCTGCATTTTGTTTTCACTTGTGTGCACGCAAGAAATAATAGATCACTTCACTCTGGATGTGCGTTCATATAAGCGCGCATAATATGCGCCAGTGGCGCTGAACATTGATTGATGATCTACTTCGTCCCGCCCCCTGCGTGACGTCACTGACGTCATTACGAAAATCGGGCGCCGTACGTCTAGGATACTTGTTTGTTTTGATCAGCGCGATGCAGACGTGACGACGTGTCGACGTCGACAGTGACAGCCGACATCGGAGATGACAACTAAACGAGAGGCTGACGACATAACAGGTATGTGTAGGTGAGCTTCTGCGGCGTTCTCGATTTTCGGATGCCGTAATTTTGTCATTTGGAGATGCGTGTTTTCCTATTTCACGGTTTTGTCGAAGTGGTGCTTTAATATCGACGATGTGTTTAGAACGACGATGTTTGGACGCTGATGTCTGAGGCCAGTGGTAATTATTCGGGAGTTGGATTTCTACCATTGCATATATATATATATATATATATATATATATATATATATATATATATATATATATATATATATATATATATATATATATATATATAATTTACATAACCATCATAAATCAAAATGGGCCTTAGCAAAAATACTCCATAAATGCGTAAATTATAAATGCATCACGTATTTATCCGCATAAAACTTTACACACATTTTTTATTGGTTATTACATGTAAACCAACGTTATGGTTTGGGGCCAATGCATATATAAGAGTTTCTCAAACATAATCATTTCTAACTATAATTAAGAATATCACGACAGTAGTTTACTAGGAAAACCTTGTTGAACACAGAGCATCTTAATTGTATCGGCTGTGCCCTAGAGTTAGATAACCCTACATCACGGGTGCAATATTCGCTCGCCAAATGAAAATATAATTATATACATCAATTTAAAATTTGCAATCATGTTATGGCCATGTTGTTTGCATCCAAACTCAACTAATGTAACATGTGTTGGCATTTGTTTATTAAACTAGTCATTTTTCTAACATAACATCCCACTGGCTACCCACATAAAAGTGGCTAAAAGTTACCATAACGGAGTAATTTATAGTTTATATATTTTCAGGAATCACACACACGCACGCACGCACGCACACACGCACGCACACACACACACAAACACACGGTATATATTTAGGTAAATAAACAAATAGGGTCAATTTGTAAATAAAATTTGTAAATAAACTGGTAAATCGTTATGTATATATTTATAATAAAATAATTTTAGTTGTTGTAATTTAAGATTGTCATCTACTTTTATCAAGCTGAGTTATTTTTTATTTTTATTTTTTTATTTAATTATAATTACTTCAGGTAATAATTCTTTTCCTTTCTTAGTAAAGCTTTTTTTGAAGTTGTTTTTATTCTATTTGATGGAAACCCCCAAGCTATGATGCAATAATTAATATGTGGTACAATTAATGAATTTTATAATAACGTTTTAAGGTGTAGTGATAAAACGTCTTAATTTATTTTAAATGCCAAGCTTTTTAGAACAAGCGTTTGAAATTTGTTCAGTATGTCTTTCCAGTTCAAATTTGTATCAATAATTAAACCTAACAAATTAAATTCCTTTATTTGTTATATATTATCAATCTTCAGAATAAGCATCGGACATTTTTATTTGCCTTTTAAAATGCCATATATTTAGATTTTGCTATGTTTAATGATAATTTATTCATTTTGAGCCGTTCATTTACTTTTAAAAGTTCGACATTTATTAAAGTTTCTAAATTGTTATTGTGTATGTTATCGATAAAAATGTTTAAAGTACTAGATAAGATTGTGTCATCAGCATAGATGATGAAATTAAAAATTTTACTGGCTTGTGCAAAAGCATAAATATAATATAAAATAAAATAAATAACAGGGGTCCTATGCTTGAGCACTGTGGTGCGCCAGTTGTTATTGGTAACATGTTTGATTTTGTATTATCAATTTTCATATTGTTTACGATTATTTGGGTAGCTACTGAATAAGATTTTTATAATTTATACCATAATATTTTAAGTTGTCAATTAAAATTAAATGGTCAATGGTATCAAAGGATTTAGAAAGGTCTAAATCTATGTTTATGGTTATTTCATCCTGATCCATTTGGGTTATAATCCTATCAATTAATTCCAGTGTAGCATATTCCGTTGAATGCTTTGGTCGTAAACCATGTTGATGGTCAAAGAAAAGTTTGGGGTCTTTTAAATAAGATGACAATTGGTCCAAAATATTTTTTCTAGTACTTTTGAAATAGCTGGTAGAAGAGATATTGGTCTATGATTATTCAATATTGTTGGCTCACCTTTTTATAAATTGGAATTACCTTACCAATTCTTAGTTTACCAGGGAACAGTGTTGTGGTTAATACTTGTTTTGTTAATAATGTTAAAGATTTAGTTATTGCAGGTTCAATTATTTTAGTAATTTGGTGGAAAAACCATAAAATCCATAACTATTTTTGTTGGGTAGATTATTTATTATTCTCTTTACGGTATATTCTTAAATTTGGTTAAATGTAAAAACATAAGTTTATTTTTTATTTTGATAATACGAATGATCATGAAAGCATTTGTGGTAGAGCGTTCGCTTTGCTCTTGGAAAATTCCGGGTTTTTATGCAGTATGCCTTATTTATATTCTTTTCTCGTTTAATGTTACTATTACTATTATTATTTTATCAATTATATTTAGTGCAATATTCGATTTTGTTTAATTTCCCTTAATGGCAATGTGAGGTAACAATTATTTCTAAGTTTGGCTTAGTCGCGACTAAACAACTAAACTGGTTATAACGTTAAACAACAAATAGGATGTGCAGCTAGTCACTATTTTTCAACACATTTAAATAGTTTTTGCAATGGATACCTTTTTAAAAATAAATAATTCATGTGATCCCTTATGAAGGTATCGCCCCCCTGATGTTACCAATAATGCACCAGGTGTATGAACAGTTTGAAGAAGCCACGTGCTTTGGTATTGGCAATGCCAGAGGATTTGGTTTTGCCTAAGGTAAATTGATGAATTATATAACATATCGGCCAGAATAATTAAAAGCGTACCATGGCAAGAAATGCTGTCTTCTGTCGTTAGCCATCTCTCAGAGGATCAATAATGACGCTATTACAAGAATAGGCTGGTATATTACTGTTTTAAAGACAATATATATTGCTAATATCCAAGAATAGAATCAAAAAGCAAGTCAACATTAACAAAAAAACAGCATGTCTTTTTGAAAATGTTCTCAATACCAATGCATTTATTAACTCAAAGGATGTCCACCACCAAATAAGCCACGCACAATTATTTTAAATTATTGGAAGTATTATAATAAACAGTGGTTTGCAAATCCAGAAACAATAATATCCATGACATTGGTTAGGTAATTATGAAAATTTCATAGTCATATATATCTTACAATGGTGATAACAAATACTGCTCATTGCACCGACAATTGACAAAACACGTGGGTCTGAATTAACACGGAATAAACGTGTGGTGAAATAATAAAAAATAAGGTCATCGTTAGATCTTTGTCAATTTAAATAGGTGAGCACAAGTGGGGTGACATTATTTTCAATATACCTACTAAAATGTTTTACAGATCCAAACACAGAAAAATAGTGCTCATTATTATTTTTTATTATTAACTTCCTAAAATGCTTGGTACATTTTCAAAGATTTTAGCCCATATGAGTTTATATTAATTGACATATTTGCTATCTTTCATCCACAAAGTTGGTATAAAATAGCATTTGTATCTTATGACTTTTATAAATAATACTAATTATTGATACTGCAAATGCGTTAATAAAGGAATAGAAAATATTTTGGAATGGGTTTATTTATAAAATTGTCATGTTTTATTGGACACCGCGTTATAATGAAATGTGGTCTTTTTCTCATCATTCACCCTATATATTAGCACTGTTTAATATTTGTTAACATGTATGCAAGTATACGTAGAATAGAATGGTGATTTATTGCATTATGACCATGTTTAAAAGTAGTAAACCCCATGGGTGGGAACGACTCCGTCCCAGTTGCGAACACCCAATGTGACTGTACATTCATCATCTGAAATAAAGGTTTATAGATGTGTTAATGCATGCACCTAACCTCAACATATGATCATAAGGGATCACATACATTATTTATTTTAAAAAGGTATCCATTGCAAAACTATTTAAAATTGTTGATAAAATAGTTTCTAGCTGCACGTCCGACTTGCTGTTTAACGTCATAACAAGTTTAGTTGTTTAGTCGCTACTAAGCCTTAGCCACTTAGAAATAATTAGTACCCCACATTGCCAATCAGTGAAATGAACCAAAAGCGAACATTGCACTAAATATAATTGATAAAATAATAATAAGAAGAACCTTCAACGAGAGAAAACGTAAATCGGACATACTGCGGATTGAAATCGGGACCATCCAAGCGTAAAGTGAACGCTTAAAATGCTAAACCACGACATCACACAAGCGAAATTCCACTGAGTTCGTTGTGTATTCTGCAGGCCGTCTCGTGGCATTGTTGTCTTAACTGTCAATTTGTTTATATGTATATATATATATATATATGTGTATATACATATATATATATATATATATATATATATATATATATATATATATAATATATCTATATATTGTTTGTGTGCGTGTGTGTGCCTGCGTGTATATATATGTATATGTATGTATGTATATATATATATATATATATATATATATATATATATATATATATATATATATATATGTGTATATATATGTATATATATATATATATATATATATATGTATATATATATATATATATATATATATATATACATACGTATATATATATACATACGTATATATATATATATATATATATATATATATATATATATATATATATATATATGTGTGTGTGTATATATATTGTTTGTGTGCGTGTGTGTGCCAGCTTGTATTAATATATGTACAATGTGTCATAGCATGTTGTATATATATATATATACATATATATATATATATATATATAATTCCCACATTCTGTTCAGTCTTTGTCTGAAGATTCTACAAAAGCACGATGACTTCTGTCCATATGATGTATCAGCTTGCGTTGGTCGTCATGTTTGCTGCCGGTGTCGGTCAAGGTAGGGATGATTTCTGTTGGACATTTCGTGCATATTCATGCTTCTTTAAAAATATAAAAATCATGTTAAAAACGAAAGCAGTTTTTGCGTATGTGAAATTCCCTATGAACAAGTCACGGGTACGAAATATCACGACATTCCCAGTTGCGCATTATACTATAGTTTCTACAGTTCTTTTCAAACGCGTATGGGTATCTGACTTATTTGGAATAATTTCCGAAAACGCGTCATGGTCACTTCCGTTGTGGCAATTCTTGTTCTGATGTAAATAGAGAAGCTACATTTTCCGAGAATGAATGAGACGCAACCAATGTGCCATGTGTTTTACTTACTCCTGGAAATGGAGTATGCATTTACCGATTGAATCTGGTTATTACGGAGTAGAGCGCCATTTATGGTCATTAATTTGTCGGCAGTAATTTTAAGACTAGGTACACCTTCTATGATAAATGATGGCTTGACATTCGGGCCAGATTTTCTTACACGAGGCAGCAGCTTAAGGCAGGATTGGTATAATCACGTATAAGCGTATCACACAATAGCGTAACATGTTCTCCATTTCCCGGTCAGATAGCGTGGATAACCCTTGTCCACGACAAACACAGACCAAGAAACAAGATGGAAACTAAGACAAGCATCCGAAAACGAATATATTTGCCCTATTTACAATCAGTGGTTCAGCAGTTGCTACCTGTCGCTGCACCAACGGCGCTCACGACAGCCTTTCCAATACAAAAAATAAAAAGTGATTAAGATACCGTTGCAAGAAGCGAACGTCTGACGAAGTGGTTTATCTCCGGTCGGCACGGCATCATTATCCCCCGCTAAAGCTGTCCGCATGTTACACAAACACTGCTGAACGTCCTAGTGAACAGATTGATTGGCAGTTCACGTGACCAGCATTAAGCGCATTGAATTCCGTTATGCATAACTTGTGTCTGTAATTGCACGTTTACACGGACATAAACGGAAGCGATAAATGGCTCGTGTTGCCAATGCAACAACCTGCATGGACATATATCAATCAGGCGCTAAGTTTGCCATCTGCTGGAAGCACTCTTTGCGAAACGTATTTTCATTTCCTAAGCAAATAACTGACCTATCAAACAAGACAATATCATAATGATGACGTCACACAGAGGCAGAGTCAAAAGAGGCATTTTGTTGTGCTTGAAAAACTAAGGGAATCGTAAATATTATGTTTGCAACGTCGCATTCAGACGTTTAAGGGTCATTCTCCCAAATTGTCTGACAGTTGGCTTGGGAGAGACCATTTTTTTATGTTCTCCAATCTATGTTAAATTTGAATCCGATGAAATACATTGCCTATACATTTAAATTCTGAAGTTTCTTTGTTTAAATCCGAAAACTCACTAAGTGGCAGGCGGCGCATGTTAGGAATGTTACCCTCTACTGTTACGCCCGGTATCAAGGTGCCGAATTCGTTTTAACACCCTAAAGAAATATAAATAAATAATGGAATTGGATTATGACAATGATATTCGACAGTTATTGTGGTTTTCTTCGTGGTATACTAAAAACAGTGTAAATAAAAATGAGACCCTGTTCCGGGGATGTGATTTGAAATTGCTCGTGCGTGCACAGTCCTCTTACATATACAAACTGGTATTTGAATTAGAACACAATTTAAAAATAACCCTTTCCCATAGAGCACTTCTGATGGATGTTTTATAGATAATATAGTCCAGAGATAGTGACTTGGAAACATCGAATTTAGCTATACAACATTAAAGCTTGGTACTGGCCGAAACAATAAACATCGTAACTTGGTACCGGACGTAACAATAAACATCATAGCTTGGTACCGGGCGTAACAATAAACATCGTAACTTGGTACCGGGCGTAACAATAAACATCATATCTTGGTACCGGGCGTAACAATAAACATCATAGCTTGGTACCGGGCTTATCAATAAACATCATAGCTTGGTACCGGGCATAACAACTACCTTTAAAACAAAGTATATACGCATTCTATATATATGTCAAACTGATGCTTACTGTGTAGGACATACATCAACATACATTTCTACTGCACACTATATTGCAAGTATTGACTACGTGTGATTAGTTTCTTTGCGCCCACACCCACGTCCTCGATGACACTTCCAATGTTTGACGTTTAGTTGTTATCTTCACCCATTTATATATTATTTCTTTGAAATGTATTGGTGTTGACATCATGACAACTGCACTAATAACAGGAACTATCCGTTGTATAGCGAGAGGGTCCTTTCGCCATCATATTTTGCACATTCCTGAAGTTGTCTACTCGGTGCTATTACCACGCATCCATTTGGCCCTTTGCAATGAGAACGGCATTCCAATATACCAATAAGCAGTTAAAGTATTTTCATTCTGAACATTCATCGTGTGGGGCTCTACGTGTGGATGCAGTGTAAAGGTGGACATATTGGCAGATTGGATTTCTTTAATGTTATTCTCAGAATGTTTTCTACAAAGTTCATTTGCTCAGTACATACGTCCTCATTAAGGTTGCCATTGACCTCTGGTATCACGACGTACTGAGTCTTTGTGAGTGCATTGTGTCAAGCACTTTTACAAGGAATATATTCCTTGTAAAACATTTCCTTATTTCCATTATTCAGCGGTACCCCCTGTGTCACTAACATAATCTGTTTGTAGCCATTATTCAACTCATTTAGCTTCCACCCTTACATCTTGACAGGTCGTTTTCCTGCGGTTGAACCTCCTTTTTCTGATGCCTCTAAGCGAAGTGGTAAATTGTTTTATTTAGCTGCGCAACATTAAAGCTTGGTACATGGTGTATCTGATTATATTTTAAAGCATAGTTGTTGTTTTCCATATAATATTCCAACACTGGTGCTTACTCTGCTTCTAAATGTAGGACATGTAAACAAATATTATCTTCCTAACGGGCCTTACTTGAAACGTTTTCGTGACAGGTAACTAGCTTGGTACCGGGGGTAACAGTTCTGGTAAAATGCTGAACATTCGTCTAAATGGGTTTCTCTTGATGTATTATTGATATTATCACATGATAAAGCATCCATATATACAGCAAGTATTGTTAGTTACGTATTTGTAAATTAATGTAATTTTAAGTAATTATTTTCATTAGTTATGTCTCAATCCATAAAAAAAAGTTTGGTACTGGGCGTAACCATTTGAAGTTTTACAATTTGTTGGACAGCACGGTGATCAAAGGTAAAGGCACTTTTTCAAATAACTACTGTGAAATAATACATTCTTCATAAATGTTATTATACTCTGTTTTCTAAACAAAGTTAATTTTGGAAAATATTTAATTTTTAGTATTAAAATATTGGTGCTGGAGTTTGGTACCGGGCGTAACAGTAAAATGGGTTCATTAACAAACAAAATAAGTTTGCGTAGGAGCAGCTATTGTAGGAGCCTCAATCATAGTTTGGGACACACATTGGAACGTTTACTTTAACA
>OY759263.1:18137393-18157393 GCA_963662155.1 Lamellibrachia columna | reverse complement strand
CAGCAGCAGCAGCATCAACAACACCAACACCACCAGCACAGAAGCAGCAGCTGCATCAGCAGCAATAACACAACAATGACAACATTACCCTGAACACAAGAAACAGCAGTAGCAGCAGAAACCGCAGCAACAGTATTGCGATCATTTAACACACGATGACAGGATTAATTGGAATTTGTTTTCCTCCACCCTTGATGTCATGCTGCCTCACTGAGGTAGGTTCGAACGGGACAGCTGTCTGCGACGCTCAACCAATGGTTGCCAACGCGACACTGACCAACGTGATGTCAGAATCAACCACAGGGGTACTCCATCCGGGCGCTAAGGCCACGTTCGCTTGCGACCTCGGACACTACTTCGGACAACATGTCGCCAACTGGACAATAGAGTGCATGACCTGCGGCCAGTGGTCATCGATTCCACCGCGGTGTACAGGTAAATGAGTGTTTCTTTTTGATGTTATATAAGAGTTAAGTTTAATTTTCACATTCCCTTTTTCATCCTCATTATTTAGTAATTAAATTCACTATACGAAACAGGGAAGTAGACATATAGATTTGCAAAAAGGTAAGCTGAACCAATACGTAATAATGTCAGTTGGTTGCTCTAAGCTATCTAACGAATTATCCTTCAATAATTCAAAGATCCTGGATGATCTGATGACTAAGTTGTTTAAGTTTGTTTATTCCTGAAAATGTCCATCAAGTTGGTAGATTTACATGAGTAACGATTTTCTTCTAAACAGACCTATTTAGATTACAAACTCAACGTTTCGGCTGTCATCACCAGCCTTCATCAGGGATTCTGGGACGACTGCAGTTCTTCTTCTGCTCGCCAGTTGGCTTGGCAAGCAGGCTGTCCCATACGTGGCTAACTCGGCTATAGTTATATTTAGAAGAAAAATGTTACTCATATGTTTGCGTAGTTACGATTATTCCGTTTCTGCACAGCCGTGGATTGCCAGACCCCACCAGCAGTGCCGCTTGCTCCCGCGTACTATGAGGTGAGACGTAACCTGCTGACGAACGTTCTCTGCAACCATCTGTAAAAATACCATACACGGATATAGGCAGGCATCCTTCCAGCCGCTCCAGAATCAACTTTTCTACATGACAGTTGCTATGCCGATATGCATCGGAGCAAATAACATAATATTTTAACGAACATTGTTGAAAACCAGCCGCCCTACAGTGCGAGTGACGTCACGTGATTTTTTCACAAATTGTCACCATTTTATATGCATAAGCATCGTGATTGTCTAGTAACTTATATGCTACACCTGTCAGAATGATCATAGACCTGAAATAGGGCCTGCGTGTTCAATACATTTTAATAAGGTTCCAAATAGCCTCGAAAAAGTACTGTTTCGAAAGACCTTTCCTGGAAGTGAAAAGCCAGCCTCTTGTCTTAAATGGACATTGACTTTTTTTTCCTTGTCCTATTCTCACATGTGTATATTGACACACGTATATTTCTTGGCATAAAGTGTTCGTTGTATGAATTTGCAGTAACAAAATATAAAAATTTATAAATCATAAAATTATTATTGTTAATTACATTATAATTGTAAATTCTAATCGAGTGCTGTGTGATTATAGTGAATGCATTTCATACAACGATTACTGTTTATGTTAGGATAAGCATTTTGGTTTGCGTTCCGTCGTGTATTGTTTCGGGTTTATTCAATCAATAGGCAGGCATGAATTGACGATATGATTACAATACAATTTTATTATATTGTTAGTATATTGCGTAACAGATTTTTTCGATTACCGCAATTAAAGTTATTTCTACAGTCGACGACATTTGGCGCTGAAGTGACGTACATGTGTGACGTCGGCTACCGCTTCCACGGCACCAATGACAGCGTTGATATTCATCGAATGCATTGTAATGCAACCGGCAACTGGACGACCAAGATCAAAGGTCGGTGTGTAGGTATGTACGAGGCATTTATACCTTCCCCAGGGCATACTGTCAGCTGCAGCATGTCCTCCATTGGTTTTCAGTTACTTATGTTAATGTTTGTGGAGATCTACAAGAGCGTGGTGAGATCCAATATGACATATGTCTCATCTGTATGGATGGCAGCCTCCAAAACATGGGTAGGCAGACTTGATGCCATCCAGAGGCGAGCTGTCAAAATTATTGCTATGCCAGAGGCTTCCTTGAGCAGAGGTGCCATACAACCACTAGCACAAAGGAGACAAGTTGGTGCATTCACCTTGTTCCACCGGATATACCATGGAGATGCACCATCACTATTCAGTAGCCTGTTACCCCTCCTCCAGTAGTGCTAAGAACCACAAAGGCATCCACATCTCACCACACAGCTGCTGTGGCAATTCCACCCTCAACATTCTTACCAACTGCTTCCCACCTCTGGAATGAACTCCCAGAGGAAATAGTTGCAATCGGGGAGAGAGCCAAGTTCAAGACAGAAGTCAGCGCCTTCCTTGGTGCCTTGCGTTAGCACCCACCCCCAGAGTGGAGAGGGACAGCTGCGTTGCCAAGGAAGAAGCACACACAGAAAAAAGTCACAAATTGTCAAGTCAAGTCAAGTCTTAAGTCGTTGACCTGCAAGTCAAGTCATGTTTCAAGTCACTGATCTCCAAATAAAGTCTCGAGTAATTTCTCTGAATTCCAAGTCAATTCAAAATGGGCTAATCGAGTCCTACTCAAGTCAGCCCCAAGCCACCAAAATTCACCAATCGCCATGATAGTTGTTGCTTTTCTGTGGTAATTTTAGTGGAAAATGTAAGCGGACGCCGCCCGCCAAGACAATAGCCAAGTATAACAAGTATTTAATAATTATTCTATTTTATGCAGATTATCAAAACAACAAGGTTTCGCTTTGCGTATGTTTCGAGCCACCAGTCTTGCTGTCTCACACTGGCAAGTCAAGTGTCAAGACAATTACCTCCAAGTCCAAGTCAAGTCTGGAGTTATTTATTTGAATTACAAGTCAAATCAAGTCAAGTAAAAATGGACGACTCGAGCCAGCCAGTACGACTTGGGTCCGACTCGAGCCAGCCAGTACGACTCGAGTCCGACTCTAGCCAGCCACCACGACTGGAGTCCGAGTCTAACCAGCCACTACGACTCGAGAGTCCGACTCGAGCCAGCCAGTACGACTCGAGACCGACTCGAGCCAGCCACTACGACTCGAGTCCTACTCGAGCAAGCCAGTACGACTCGAGTCCGTCTCGAGCCAGCCAGTACAACTCGAGTCACCAAGTCTTCTGGTGTTAGTGGTTGGCCAACACGACGACGACGAAGAAAAAGAAGACATGTTCATGTATATCTTGAAAAAAATTGGCAAGTAATATAAAAAATGACAGCAAGAGTTTATATATGCTTATGTAAGGAGTAAACAGAAAGTTCGAGATAAGGTCGGACCACTGGAACACAACAGGGGAAACATAATTTCAGACGGGTTTCAAATGGCAGAGGTCCTGAATTAGTATTTCAGCTCAGTTTTTACCACAGAAGATATCAGTCACTTCCAGTTCCATTTACTAAATTTGAGGGCAATAAATCAGAACATTTAGAGCAGTTATTTGTAATTCCTGAAATGATAGCAAAGTTGTTGAGCAAATCAGTACACCACTTGCAAAGTTGTGTAACTTGTCACTAGAAGAATGAATAGTTCCTTCAGAATGGAAAGAGGCAAAGGTTACCCCGCTATTTAAGAAGGGATCGAGGAAAAAGCCAGAAAATTACAGACCAGTGAGTTTAACATCAGTTGTATATAAACTACTCGAAACATTAATTAGAGACCACATGGTGGAATTCCTTGTAAAACATAAATTAATAAATACATATCAACATGGATTCCTAAAAAGCAAGGTCATTTCTAACCAATCTGTTATGTTTTATTGAAGAAATTACAAAGTGGGTAGATGACGGGTCACCAGTGAATGTTGTCTACTTAGATTTTCAGAAAGCTTTCGATAAAGTGCCACATCAAAAATGTTTACTTAAACTAAAAGCCCATGGTATAGGTAATGATGTAATCAACTGGATAGAACAGTGGCTTACACACAGAAGACAGAGAGTAATAGTAGATGGTGAGATTTCAAACTGGAAATCTGTTTTGAGTGGGGCACCACAGGGATCAATCTTAGGCCCTGTACTGTTTTTTAATAAATATATATGATTTGGAAGATGACATATCTAGCAAAGTACTCAAATCTGCAGATAACACAAAAGTATTCAGAAACGTTACTAATGATACAGATAAACAAAGTTTACAGGATGATCTAGATAAGTTAGTTAAATGGTCAGAAAAATGGCAAATGTTATTCAATTTTGGGAAGTGTAAATGCATACACATAGGACATGGAACATGGACGAAGAATATAAAATGGGGGATGCTGTACTAGGTAGAACCACACAAGAACAGGACTTAGGAGTAACATTTAGTGCTGACATGAAAGTTTCAGAGCAATGTGGGATTGCTGCTTCGAAAGGAAATCAAATTCTAGGGCTAATTAGGAGAACTATCGTGTATAAGGAGAAACAGCTAATTGTACCCCTGTACAAAGCAATAGTTATACCACATTTGGAATATTGTATTCAAACATGGAGGCCATAAAAAGGACATAGACAAGCTAGAAAGAATACAACGAAAAGCAACTAAAATTATTCCAGAATTGAGAGACCTTAGTTACGAAAATCGCTTATTTCAATGTGGTTTGACAACACTAGAGACCAGGAGACTAAGAGGAGACCAAATAGAAGTGTTTAAAATAGTGAATGGTTAAGGGGATGTTGATAGGAATGTGTTCTTATAGAAGGCAGTAGAACCAGAGGACACAAAGCAGCATTAGCTAAGGAGCAGTGTAGGTGGGCCATGAGAAAGCACTCTTTCTCACACAGGGTGATAAATGAATGGAACAAACTGCCAAATGATTGTGTTAATGTTAGTAGTGTGAATATGTTTAAAAATAGAATTGACAGATATTTGATAAGGGCGGGCTACACATAGATGAGAACATTGTTGGACTCTCGATAAGCCAATGGCTTCCTTTTCCACTTGCCATCTGGAACATTTTTATTTGGGATGGCAATCTTGTTAAATCTTGTCGCCTTTCATAAATAATGACAACATTATTGTACTAATCTCTGAATTAATAATCGCATACGCGATGTATATTAATATAATTTTTTTACATATGTAATTTTCTTTCATTTCAGTTGTGGATTGTCGAGCTCCACCGTCAGTGCGGAACTCGGCTTTTAACGTCCGGGTAAGTGTGACGTGAATCTTAATAGCCATACGGGCTATGGATATATTAAAGGGAAAGTACACCGATTTTCATTGGCTAAGTAAACGACTATTTTACAGGTCACTGCGACACTGAATGTGTTACTATTTGTGATATTTCGGTTGGCTATCAATAAAATACATATGAAATATGTTATCATCAATGTCTTTCGTCCCTTAATATTTTTCGAAATTACACGATTTGTCGATTAAATAAATTAAATATGCCAGTGTTACCATTAATTTACGGAAGTTATTGGTAGACCAATAAATTAGCACAAATACCCATGATCCGGAGGTAAACCGTCCACTGATCAGTTCGATATTATGTGCCGGTGGTGGTATATACACAGAGACGACAATGGACGGTTTACGTAACTTGGAACAATCATAGCAAACATGCACGGCTTTGCGAACAGTCAACGAAGGCTATATCTAAGAAGGTTAGGTAATAGTGGGGTGAATTTCGAAAACCAAAGTGCTACGGATCCTTCTTAGAGTCGTAGGTGAATCCCAGAAAGTATCGTGCCCGAGATGGAAAGGAGGAGAAACGTAACAAACATACATAAGCGCGCTCGATTATAATAAGACTATCGGCATCGTGATTTTCTCGATTGTGGTTGTTCTATTTCTAGTTATCTAGTTGTTTCCAGCACTCTGCTACGTTATAATAACTGACAATATGTCTATATGTTGTCGTTACTGCAACTTAATTACATTACAAGTTATCATACAACTAGTAAGCCTATCTTCAGAAGATTACTGCGAAGATGACCTTTATATTGTGGCATTGAGGGTGGTCACTGCCAGGGTGCATGTCGTCCTCAATGATTCTGTACGTCCCCAATTAACGGGACGGGATCGCCATTAACGTAATCATTTGAATCAAGAGGGACAAACATTCCCCATTGCTGAGAGCCTGGTCTTTACATTAAACATACCCATGACTGGTCCAGCTTTTCAACCCAGAACTCTGGCATGTAAAGCGGATGTGCTAACCACTACACTAAAGCGCCATTGTTCACACCGCAGTCGACGACATTTGGGTCGCAAGCGACGTACACGTGCGCCACTGGGTACCACTTCAACGACACCGACGACATATATGAAGAACGCTATCTAGCATGTGATGCTCACGGGAACTGGACGGGTGATTCAGACCTTAACTGTCAGCGTAAGTATGTGGAATTATTGTCGCCATAATGTCTACTTACTTGCATTCGTTGTTACAGATCAGTAGTTGTATGCGACAAAGAATAGTTGCTTCGATACAATATTTAAGCTGATTATTTTGAAATGTCGGCCTACTTATGACGGAATACATTTTTCATGGATTACTTTTGCTTGTAGCGAGGTATATTTTTATGTACTTTTATACTTTTTAGTTCGATATTGTTGCGGTACTTGTTAGTGCTGCTGGACTGATGTTCTCACGCCCATGCGAATGTGCATTGGTGACGGTAATTTTGAGATTCAGCTGCCGTTGAAGCTAAATAAAACACTGCCTGATAACAATGACATGTTGACCTACATTACGGTTTTTTTATGAGATTATGTGATTTTTATTGAGATACTTGTAATGTATACCTGCCGTACAATGGTGAACCGATACTTTTGTTCTTTTGTACTGAACTATTTCTTACTGACATAATTGCATTGTATTCTTGCTGACGTTTTGGGGTATGTTATACGTTTACCTAAGTACATTTTGTGTGGATTACTTTTACTTTTACTTTATTACAAAACTGCTGTCCTTGTTCCAGCACTGTCATAGAACTATTGTCTTTGTTCTGGTTGACGGCCACCACTGCTACCAACGCGGTTACGTTTCAGTTGTAGACTGTGGCGCCCCTGGGCGGTTGGAGAACGCGATCGTCTCCAATGGTTCAACGACATTCCTCCAGGCGGCGAAGTACCGATGCGAGGAAGGCTATCGCTTCAGCAGCACGGCGGATCCTCATCACGTCATCATCTTCATTTGTGACGCACGGGGACAGTGGATCGGCAGTAACATATCATGTGAAGGTGTTTTTGAGTGATATTTTGTACGTTAGCGTGCTTGTGCATGTGCGTGTGCGTGTGCATTTGCGAGGGCGCGTGTGCGTGCGTGCGTGTGTGTTTGTGTACGTGCATGTGTGCGTGCGCGCCCGCGGATACAAGCAATCATGCATGTATGCATGTATGTCATACAGAGAACAGAACGAGCAGCATATCATCTGAACTTCGTATATATTTACTAGTTACGATTTTTATTACTGCTTTTTTCAAATAAATTTTCTTCTCAAAAACCTTATTAACTTACACGAAAATTTAAATTTTGTAATATATTTCAATTTCGGAAGGCCATAAGTGTACATATCCAAAATCTTACAGGAAGATCAACGTACAAAAATTATAAAAAAATTCCTGTACGAATTTGCGTAATTTAGTTAGCTTCGCAACGCTTGACGAATTCAACAACAAATCCATTTTTAAAGTATTATCACCAACTATTATCTAGAATTAAACTTTTGTCTAACTTCTAGAAAAAAGGACATTAAACACAACCGTTACTAAGAAACTGAAACAGCATTAACGTTGCTGCTACCGTTCACAGAAAGAGATGACAACAGCGGAAGCAACGGCCCGTCGACGACATCGACGACTGACAGGGCAGCCGCAAGTATGTCACTACTGCCTACCATGTCGTTTCCGTTTGTGACAACAGTTGACCCACCTATGCGCGTCACAACGTATCTTACAGGACAGTCTGACTCGTCCACCCTAACAGGTGTGACAGACCACGACTATTTTGACACGATTTTGACGAAGATACATCAAAACGTATTAGTTTTGGACATTCCATTTCTTCTCATTATCGTCGTCGCCGTTTTAATCGCTACCATCATCAAACTTGCTGTTGGTGCCGTCAGCGTTATCAATTGCACATTAAGGTACAGTTTGCGCAGTATTTGCTTGTACTTAAAAAAAACATAATTGTTATTTGAACAAATGGTGTGATTATGTTTCGAAATATAGCCACATGATCGTTTCTGTGTACGGGATAAATGGACAAGAAACGGGGTATTTCGTGTGTATTTCTGATGGTGCTCTAATACACGTTTCACACGACAGCCGCTACGGTAGATCCCGCCAATGAAACGGGAGGATTCACAACAGACGTCATCGTGCCAGAGAATCTGGTTTCAGAAGCAGAGACAAAGACTGTAGAGTCTACGACGGTTAACAACGAGCCATTGAAAGTGAAAGCACACTGTGAGTGTCGACAGTGACACGGTTCTTGTTCAATGTCCGCGCCGTGCATTTTAATGAATAAGTGTTCTCCTTTCCACCTTGCAATTTCATTTAAACGTGTGCTAAAAGTTAACGTTCTTCTTTTCCTAAAATGGTTACAACTAAACGCTAATCTAAAACCTCAACACTCCAGCATCCTGCACTGTTCTTCAGTTTACTGACGTCACACCGTGTCTTTATTATGTCGTGCTTTTCTTGTGTTCATCAGTATCCACCCGTCTCTGTGGCCCGGCCCTTCCCAGAGCGCAGTGGGGCAACATGTTGTGGAAACAAGATGGCCGCCGTGTCGGACATGAGGCCGAGTTCACCTGTCGTGCTGGTTCAGTGTTCGCCGAGGGAGGCACGTCGCGCAGCGTTCTCTGTATGCCAGACGGCAAGTGGCACACCCAGATTTCAGTATGTGAAGGTACGTTCTTCGTCAACAGCTTGAGTGAAAATGTCTGACTTACTTAGGAAACGGCACGTCCTTCTTGTATCGCTGGCACTTGGGGCGCGGTGGTTGTGTGATAGAGCGTCGGGCTTTCGGTCGAAGGGACCGAGGTTTGAAACCACCTGCTGCCGTTTCGAAACTAAAGCAATTTCGTTCACTCCACTTTGCGTACGTCTTCCGGAAGAGACATTCAAAGCCGCTGGTCCCTTCTAGCTGGTGTATGTGACGGGGGAAGTAAAATATCCCACACAAGGAAATGAAAACCTGTCGTGGTCTCATTGCGCCTCACGGAGCTGGTGAACTCGGTCTCTGAACTCACTACTACGTCCCAATTTAGCTGAGATAAGATGTTTAGGGAATATCTCATCAAGCATGAAGTAAGAGGCACACAAGTCAGAGGGCAACCGACGCCATACAATCATGTCTGCATCTATTCTGTCTCAGTCCCATGTCTTGAATTTCTGGGGTTTTGCTTTCGAGAAAGTATTTTGGTTGGTTACTTTATGCCTTTTCTTTTTCTATTTTAAGTGGTCTCCAATAAGATACATAATCGGAAAGAAAAATAATATATCCGTAACACGTACTGCATGTACGTAACATGTACTGCATGTACGTAACATGTACGTAAAGGTAAGTTATTCGCTTGTACTGGCCGAGCCCGTTGTTTGGTTACTCTGGACTATAATATTATAGTCATTACAATTAACTCGTTCTATTCATCCACAACCGCCAGAATTCAAGCCGGCATGTGGGCCTGTTTTCTTCTGTCTAATTTGCGGCATCTTTCGCCTATTACTATATCCCCTGAACAATCATAAGAAATACTCATACAATACATGCAATAGTGTCTGCTCGCATACAGTTTGTGGCATTGGAAATCGAAAGTGAAAACAATCACAACTGGGCACGTGCCGAGATCCCAATCACAAATCATGCGATTGTAACCGTTTCTTATTGGATGTCTTTGTAGACATCAATCCCAGAATACCTCGTAGGGAAACTGACAAACTAGCAGCCATCACTTAGTATTCCACGTCGGCGGTATGGGTGCTTGAGCGACCCAAATTTGTAAATTTTAATAAAGATTATTCATGTTCTACGTATAAATTTTTGCAATAAAGTTATATATGTTTTGATCTCAGTATTGCTATACTGCTATGTGGGTGTTGCAGCAATACTGTGTCCACCCTTACCACACGTGGTCGATGCCACCGCAGATAAACAAGACAGAACTGCAGACACCATCGTCACGTATACGTGTCAGATGGACCTTCTGTTCGCTGATGGCACCAACACTGCGAATATCCAGTGTACCAGCAGCGGACAGTGGTATCCGGACCTCTCAGGCTGCCGAGGTACGACCATACCACATCTTTCTCGTCAATTAAAAACTGTACTGATAGAAACATTGAACACAATCATAAATGTCTGAAATACCAAGAGTTTTGTTGCTGAGAAACATATATAGGCACTTCTATTGTGTCAACATTGTGGTCAAAAGCATGTTATCGTTTTCTGTGTTGTCTTCGTGATCTTTATATTCCATGCCTTGTTAGAGAAATGTGTCGACACGTATAATGCGTAATTTAATTCAAACAATAACAAACATAACTAAATGTAGACTTAAATAAACAGGAGGATCGGGTGTATATAAGGACAACAACACTGGCGTTGAAAATAAATATTTTAGTGCATACTTGACAACATGTGTACGTGTTTGTAACACTAGGATCGTGTGCATAAACAGAATATGTATTTGGGGATTAAAGATGAACAATTGTAGGACTTGACGAATATTCTATTAACAGGACAAGCAGTAACATGCTTTATTTTCATAACGTCACTACTATCGAGTTTAAATAAAGAAATATTGTCGATAATATTGTAAATATTTCAAAATAGACTAGTATCTGGGGATAAATTATTATACCTAATTATGCAAATAATGCAGTGACATGTTGTAATGTAGCTATCTCTTACAATAATGCAATGTCATACACTTAGTGTAACACTTAGTGTAACACGTAGTGTAACACTTAGTGTAACAATGACCAATTTATACCGAAAACTGTTCAAATTTTATCACCTTGCACAACTTCATAGCACTCCATTGCATTGCCTTCAAACATGCTGCTTCGTGCGGATTGCCAGTATATTTTATACTGATGGTGGTATTTGGGGAGGTGTGTCGTCGTATCCAATGTTATACGGATTTCTTTCAAATGTACGGAAAATTCGCTATGCAATTTCCATGCGAAACCTTGCATGTTTCGTTTGATGAATGTATATTTTGTAACCTGACAAATGATGACACTCGATCTGCATCTTAGGTACGCAGATAACTAGGATTTCGTTTGATGAAAGTAATACATCGTTCACTGTTGTTTACACGTTCGAATAAAACAGTTTCGCATGCAAATGGATATGTATGGTTGTGAAAGTCAGCTAGTTACGTGGGTTCGCAGAACGGTGTCCGCCACTGGCGTACCTCGACAACGCCGTCAGTGGTCCGTACTCGGGCGTAGTTGGCACATCCGTAACGTTCCGTTGCAAGCGCGGCCATAGATTTCGTGACGGCACGACGGAGACGTCCTTGCGCTGCGATAGGAACCGTCGCTGGGAGGAGACAGAAGACTGCGAAGGTGTGTGTGAGCGCGCGTGTGTGTGCGTGCGAGCTTGTGCGTGGTTCCTTTCAATTCACCAGAGGTGTGCATTGTAACTGCTTTCAAAAATACAGTTTTCGCTCGTTTCGTTTTAGAATCACTTCGCGAAAAATCAAACCAATCCACCGTGACATATTGGTTCGTTTGTGCAAATGCGTTACTTAGTTTTGATTAAATCGGCGGACAAACTATTTAATTATTGTCGACTGGGCTGTTCGAAATTCAGCAAAAAAGGGAAAACGTGGCTGCGCCTCTGTATTATGTTTTAACATAACATAGCGCAAGTTACCCTATCTATCTATCAAAGCAAATCCGATGATTATAAAACAAATACTCATGCTTTTATTAATCGACTGCTCAATTCATGCACCACACGAAACAGAACCAGATGCGGCAACCACGTATGCCTGTAGCAGTCTGCAAATTTGCCCTTTTCCCTGTTCATACGCAATTTGGTTCACGGAGCAGACAATTCTCGGAAGAGGATAGGTATCCTGTCAAAATCTCAGTCACTTTATTTTTATGACATGAACCCGTAAATCAGATTATGATCTGTACCCAGTGGAGCGGTGCGCAGCCCTGACGCCACCAGACAACGGCGCCCTCAATACGACCGTGGCGACATTTGGAACGATCGTGGAGGTGACGTGTGACATCGGCTACAAGATCAGAGGCAATGCCACCAGGCGGACACGAGTAGAGTGTCTGGAGAATCGCTCGTGGAATGCCTCCACTCCAGTGTGTGAAGGCACGTCTTGTCATAAGTTGCATGGCTGTCCTCGGGGGGGGGGGGGGGATTCGAACGAACCCCCGTTTTGAGAGAATTTGGTATAATTGTAAAAATTTTCAGAAATCATCCAGGAAATCCGCGGCTGATTATGTACGCCCGAAGCCCCCTTTTCAAAACCCCGAGGACGGGTTTAGGTGTCAAGTTGTTTAAACATATTCGGCATATTATTTCGGTGACATACTAATGATATGTCCAACATGACGCTGTACGTTCCAGTCACGCATCCGAAAGTCACATGTCCGTCCTCGGTAGTTGTTGCTGCACGTGTACCCTGCATGGATGTCGTTCAACAACATACATAATAACAACAATATAATTTATACCCTGCTGATGCTTAATGTTGATACCTTGCTGATGCGTAATGGCAGAAACCTGAGCTTGTTTGCTACAGGAACACACAAAGAGTAAAGGTCATTTAATAAATGCATCGTGATAATAAAATACATGTATCGATGAGAAATAGCTGGTACAAACATGTTCATCGAGAAAAATATCATACATGTAAATCGATGAGATATAGCTTAATCATCAATACAAACTAGCTCATCGAGAAAAGCAATTATCAAATGACATGTAAAAGTAGCAAAGGTGAGGCGATCATTTATCCCACCAGGCCTCCAATACGGGAGGCCCCAACCCCCCACCCCAGGATTAATATACTAACAATGTACGTATGCTTGATATGCTATTCCTCCTAGACGCTCTGCATCTCTGGCGCCAAGATGTTTAGGGGTTCATCCACGACGCCAGGAAGGAATCGTAGCACTATTATTTTTAAAAATTCACCCCGTTTTTACCCTTTCTACGAACAATTGAACTACTCTGCGAAGTTATTACTTACAATTGTTCGCAACCCTGCGCGAACAAATACGAAGAATTGTTCGCAACGTCAGGTGTCTTTTCTACGATTGTTCCAAGTTACGATAACCGTAACTAAACGCCACTGTAGCTGCCAATTCTGTGATAATGTTGTATATACTGAAATATTGTAAACTAAGATATTGTTATTCTGTTTGGAAGGTGGATATTTGTGCTAGTAAAATAATAATACTACTAATAATACAAAATTATACACGATGCTTATAAAATATGTGGCAGTTTTTAAGTATTAAATACCAGCTAAACGATTACTAAGAATACACGCTGCAAGAAGGACACACTGACTGCGGAAATTGCTATGCACGTATTATCGATCAATCGTTTTATATGACGTGGTGGTCACGTACTTAACCGAGCAAACCTGTAACAACGGTAGCAATTGGATAATCAACGGTAGCCGATTAATCAGCGTAGTCATTCTTGAGTATACTTGTTGCATGCCTTCAACAGAAGTCGACTGCGGAGAACTTCCAGCAGTCGCCCATTCGACGCGCTCGGACGAAGGCACAGGCTACAACGCCGCCGTGAACATCACCTGCGACCGAGACCACAGGTTTGAGGACGGGACCCAGTCGAAGAGTATATCGTGCACGGACACCGCCGTGTGGAGCGAAGTAGCAATGTCGTGTGCCAGTACGTGACGTTTGATATTTTTGGATAGCACTATTGCCAATCGGATTAATGTTCGACATATTCCTTTATTTGGAAAAAATCGTCTACCTGTTTTGTTAACTGTTTGCTATTATTCTGTATGATATCATATGCTTATTGATATGTTTATATATCGGGTATATACGTTCCACTATACCCGTCATGCTATTGTGCATAGAAAAGTAACATACATATCTACTATGATAGTTTTAAAGAAGTTTACTGGATTGTGGAATAGTTAACGCTATAGATAAGTACCAGGTTCGATGGTTAGGTTATTCCATCCAGCTGCATCAATCCCTCTCCATGTTAATGTTCTGTTTTAGCGAAATAAATAGTATTCGATCTGTGCCTTTCCTAAATTATTATCGTAAGGTGAGCGATAATGTGATGTGAACGATAATCGGTGTGCCACACAGCCGATCGTTGCCCGCCAATCCCTCAGCTTCCTGGCACAGTCGAGATCCACCCGAGGGCTAACAGGCTATCGAAGGCTGTGTATTCGTGTCTTCCCGGTAGTGTATTTCCCGGCGGGAAGCGGGTGTACTCCATGGAATGCAATGGGACGAGCTGGGGCCGCGTGCCTCGAACTGGATGTGCAGGTACGAGATTTGGCCACCAGGTTTCTCACATTCGCCAGATGGCGTGTTCAAGAATTGTTACTCCACTTTGTATATATATATATATATATATATATATATATATATATATATATATATATATATATATATATATATATATATATATATATATATATATATATATATATATATATATATATATATATATATATATATATAGCACACCATTTGATATAAAATGGTTGAAATGGTTGGTGGCAATTATTGCACTATTAATGATAAAAATGTTAAACGGATTATTTAGCCACGAATTTGCCCTTATGCGATCGGTTCCCCGATTACGTTGAATGCCCACGTTCTTGTGTTTTCAGTTATCAACTGCCCTCGGCTCTATACACTTGAAAAGGCCACTGTGAACTCGACGGAGAGAAACTACAACAACATCGTAAAGATCACGTGTGACCCTGGGTACACCTTCAAAACTAGCAACAGTTTTACCACCCGTTGCAACGAATCTGCCAAATGGAGTGGCATGCCACAGAAATGTGAACGTATGTCGATCTTTTGTAATGTTTGTGCATCACTACAGCACAGTCAAATAATTAGTGTCATGTTTCTTTTGCATAAGATATAGGAATTAATATTTAGTGGTTATTTTTAATAAAAAACAATGTTTAAAGTTTTTAATGGTAACTATGACCATGCTGCATCTTGTTTGGGTCAAATAAAAATTCCGATTCCGATGTCTATGCAGTACGTAACCATGACGACGTACCGACAATTACCATTGGTGTCTCTGGCCCCTTGTCGCAGGACTGAATTGCGGAGCACCTCCCGTCGTCCATTACAGCAGCATTCTTGCCAACGTGGACACACACTACGGCTCCTTCGTCACGGTCACGTGTCTTCTTGGATACTGGGTCCGACCGGGTGTCTTTTCCCGTGACGTCACGTGCACTGAAGAGGGTGTATGGGAGCCACCGCTAAGCCACTGCCACGGTAGTAAACGACTAAATGTTGTGTCGTCACCACTGTTGTTAACTGTTGCAACACACAGTGAAAGTTGCGCAATAGTACCGGTGTATCGCGCTATTTGTTCTGCGCGATACACCGGTACACCTTGTTCGTACCAGTATTTATTACACACGCGTTCAATACATGCTGTGCGATACAGGAGTGCCATACAAAAAGCGGCAATGGACGATCATGTTACGAACCGAACTAGTCATCTATATCATGACGTGGCCATCGCCTACGAAATGGCGCGTGCGATGACTAAGGGAAACCGCCTGACTCCACTGTTGGTGGGCACCATAGAGATAGATATAGACTAGAGAAGCTATCACCACGTAATTAACGATTACGTACATCGGCCATATTGGAGTTCCAAAATAGCGTAAAAATGGTAAATGGACACTTTAGACAGTTGTTTTACATGATATTACGCCTCGTTTGAGTATGGTTGTTTTGTGAGAAATACTCTTAATAAACATTTGTCCACACAATGCTTAGTGCGCTAAACGAAATATGGGAAATCAAAACTACGTCTTCTACAATTGGCTTGAATGTATTTAAAATGTGCAACATGTATTTATATATTTATATTTGCAGATACACGTGTACGTTCTCATTCAGATTGCTCACGAAAACTAGGACAATATTTAAACCATCTCAGTTCGAATGATACTTTAACGAAAACGCTGGATAATCGCGAATAACGTTTTGCGTTTTTACGCTGTTTTGGAACTCCAAGATGGCCGCGGCATTTGCGCGTTGACGCCATTACGCAAAGATAGACAATAGCCTCTCTAGTCTATATATATATATATATATATCTATGGTGGGCACCACATACTGGATTCATGTGCATTTGTGCTTTCGTCATCGCGGATAAAACAACGAACGGAAATGTAATTGTTTAAAACCGAATTACAGCCGCCTGCAACGACATAGAACATAGTCCCCAACTTTTAACAGAATTTAAGGCGTGTGGAATAAATTATTTGTGCCACTCAGATACCCTTTCGTACGATTCACGGACGATTTTGTTTGCATTTTGTGAGTGAGCTTAATCGGTAGTTATATTATGAGTTATATCTGAAACAGATCCAGTCACTCCGCTTTATTATTACTACTATTTGTTCATGGTTCAGATTTGAGCAATTTATTCTCAGAATTATTTACTTAGTGCAATACACATAATTTAACAGTCTGTATTTTCCATATAACTATATTAAAAGTCACCAAAAATACTTCTACAGATTAAAACAGTTGTTTAGTTATTAAAAACAAATCTTAACCAAAATAACCACAATATATTGTGATATGTATCACGAAACGTTCCTCTATATGTTTTCGCGATACAAGAAGTTTGGCAGTACCCAATACTAGTAAATACCAGATGTGTGTGTGTGTGTGTGTGTGTGTGTGTGTGTGTGTGTGTGTGTGTGTGTGTGTGTGTGTGTGTGTGTGTGTGTGTGTGTGTGTGTGTGTGTGTGTGTGTGTGTGTGTGGTGTGTGCGTGCGTGCGTGCGTGCTTGCGTGCTTGCGAACGCTATATATTGCCGTCTACTTCCTAGGAAGCTAGATGTCTGTGGCAGGTGTTGCTGTGAGTACTGCTACGTGCAAATGATTGAGTTAATTTACCTTGAGACGCCTGGTAAGTAGGCTCTCACTGATCATGTAATAATGTTTTTGCGGTATGTTGTCTACTATGAGCGGTCTGTCGAGGGGCTGTGTGGCGTGGTTGCACAAGTTAGACCAATACTTTGCATTCAGAAGACAGGTTGAACGGAACATGTTGGCACGAAACATATCCCTGTAAGACGTACATTTTTTACACTTACATCCACACACGCGCCCACGCACACCCCCCCCCCCCACACACACACACACACACACACACACACACACACACACACACACACACACACACACACACACACACACACACACACAATGTTCTGTCTGCCTTGGCATTTCAAGACTTTATTTTTCGCTAAAATCATTTTAATCCAACAAAAGTTAAGCCTATGAGAGTGCCGATAACCTGGAACTTTAAAATGATAGAAGGTCGGTTAATATGACCGAATAAGAAACTCCGCTCAGCTTAATAGAAATATAATAAATTATGCATTTGCAGTATCATCGAAACACGCATCAGGACTTTGTTACTCTTGACTTAGGGGCAGTTGAGAAACACTTGAAACATTTCCTTCATAAGATGACTACTTGTTGTGTAAGCCTCATTCGTCACCTCGACATGCAAGTGGATATATAAAATAGCGATACGATCGAGTACTGCCTCTTATGCAGAGCAAAGCAGCTCGTGACATTCTCCGCTGAAAATAAATACATCGTCCATGTAGTGACAACAACTTTAGTAAATAGTTTGTACAGTAGTAAGAAAGAAAAACCTTTATTTCACGATGGTGACAATGTTACGCTTATAGCGTGATTTCCAATGAGCCATCAATTACAAACACTCTTACAGTTATATAATTTAAGATACATTATACAAGTTTAAACAATAGGAAAACAAATAAATGCATAAATAAAACATTGCAGAGCAATTCTAAGAACATCAGTCAATTAACCAATCCTACAATAACAAAAATAGATTGTGTGCAGCTGGTGATATTTTCCATAGCTGTTCTCTGATTTTATTTCATTGCCTTCTCTCCATTAACGTGTTTCCGGCAGCATATTTGGGAACAGTTGATTATGTTGTAAAGGCACGTTCTTATATAGCGCGGTATCCAGTCCGTCAAACAATTCCATGTGAGTCGCCTGCTACTAAATCTTGAACCTGTACTTTGTTACCATCATCTGAGAATCACCTTTTGCAACAACGTTTTGGCGCCACTAATGACTATTCTATACATCATAACTACAGAGCTGCAAGCTGACGCCTGCCCGGTGGCCAGTGACCGGTATTTTTGCAGCCAGGCCAATTGCGTCTGTCAGGTTGCCTGCCCATGTGGCCGGTGGCTTTAACAGCCGTCTGCTATCGTAAACTGTTTACAATTTTTTTATTTTTACTTATAACGATATTTTAAATCAATCTCAACATGTATTCAATATAGCAACTGAACAGCTCCGTCGATGACCGCCATGTTTTTGTCCGAGCTGCGCTGTCAGCCAAACATGGTGTTTACATCATGGTTTACTTTATCTGCTACTGGCACTTGGCGAATCAGGAAGAGTTCACGTGACGACGGCTAAAGGGGATAACCAAAACTCCAGATAGATGATCAGCGTATTTATTCTCCAGCGCAATATCAGGGCTGGTAGAATAACTGTCGGGTTGATAGATTTGGAAACTTACCAGCCCGAGCGGGCTGGTTGACAAACACGCTTTCATCCCTCTGTATAATCCAGTTCTTTGCAGTCGCCCATGCACAGATGTCTTAGAGCGTAGCACACAGCGTGACGACTTACTATTTTCCCCATACTTGGACAAACCAAGCATCTCCTGTACGCTTCCGCACAGTCGTAGATACATCGAAGGAGGTCTTCTATGGATGTCACTGTCGCAGTCAACTCGCCAGACAGAGACGAAAGGATGAAAAGTATCATCTGATAAAAAATAGGAATGCATAAGAACAACAAACAGTATCATCAGCAATGTGTGTGTGTGTGTGTGTGTGTGTGTGTGTGTGTGTGTGTGTGTGTGTGCGTGCGTGCGTGCGTGCGTGCGTGCGTGCGTGCGTGTGCGTGTATATATATATATATATATATATATATATATATATATATATATATATAAATGTGTGTGCGCACGCACGCACGGGTGCGTGCGTGTGATGCCTTATCCACAATCCGCGTTAAACGCAAAATAAAAAGGGTTAAGGCTAATTTTGTGTTCCCGTTTAATTGATAGTGGTGGAGGTAAAACTACTTTTATGTTTTATTTAGGTAATTTGTATTACATTTTAGGTATATGTCTAAAATCTGGGCCCACCTTATTTTCGCCACTTTTGGCCATCATAAATATACAATATGCACAGCAACCAAGCACAGGTATTTGTGGAATGTGTAAATTATTAAACACATTTATTCACCGTTTCCGACGCTCCAATGAGTTAAGCTCCGTCCAGGTGCAACATTTCCCCTTTCGCGTCGTCATATGAAATTACGAACATTCCACCATCGAAAAAGGTAGGAAATGTGTTTTTACAATTTATTTTAATGTACATAATCCACGTACTGTTAAGCATTGTGCATGGTTGCTCCAAATACTGCCTATTTATGATGTTGGCCCGGATGTTGGCCCGGATGTTGGCCCGGATGCTAGACAAGTGCAACATTTTATTACAGTCTTTGGTTTATCTGGTTTGGTTTGCCACTAAAGTTGCTATTTGGATATGCACAATTTAAATGTGCAATAATTTTCACAGGAACCCGCACAGACAGTGACAGTGATATAGTTTGCGGGAATAGTA
>OY759263.1:18122393-18129893 GCA_963662155.1 Lamellibrachia columna | reverse complement strand
TCTCCGTCACTCGTAAGGAGTCTCCGCTGTGTCGACAAACCCAACAATTATCCGTCCTGGAGATTGAAATCTCCGTTATTTGATGGTCAACGGAAAACTGCGTTAGCCTCAGTTATCAAGGTCCATGATGTGGCCCACCGTTTCAAAATCACATACCTCCAGCTCTTTTAAAACGCTCCGACGTGCGATGCCCGTCAATTAAAAAAAAGTCATGTATTCATGCTCCCACGTGGCCCATAGCAAAATAATTCCCATAAATCCTTCCGCCTGTTAAACACTAAAAATGCACTATTTCACAGCCAATAGCTTCTACAAACAAACCTGTGAATATGCCTGCTCAATTGCACTTATGTCACACCGTATGAATTGTTTAATTCACGTATAACAATTTAATACGTCCTACATTCGTGTGAAACAATAAACAGAAAGGTTAATTGTGGTCGTACACCAAATAGAAAATCTTTTGTTTTAAAAAGTGCCCAATTTTATGATGGCCGAGAAGGGCCATCGCTGATGTGTGCTGCTTTTGGCAACGCGATGGAGCGATGCGCGATGCGATAGAGCGATGCGTGATGCGATGCAATATGCGATGGAGCGATGCGCGATGCGATGCAAGATGCGATGGAGCGATGCGTGATGCGATGCAAGATGCGATGGAGCGATGCGATGCAAGATGCGATGGAGCGATGCGTGATGCGATGCAATATGCGATGGAGCGATGCGTGATGCTATGCAAGATGCGATGGAGCGATGCGTGATGCGATGCAAGATGCGATGGAGCGATGCGTGATGCTATGCAAGATGCTATGGAACGATGCATGATGCGATGCAATATGCGATGGAGCGATGCGTTATGCGATGCAATATGCGATGGAGCGATGCGTGATGCTATGCAAGATGCTATGGAGCGATGCGTGATGCGATGCAAGATGCAATGGAGCGATGCGTGATGCGATGCAATATGCTATGGAGAAATGCGTGATGCGATGCAAGATGCGATGGAGCGATGCGTGATGCGATGCAAGATGCGATGGAGCGATGCGTTATGCGATGCAATATGCGATGGACCGATGCGTGATGCTATGCAAGATGCTATGGAGCGATGCGTGATGCGATGCAAGATGCGATGGAGCGATGCGTGATGCGATGCAATATGTTATGGAGCGATGCGTGATGCGATGCAATATGCGATGGAGCGATGCGCGATGCGATGCAAGATGCGATGGAGCGATGCGTTATGCGATGCAAGATGCGATGGAGCGATGCGTGATGCTATGCAAGATGCTATGGAGCGATGCGTTATGCGATGCAAGATGCTATGGAGCGATGCGTGATGCTATGCAAGATGCTATGGAGCGATGCGTGATGCGATGCAAGATGCTATGTAGCGATGCGTGATGCGATGCAATATGTTATGTAGCGATGCGTGATGTGATGCAAGATGCGATGGAGCGATGCGTGATGCGATGCAAGATGCTAAGGAGCGATGGAGCGACGGCGCGACGGAGCGATGGGGCGATGGAGCGATGGAGCGATGCTATAATGATGCCGTAGTGCGCATGCGTATGCCGAAACCGAGACATAGGCAGCCATTTCTATTTTTGAAGAGCATGCCTGGTCAACTAGAAGAAGCGGCAAATGAAGTTGAAAGTACGTACCTAGAGACAGCATCACTGCGAGGTCACAACCAACTGCTGCACATATGCCTCGTATTTTGTTCATATGTTCCGTTTCAGATCACGGTTTAATCAGGCAGTGTTTTGCGGCAGGTTACACGAATGTTGAAATATGTGCTATACTCGGTTGGGGTGAAATATATATCAGGTGTGTTCTTTATAAACATTGAAGTACAATATTCAAAGTCCAACATTAACTCGTGCCTAAAATGTCATTTAATAAAATGGTTACATTCATTAGCAATTGCAATTGTAGCTTATTACTCAATCGTATTTATCCACTTGACATTTCATTCGTTACATATAAAGGGTGTGTATTATGTTCTTGAATCTGTGTCCTGAATGGTGTAGTGCATCGCATGTATATGTTTTTGACAATTGTTTCATTAAGCGTTTAGTATAAATTAATTTAGGAAATCGTATGGTCTTATCCATAAAATCGTTATATATGATGAGACAATAGTTCCGCTAAAATGTTAGCTTGATTGAAGAATGCTTAGAGGAAGTTTAAATGTCAGATGTTTATATATATATATATATATATATATATATATATATATATATATATATATATATATATATATATATATATATATATATATATATATATATATATATATATATATATATATATATATATATATATATATATATATATATATATAATATATATAGGGGAGACCAGGCCACAGTGGATCGGATTTTTTCTTTTTCAACATTTCTACTGCCTTGCTGACAGCAAGGTGGATTTATATGGTGGAAAGAATACATTAGCTTTCTGTCTTCCTAACATATATTCAATTATTCTTCCAACTTATAGCAGTTTGTTGTGACACGGGGTGAAAAGTAAAAAGAATTGATTCACTGTGCCCTGGTATCGGGGCAGAGTGTATCATAGGCTGGGACACAGTGGATCAAATCTCCCATTATCATTCAGATGTTAATTATAGTTATTAATTTAATTAAAAATGTTATATGTACGTATGTGTCTTAAATAAATACATGCACTATTACCATCAAACATTAATTTTATGATGTTAAACAACAATAATTACTCGATTACAGAGCTAGCTTGTGCTATCTGTCTACTGGATGTAGTCAATAATTGTCCTTCATTTGAAAGGAGACCCGTCTGAGTAGGCTACGAAGAAGATTACGAAGATCGAATAATCTACATTAGCAACAATGCAACACCATAGACTGTGAAAACGACACTAATTATGCTTAACGTGGAATCATTTTTATTAATATTAAAAATCATTATCATTGTAACATTTGCCAGGTAAATTATTATTAGGTTGTCTTACAAATCTAGCTTATTTGGCCTGAATGTAGTCAATCATTGTCATCCATACGCAATGTGATTATTAACTCTGCGTATGAAGAAGAATATTTAGAAGATTATTAAGAAGAACAACAATAGCAACAATGCAACATCACGGAATGTGTAAACGACAGACCAACACTACAAGACTAAACACATGTCAACCAAACTGACAATTTATGATTGATGTAACCAATTCAACTTAACGCAGCACATCAGAGTAATAGAGAGGTCTACAGGAAGCACCATATGGCGTGCAACACGAGCTGTGCCTCCATGTTGAATAGGGTTAGGCAATTTCCCTACAACATCTTCGAAAGAAACCTCTGAGATGTCTTCCACAATTGGATAAATAAATGTGAATGACTTAGGTTTCTCACGTCGCATGAACTTCACTTCAAAAGTGCTTTCATCAGTGTCCTCTGTGCGTGCTAGTATTTGCCCCACGTACATTATGCCTACGACAGTGTTCTTTGTGGCAAACTTTATCAACACAAAATCATTTTTATTCAGAGCATTTGCATTAGGCAATTCCATATCCTCTAGTTGAGTTTGTTCAGGTTCGTCATCTGATTCGTCGTCAACGCTAAAGACCGCATCATCGTCGTCCTCGTCGGAGCTTGTGTTTTCTTTAGCCACCACATCATCAGGTTGGAGTTTCAGCTTCTTTCTACTCTTACTTTCCACCTTTGCCTTTTGACTGGCCTGCTGTTTATCTTTCTTCCTTTTCCTTTCTTCGTCAGTTGCCCTGATCTGCTCTTTGATTGGGGTGTCTGTCAGGACAAGCGTTTTGACCTTCTTCCTTCCACCTTTGTGTTTACGCGGTGCAGCCAATACACTGGAGCGACAATACACTGGTCGGAATCGGATGAGGTTGGAGACAACGAGTGTCTCGCAGGGTGTTGGGTAGGGCGATTCTGCTCGGGGGCCTCAACACTTGGACCCGCTGCTACTGAAGGCACGCCGTCTTCCACGAGCTGTCGATCGGTAACGTAGGAGGAGAGGAAATCTTCTTCGCTGAAGACTTCGGGGTTGAACGGGTAGATACCAGATACGCTGAAGCCTGCTGATATATTCTTTGGATAGTCTTTGGCTTTAAAGCCAGGGGATAAGCATGGCCTATTAACTGGGATATTGGCCAGGATGGTTGATCATGAACGCGTTGGCTGCCTGTTTGTAGAAAGCCTTGAAAGGGCCATACACACTCCTATCTAGTGGTTGCAGCTTGTGGCTACAATGCGGCGGCAGAGTCAGCATGACGACCCCGTTGTTTTTGCAAGGTCAACAGTTTCAATCGAGATATGGGTGTCATGGTTGTCAAGTATAAGCAACACCGGATGCTCGTTCGAACATTTGGTTGGCTTGATGAAGTAATGAATAAATGCCGTGAAGTTCTCCGTTGTCATCCACCCTGTCTGATGGGCAGCTCCAACACGGCCTGGGTGGGGGGGGAGCTCCATGCAACATCGCGTCTTTGAAGTGAACACGCGGAAATACTAAAAACGGTGGAATCGAGTTACCAGCAGCATTTATTGCGCCTAACATTGTCACCGAGGACCCTCTCTCTCCTGATGTGATCTTTCCAACTTGCTTCTCGTTTCTGCAGGCGATGACTTTCGTATTCCCAACTTTCTGCACTGTAGTGCATCCCGTTTCGTCGGCATTGTAGATGTCATTTGGGCTGAAGTGGTTTTCCTCCATCATCTGTTCCAAGTTGTCATAAAACTCCTTTACATTCTTCTTGTTGAAGCTCGTTGCCCGAGATAAGCTGGTTGCTTCAGGGCGACGTAGTGATAGGTTGGGAAGCGTTTCATGAACCCGGTGAACCAATCTTCTCCTGCCAAACCGTGTGTCGTCCAAGAATCGGGGAAGGTTTTCTGATTACGAACTGCGTATTCATAGGCTAGCACACGGACTTGCTTCCGCGTCAGTCCGTATTGAATTTTTGCTGCTATGATGAGGTAGTCCTGCAGAAGTATCTCTTCATTGGTAGTAAAACCTGGCGGCAGTTGTAGTTTGGTGCATATGTCATCAATTCCTTGTCTTCAGCAGCGTTTGCATTTTTGACATATCGACGTAGAGTTGAGAACTTTATGTCATATGCTTTACATGTGCTCCGGATACTCATCCCTTCATCAATCACTTTGCGAACAGCCGCAGCCAGGCCCTCACTGTCAGTGTTCCCGATCTTTCTCTTTTTATGCTTTTTGATTCGCGCCATGCTGCTTAATTTGTCCTTAAAATAGAAAATGAAAACTGTATAATGTTATAGTACGCGTATAAGGTTCTTTTGGAAACATCATAACTATACCGAAAGAAAGAAAATATTTTTTTAGAAACTAGAAATGTCAAGAAAATACACCAGGACACAGTGAATCACCATGATCCACTATGCCCCGATCCACTGTACCCCGAGATGCCTTTCGGTATAGCAATTTTTATGCAGATGGCCGCCTACAGCACAGAAAGCACATGTGCATTAAAATAATTAAATATCACTCTAATTACAAACATATGTTCAGGGTCACATTCCTGTATGATCTACACTAACTCACAATAGCAACAGAGTCATGAAAATTGACTTCTGATGGTCATAAACACACATTACCTCGCTATTATCCGCCAATGCTGTCTGCTTCTAATTTATGCACAAATTTAGATGGAGAATTTCCACGGGAATACCCTGACGACATTAGCTTGGAATTGCCAATCGCTAGTTTCTATAAATAGCCTCTGATTCACTGTGCCCGGTGATTCACTGTAGCCTGGTCTCCCCTATATATATATATATATATATATATATATATATATATATATATATATATATATGTATATATATATGTATATATATATGCATATATATATATATATATATATATATATATATATATATATATATATATATATATATATATATATGCATATATATATATATATATATATATATATATATATATATATATATATATATATATATATATATATATATATATATATATATATATATATATATGCATATATATATATGCATATATATATATATATATATATATATATATATATATATATATATATATAACCACATTACATGTGTGCAGTGTGCGAACGTTAAAACGCCTGCTGCAAAGACTTGGCTTAAGGCGCAGACAAATAATTGACTACGCTATGGTTATAACTGCGATACAGGTAATTTCAAGTTTGTATCAATATTATTTTCCAGTCGTTTACAGCATTCACTGTAACTGGAATTATTGGCAATACAATTTATCTAATACAAGAAGGCAGACGAAATTGCGTGAATCAAGTAGATTTTAATTACTTTTTAAGCTGTGGTAAATGTGCATACCATTGAAAGTTAAATTGACATGGCATTCTGTGTTTGCAATACCCGTGAAATAGGCACATAAACGTGCATAGGCCTGCTGTAATAACAACTTGATGAATCATTTATGAAAATATCAAATGTGTCATCAATATATACCAGTAAATGTACACAATGGAATAGTTATCTCGTTGTGTGTGCTTGAGTGTGGAATAGTTATCTCGTTGAATGTGCTTGAGTGTGGAATAGTTATCTCGTTGAGTGTGCTTGAGTGTGGAATAGTTATCTCGTTGTGTGTGCTATCCTCCTGCTGCAATATTGGATCAGCATTTTACAAACCGGTTACATAGATGTTGGGCGCTAGAACGTATACTCCGTTGTGGATGTCAGAACTTGTGAGAACAACACCAAATATACATATAACTTTTATGTATTAATGAGTGAACATATGTGTTATCTAAAATCACATGCGTGGTATCAGGTGCCATGTTGTTAATATGTGTGGTTGTTTTAATTTGCAACACAATATAAATTCATCTTTTTGATATAAATTTTTTTTTTAGCATGAGTTGGAAGGAAGTGGCCGCTGTCTGGGCTACAGGAGCATGAATGTGCGACTACGCAACCTCCACGGCTTGAGAGTGCCAAGTTGTGTCCAATGCATCATTCACATATTTTAACAAATTGCTTCTGTTAAAATGTGACAAAAACTAATTTTGTTAAAATGGGTGAATCTAATCGACTAGGTGTTTTACGTGTCTTACCCCAATGTTCCGGGTTATGGCTGAAACAACTTTCTTCTATGGACATACTTGTTAATGTTGTTTGCAAAATGTGGGCACCACACATGTTTGAAAATAAATCATGAGCATATTTTGTTGATCATTATCACTAACAGAGAAAAATAAATGAATAGCACAGATAATCTACAGATTGTGTAAAATTAATGATAGCAGCGTGAATATGTTTAAAAACAAAATTGAGGGCCATTTGCTTGGATGGATGGTAGTCTTGCTAAATCTTGTTTAACATTAAGTCATTACAGCTATTGCATTATTGCCATTATATTCTACATAATCATTTCAAATCGAGTCCCCAGAGCAGTTAATTATTTGCAACAAGTGTTGCTTAGGAATGCGCATTCTATAAAGCATAACATATACACATATGTTGTATGG